>VZTI01002052.1:9283-179810 GCA_013397865.1 Struthidea cinerea
TTTTGCAACAAGTTGGTTATGGTAGGATATGAGTTATCATTGATGTCTCATTTCATTATTAAAGGTCTTGATTAAAATGTGTTTTGGGAGGCTGATTACTTGTCATGTAGTCTTACATAGGCACCTCTAAGTAACTGATTTCTAATGTTTCCCTGCCTTTAATAACTGATAACTCATTGCTGTTCCAGTGGAAGTGGAGAACAGTGCATTAATGTTTCTAGTTAGTGTATTTCACTCAACTTCCTTCATTTTGGCAGCTTGTACTTTAACAAGCTACTAAGAACAGCTTAAATATGCAGTTGCATGGCTTTTACCCTCTAAAAATATCTGATAAATGTAGAGGTGTATAGGAAGTTCACCAGGATTATCCATTATCCAATCATTATGTGATTCTTTCAGTAAGAGGAAGACACTTCTCATGTTCTTAGTCAATGGCGAGATGCTTGACTGTAGTTAAGTACAACTTCCTTCTTTAAAGGAAGTATTTAATCTTTTATTTCACTTTTTGGACCTTGCGATTCTAGTAGGTGTGACATCAGCTGCTAGTGCAGGCTCTCACTTGAGAGTTACTGTATATACATTGGCTACTGTGTACTGTTTCAGCACCTACCTAGTGATGCGTATAATACACACTCCTCAGTTAAACTCATGCCTGACTTCAGAGTTACTGAATTATTTGTGTGCTAAAGCATACCATTCTTTTTTTTTTTTTTTTTTTTTCATTCACATGTGCATAACAGAGCAGCGAATTGGCATGCTGCTAGCATACTGAATGTGGTCAAACAATGCTACTAAATCTGTCAGGCGAAAGGAGTCGTCACTTGTGCTAATATAGCTATTGCTGGTCCTATTTCATCCCTGCATTAGATGGAGCGCTAGCTGTTTTGTGTAGCTGGACTTCCGTGGTGTTCTTTCTCTATGGAGAATGGGATCTGTCAGAATGCATCACGGTTCTCACTGGGGAAAAACAATGTCACAGTCCTGAAGGGGTGAAAAAATGAGTTAAGCCTTAAGAGGTCATGAGAGTTTAAAAACAAACAACAACACAGCATTGGAGATTTTTAATACACATGCATCTGTGATGTACATTTAGGCATAGAGAATCATGTAGTTCTTGAGGCTGGAGTTTTAAAAACACCAGCTTTGCTCTATGCTGAAGATTATAATTGTAAATACGGGGTGTTAGTGCAAAGAATTGTGGGTGAGAAACTATGTTTAGTGTAACAGTAGTAAGCAGAGCAGCTACTGCTATCTCAAAGTTTTTGCTGTCCAGCAAAAAGCAGACAGACAGAAAATGAGAGTAATGATTAGCAAGCTTAAGCTGTTGCTGCAGGACACAAGTGGGCTGACTTGCGATTTTTATATGTATCAACAAGTTTGTAGATGACATTTGAGCACAGTGGTTTTGTGTACAATATTTGGGACAACTTGCCAGTTGTAAAGTTCAGGTCAATGTCATGTGGAACAGGTATGTCTTTCTTCCGCTACTCTACCTGTGAATGGCTCCGTGGTACAGCTACTTCGGAGTGGTTTTTGTAAGAAGTTGATATTCAGTTTGAGTCAGTAACTCAGTGGAGAACTAACATAGAAGAAAAAAAAGGATTCTACTGAGATACTTGCTAGGATAATTTTATTGAAGATGGGTGCTGAAGTAGTGTAAAGGATAATGGTGGGACAGGAGGGAAGGAAATACACAGTGGGACAGGAGAGAAAAGGAAAGTAAGGGAAGGGGTTGTTCATCTTTTGGCAGAAGAAAGCTGGAAGATCATTTTAGTCATTTTGCACAGCTCCACTCTCAGAAGTACCATGGGAAAGAATGTGAAGATATTTGATTGTTGCTGTGGGCCAGCTGGAGATCATAGAGTCATTTTGGTTGGAACAGACCCTTGATCATTGAGTCCAACTGGAAACCTGACATTGCCAAGTTCACCACTAAACTGTGTCCCTAAGTGCCACATGTATGCATCTTTTAATTACCTCCAGGGATGGTGACTCAACTACTTCTCTGGGCAGCTTGTTCCAATGCTTGACAACCCTTTTGGTGAAGAAATTTTTCCCAATACGAGTCAGCATCTCAGTAATAAATGAAGTGAGTCAGGAAAGCATAGACTTTTGAGGGGTCTTAAAATAGTTACAAGTAGCTTCTCTTCTTGTTTTTTCTTTCAGATATAAAACAGAAAGTTCTGACGAGCTAGAGAGTAAGAGCTAAAAAATCTCTTCAGCAGTGATATGTACTGGGGTCCTTAAAGCAACACGTGCAACACAAATTAGCTCAGTTGGTTAGAGCATGGTGCTAGTAACACCAAGGTTGTGAGTTCAATCCCTGTATGAGCCATTTACTGAAGAGTTAGTCAGGGATTCTCATGGGTCCCTTCCAATTCAGAGTATTCCGTGAATCTTTGAAACACTGACAACAGCCCCTTCTTCTCCCCCCACAACCCCCCAGAAATAAAAACAAAAGAAAAACAACAAAAAATCTGCCCCCAACAAACCCAAACAAACAGAAAACCAAACAACAACAACAAAAAAGTCTATGTCAACACCAAGATGAACTGTTAAGCTTGACAATGAAATGTTAAGGCTGTGATACTTCTTTGGAAGGTCAGTCTCTGATTTTGCACTGTGTTTTTTTCTGTTTCTGCATTACTCAGTATTATATAGTGCCTTTGTAAGATTTTGTGATGGGAAGATAGACAGTGCTGGATCTGATCTGTGATTACAGGAAAGCCACATAGCTTAGTTTTTAGAATCCAGAATGTATTTAGTCTATTTCCAAGCCTATTTCAATGTGAGGGACAGCCTAGCAAAAGACTGAATCGCCATTTGTGATGTCACGTTGGTTGGTTTAAATTCTTTTACATCTGTGATGTGAAGTTTTTTAGGCCTGCCTACCTTCCTTACTGGCTTTACTTTTACTGAAAGTGAGTCACTCTTGAGTAAGTAATACAAATTTTCTACTTTTTTGTAATGTATGATGCATTTTCAGAAGAAGGAAAAACAAGATAGCCAGTCTTTTCTTGAAGTTAGTAGGTCGCAGTTATTTTGTTAAACTTTTAATAGTATACTTTTTGTGGGAGGGTTCTTCTGAAATTTTAAAACAAGACTTCACCTGACAATACTTGACCAAAAAGGCTTCTGTTATTTTAGTTCTTTCTGAGGTAATATGTTATGAGAGGGTTTTTATTTCTTTACTGTCTTGTTTTTCTGCAGCAGTAGTGGTTTTGATAGGATTGAAGAGTGAGACAGCTAACTTGCTCTATTTGTATTATCAGTTCAGTTGTGGAAATGTCTGTCATGTTCTCAGTTTTCTCACATTCTTGTAGCTTTTGTTCCAGAGCTGCCAGTTTGCTTCATATTACTTATCTGCTAATGAAGCTTCTGGGAAATACCTAACTGCCCTGCTAAGCACCACAAACATGTCTTTCCTCAAACTTTCAGTCTCTAAAAATAAGTTTTTCCTCAACAGAAAGAGGACAAGGTGAGGGAAAAGTTGCTGTAACTGCAGTTTCTCATGCAAAAATAGAGGAAAATACTTTTAGTATACATTTTATTTAGGTATCCTTATTATACAGATCTGTCATTGCTACGGAATTGTTAATGTGGGAAATTGCAGTATCATTGTGTCCTTATTTCTGCACATCCAAATTGACTGGCTTTTTCCACAGGGCAACTCACACACTTTTGAGTTAATGCCAGCTTTATCAGATAGCCGAATAGGAATGTCCACTGCCATTGCACAAGAGGTTTTCTGGGCTAGTCTCGTGGTCTTTCATGTCCATACGGTGAGCTTAGTTTTCCTGGGGTTTTACCATGCATATGTAGCCATCTTCACTTTCAAAATTAAAACATACTTTCAGTCATTTTGGAAAGTATGTTGCTCTAAGACTGTTCACCTGGGATCTTTCTTGCGGCATAACGTGGAATTCTACAGGTCCAAAAGTGATGTGAGCCAGGGAAATTCCCACACGTTACTCAAGGCAGGCCAAAGCATAGATACAAGCCAAACTGTATTTTCAAAGAAACCAGATTATGAGGAAGTTATTATCCTCTCCTGTTATGTTCCCTTGAAATTACGGGTCTATATGATATAAATTATTTGTAGTGCCATAACTAATCCCAGCTACTTGTTTTCAGTGTGCCTCATCCTTTGAAGTGTTCAAGGGTAGGTTAGATGGGGCTCTGAGCAACCTGGTCTGTGAAAGATTCCCTGCCCATGGCAAGGAGGTTGGAACTAGGTGATCTTTAAGGTTCTTTCCAATCCAAACCATTCCATGATTTTATAGCTTGAGCTCTTGCAAACTTCTTAAACTAAGCCCTGGAAAAGCAAATTGTGCAGAGGAATCCTAAACCTGGGATAGGTGCAGTATGATTCTCACTGTCTCTGATTTCTGTGATCATATCAAAGTTTTTTTCTCTTTTTTCCTAGGGATTCAAAGGGGTCCGTGCACATATTCTAATTTAAATTCAGAGTTATTAGATATCTGGTTTTACTGTGCATACTGCTCAGCAGTGCAAGATAGCTGTGTCTGTACTTGTGTATCCGATGGTTGACTTTGTGTATGCTGTGATTAGGTTTGTGGAAAAGGATCTTTCGTGTCAAGCTGGTGGTAATAGAAGTTGATACCCATATTTAAGAACTTATCATGTCTGCCCAAAATCTCCCTGATCCTTTGTTTGAAAATTATCACAATTATATGGTGTGGCAGCAGCATGTCTTTACATGTGCTAAAGTTTCATTATAAACACTATAGTCAATAGAATTGATTACCTTACCCTTGAGTAGGCATTTAGCAGCTAATCAAGCTAATGGCATTTGATTTCATTGGCTGATAGACAAAATCTTCATTGACTACAGTGGGTTAACAGGTTTGTACACGTTAATTGGGGTGCCTACCTGTAGGTGTCATAATTTTAAATAATGTCTTGATTCCTGATTATGGTGCAAGTAGAGGTCTCATCTTGCCAAACACATTCTGGATATATCCTGATAAGATTGCTACTTATGTTTGCTTTTCTAAATTTGTTGGTTTAAGTTTTTAAACTGCCAGAAGTGATCTAAAAGCGTGGTTTGTAGAGAGGTAGTGAAGATGATGCTTTCCTTACATCTCCAATGCTTGATTTCCTTTGCGTAATGAAAAATACACAAACACACTTTGAGGAGGATCAGGATGGTAAAAGACTATATATATGCCATGAGCTCAGCTGTAGCTCTTCCATTCTGCAGTAGGAAGCAAGTTTTTCTTACTGAAGTTAGCGTGGGACACCACACATAAAAGCTCTCTCTTTGCTGATTTTTAGATGTTTGGTGTTCAGGCATGTTCTAAAGACTTCGTTTTATGTAATAAAGTTATTTCTTCTTTTTGGTAATGTATTACTTTCAATAGTTTACATCTTCAGGATAGCCTTGGTTTTTCATTTATCTAAAACTGCTGATAGTGTTGTTGTAATACCTGTGCTCAGTGTCTAATCTAAGACTCCGTGAGAATCCTGTGTCAAATACGTCCCTTTAAAAACTGCACTGCCACAGTACCACTAGGTACAGATCTTACTGCAGCATCTATTGCAGTTGCTCCCTGGGCCCAGCCCCACTCTGTGCTGCTTGTTCCACTCTGCCTCAACTTCCATCCTTAATCCCAGAAGTGGGACAAGAGAGTCTCTTCTCATCATGGTATTTGTTTTCTGTTTTGCAGCAGAATGCAGGGTCATCAGTTGCTGTGTGAATACTGGTTTGTGGGGTTTTGTTGTTGTGAGTGGGGTTTTTTTGTTTGTCTGTTTTTGTCGGGATGGTGGACCCTTAGGGAAAAAGAAGAAGAGATTGTTAGAGTCTTTTGTTTACCTTGTAGCTCACTTTCCATTTCATTGGAAAGGCTATTTAAAGTTTAGCGTCATTATGGAAAGCAATTAATGTGGAGAGAACAAAAGAGGTCCCATCTTTCCAAAATCGCACCAACCCTTTGTCTGGAGGAAAAAAGGAATAATGTGGTGTGCCAGTACCATGCTATATTTTTACGTCTTGTCTTTCAGCTTATTTGTCTTTAAATTACAAGGGGATTAAGGGTAAAGTTGTTCATTTATAAGATGTAGGGATTAGCGTTTCAGACACTAAATGGATTTGTCAACTGCAAATCTAAGATACTGATTAAAATCTGCTTTAGAGTGTCTCTCTCCCATGGCCTTTAGCATTTATTCGACAGAACTCAGGTATGCCTTGTTTTCGTCCCTAGCATAAATCAGATTGATGCTTCTTGGAGCAAAAGTGCTCTGCATCGCTAACTGAGATCAGGAGAGTACCTATTGTATTTACAAAACTGCATGTTGAGTGCATGTTTAGATTTTTGTTCTTTTTTTTTTTTACTGTATCTCCTAATACCCTGTTTTCTTTTGCAGACCCTTGTGATAATATGAGAGAGATTCTCCAAAATGTGGCCAAATTACAAGGCGTGTCAAATATGAGAAAACTAGGTCACTTGAATAATTTTACTAAGGTAAGAGCTCAAATGGTGTCATAGAACAAGTGATTGTACAGGTAAGATGTTTCATATTTATTGTCAGACATTGGCTGGGACATTAATGAAATTGCTTAGTATCACAGAACAGTGATACTTGAAGTCTACATACTATGGGAAAGGAAGGTATTAAGTACTGACAAGCAAATATGTGAATGCAGGCTTATGCTGAAGTTTGCATACCTGTCCTGCTGGCTGAATTTTTGTAGTATTTTATTGCTTGGAAGATGGAAATACCTCCCAATGGGTTAAGTTGCATAACTAGAACTAAAGATCTGGTTCCTGCTCTGCAGAATTGAAATCAAAAATGTAAAATGCCAGACTTTCTGGATGTAAACTGTTTGAGTATGGTGAGGGTGGAGGACTGTATCAATGCACATTATATGCAATGTTTTTGACACTGAAAGAATAGGAATTGTCAACTTTGACTGCAGTTTTCATAGTGAAGATGATTTAAAGGATCCATTTCCGGAATATGTCTGTGTTGATGAATTTTGATGTGCTTGTTCCAAATCGTGGACATGTGACAGGTATGCACTGAAAATACAACAGATATATTGGAAGCTGTCATTGTGAGCTGACAAGGCAAGAATTAAAAACTTACTGCAGGATGAGGGTGTAAGCTGAAGAAAGAAGCTATGAAAGATGTTCAGAAAGACAGCAAGTAACATGTTTTTGGGTAAAAGAGAAACCTGTGGAAAGAAGCTGAGAGGACTCGTGAGAGGTGGTCCGGGAGTTAGGGAAGAGGTGTTCATTGTAGGATGGTGCGTGGTTGTGGTTGGACCAGTATTCCATTTATTAATGCAAGGGAAACATGTGTTGCAGTCGGTGAGACAGGAGACATTGGAGCTTCAGTGTGAGCCTTACCCAAATTGATGGACTGATAGAAGGATGTGGTATGTTGTACACCTTTCTGATGGAGATAAAGCAGCACACCTGAAAATGAAAACCAAGTTCCTATGACCGAGGATGGAACCTGCAACCAACAGCAGTCAAGAACATAGTAGAGGAGAATTTGGGGGATAAAATAAGGTTTAAATTATGGTTGCAGATAAGTTTGTTACAAAGAATTGGGTAAGATTACCAGGAGTCCAGTTGACATTTTTGAGCCAATTGTAAGTGGAAGAGTGAATACTCAAGTGAAGGTGTGGGGAACCAGTTGATACGAGAAGGACAAACATGCATGATAACCGTTGAAGTAGGCATGTTGGCTGTTAAAGGCAGTCCTTGTGAGATTGACCACTTCAGTGGTAATGTGTAAGATTCACTTAACAGGCGGGTGAGTACTGAGAACAAAATCACAGTAACAAATATATTTATCTTCTAATGCTCTAATAGCAGATCTCTAGGTGCTGCATTATCTGGATTGGTTCAGAACATGTGTAGATGCATAGCATTCACTAAGGAACTGAGCTTCATACTGAAATCTCTTCTTTGGGTCATTGCCTTGTGTCTACCAGACATCAACCATTGACGGCATGCTGCTCTTCTCACTGGGTTTCCAAAACATGTTGCAAAAAAGCCCTTTATTCTTGTAGAAAAGTCTGATGCATAACTAGGTTTCCTTTTCGTGAAAATCTGGAAACTTCGAAATGTGAATGTTTCCAAATTCTCTAGTAGTCTTAAAATTAAAGAGCTGGATTAGGCTTGTAGATGCATGATTCGTAGTGAAATGTCCATCTTTGAAACTACGGATCTTAAAACAGTGTCAATTTTGCTATTGAAAATCAGATGTTAAGCACCCATAGCTGTGGAAAATGAATAAATACGCATATTGTATCTAAAAGATGAACCAAATACTCTTTTTCAAAGATAGTTTTGAGAAATTGCATAATTCTGTAATTGAATATTTGAAGAATATTTGGGGGTTTTGTTAAACCCAGTGTTGAAAATAGAAAATACTTAAAGAAATGGAAGAACAGTTTTCATAAATTGCACTTAAGACTGGCTGGAAATTATGAGTTTGTGAAAAGCAACTTAATAAAATTAAATATGATATTTGAAGATGGAGACTGTAGTTCATAACCTGATTTGGATTCTAAGTGAGAATCGCCCTGCATAAGGGAATCATACTACTCAATATCGAACATTTGTTCTTACATTCATCTCCCTGGAATATGTGCTTTTTAAGTGTATAACTTAGTGCATTTGGTTTTAAAAACTCTTCCTATTTTTGGTTGAACTGTAAATGCAGTTATGAGAATAGAATAGAAGTTGCAAATTGTGCTGTATTGTCTGCCTTGTGGTTGGAACAATTCTATGTTTTTCATTCCAGTGGTTAAAAGTGAAAGCCTGGAGCTTGGCGAGATGGTTTTATTTCCTTTTTGCACTCTGTTCTTCTACCATGAGTTGGTATAGTCTCAGTTCCTCCTTTGTGAGAGAGGAGTGTGAGTAAGATTGATGTGCTAAGGGCTGAGGATGTTTGTATCCTGTCTTGGAATTATAATGAATCTGAACTTGATTTGTTTATAAATTGTTGCATTTTGTGGTCCAGTTTGGAGGAGCTACTTGCTATCTGGGATATTTGTACTATGGACAGGGAAAGGACCTTTGAAAAATTTTAATAGTGTATTTCAGACAAAATAATATGGAAAATCTATTATTCTCCTGCTAGGAGTATTACTATATTTAAAAGAAAACATCTGAATTTTCCTCCAAATTTGTCCAAATTAGGACACTAGTCTAAGCAGTCGCTCCCAGCTACCCCACATTTTTCCTTCAAAAACTGCAAATCCCACTGTTCTAGTTCTTTGGTCAGGGAAAGCAAAATGTTTTTATCACGTGGAAACAAGTAATGTAATTTACTCCAAATGTGGAGTTTCCTGACAATGATCATGTTAGACACCAAGTTTTGTATTATTTCCAGGATATCTGAGGGGTGTTACGTCCAGGCTTCTTTACTTGAAACTGGACTAGGTTTTTAAGGTGAGATCTGTTCCCCTCACCTCCGTTTCTTTAAGGAGAAGGAACATAATCATCCTGTAAAAATTACTGAACTAGTACTGAAGTAGACTCCAGGGTTTTATGTAGAAGTTAAATACTTTTAATTTTTTTTTTTTTTTTAATAATGGTAATCAGAAGTCAACAGGAGTTACTATTTCATCTGCAAGAATGATACAGTAAAGCAGATACTTTATATGAAGCTTGTATGCCTTGGTGCTGTAACTCCTTTTTCATTGCTACTTCCCTTTAAAATAAGTGTTAACTAGTTGCGTTCAGGTCTCCACGGCGCCCATTATTACTGTGCAATGTATGCTTTATACATTATATTGTACAAACACTTGCATTTCATTTATCAAGTTTTTGCTAGTACTGCTTACTAGCTAAGTCATTACTGTTCCAAATCCTTTTCTCTTTATCTGCAGAATGTGAGTTGTTCTTGCCCAACAAGTCCACCCAACGTAGGTGGTCTAAGTTTTCTGTTTCAGGAAATTAGCATTCCCAGTTTGGTGATGCACAGGCTGTGGAAAGGTATGTTTCATTCTGAATTGCAGCAGCAGCAGACTTGGAAATTTTATCTGCGTTGAATGAGAGCACACACCTCCTCTGCTTCTTGTCACCTAGTAAGTGAAGCTGCATTTTTGTGGGCAAAAACTTTTATGAAGTACTGCCTGAATCTATATGCCTTTCAAGCCACCCTATTTAAGATAATTTATATTCTGACTTGAAAACTGTTTGAGGATTTGACCTCCACTAAATGGTTAGTGACACTTTGAATTGTCACAGCATTTCACAAGTTTGGTATATGCCTTCAGCTCCAGTAAGATGAGTGGGATTACCCATCTTTAATTTATATGGCCACCTACATAAGGCAAGCGCCTTGAAGTTTCCCTGCTTCTGCTGATTAGTATCAAAACATCATGGTTACTTCTTCGGGGTTTTCCCCACCTCCATGAGAAGCAATAAGTGATAAATCACTGAAAACTAGAAGAAACTGTGCAATTGCATTTACCTAGTGGAAAATATCTTTGTGATTTGAAGTATGTATTTATAATCCTCTGTTATAGAAGGTTTATCCCACTGGGAGCTTCTGAGAGATCCTTCATACCTTTGTAAAACTAAAAGGGTATTTTAATAACAAGACAAAAACATCCACAGATGTTGTAGGAATTTCTGGTTGGTTTTTTTTTAAAGAAAAGTACTTCTTAAAGGACACAATCAAGCAATTCATTTTAGATATAAACTTAGCAATGGAACAGCATCAGTAATAGTGATATGAAAAATTATGTTTTCAATCTGTTCAAAACTAATTGTCATTATTTAATGAAGCTCTGCTATTCTGCTCTGTATATCTGTTAGCTTTTGACCATGCTGCTGACTTTCACTAGGATGATATGGATTGAGTGGGTTGGATGTGGATATGGCCATAGAGGCTTTCACAGATAGTGCCCCTGATTCGTAGTCTGTCATTTTAGAGTCTCAGCTGTCTTTTGCAAAACCCAGGTATATTAGACTGAATGTACTGTGTGACTGTAACATTCATCCAAGTAGATAAACCGCTGCAGCAAAACCTGATACCTCAGGATGATGTAGCAGACAGGAGCAGAGAATGTTGCTTAGAGACATTTAGCTGTGTAACAAATGTGTCTAAATCCAGAGTCCAGTTTCAGTAGCAGCTTCTCTTAAGACTAGGATCGACAAAGTAGTATTCTTTTAAGTATTACCAATGGTGGATCAAACTGTACTTCCAAAATTATAATGCAGTAATTATATTCTGAATGCATAGAATAATATAACATTTTTTCCTAGTAATTGCTGTGGCTATTTTGCTAAATATGGATTTGAATGGTCTCAAATCTTGACTCCACTTGTGTATGCTGTTGACCTCCTATGGTTTTGTTGTTCTGAGCTCCTGTTTCCAAGACGTGTTCATATGTTACTCATATTGCTGTGACTCATCTGAGTAGTATGAAAAACTCATAGCTGACAGTAAACATGAAAAAGACCTTCACTGTAAATTAGTCACTGTCTGGCTTAATGTACATACCTTTTTGTCCTAAAATGTAATCTTATCCTTGCTATGCCCAGTCATTGTGTATTTTATCACAAAATTTTAATTTCACAGTGGACTCACTTGCAGTTTTAACTCACAAAGTATACTCTGCTTGGTTTTGTTTGTATCTGTATATAAAATTTATTGTGTGTATTTAAAAATGTATACTTTCCATAGGTAAAATGTATATATGGAAAATACAAATAGTATAAAAATATAAATAATTTCATAATTCCAGGTATTATATGATAATCCATCGCCATTTTAATGAACTATGTCAATGTATAGCCAAAGCTAGATTTTAGTATTTTGGTACTGCTTGCCTACAGAGTTATGCTATAATGGTATGTATGTTAATTGTTAAATCTTGCAGTCAAACATATGACAGTTACTTGGCTTTGTCAGGAATTCAGCCATCTACAAATATCACTGCGTTTGGGCCAGAATCATTGATCTGCTTAATGTTGTTTGAAGGTGAAATGAGAAGAAAGCGATAAAGTTTTTTTGTATAATATATTTAAGGCCATCTATAACTTAGCGAATACCCAAGGAATTGGGACCAGCTGAACAGTATCTTCTTTATAGCAACTTCTGTGACTATTTTTCCCCCTTTCAAATTTACAGAAATCCAGCCTTACCAGTCAGATTTTTTTCCCCCTAGATTAAATAAACCAAATGGCTCAGCCTTCATGGGTGGATTTTCTACCTGCCTTGCACATTTTTCTGCTACACTTTTTCCACTTTGCTCTTAAAATGTGTCACACAAAATTTTGTTCTTGCAGTTTTGAGAGCAGCCTGTGAAATGGAAAAAGTCTTTTAATCTCAGACATAGTGCAGTCCTGTTAGTATTTCCAGAGATAAAATTTGTTTGTTTTTTTTAAATTTTAAATTAACATTCTGAATGTTAATTTCTGGACAGTTTCTGTTTCTCTGCTGGCCTGCTTTCATTTCTTATGTGTCTTTTAATGTGTGGTACCCTGAAGGATATGATCCTATTATCTAGTTAAATCTTCTTATTAGAGTTTGGGCATTCCTTTCAAGTCACGGAAACATTTTTAAATTCTGATCTTCCTGTCTATCTTTTAGGCCCTTTGCTATCTGGAACATATATAAATTACAAGGAAAGCTAATGCATAAATACTGATGGCCCATTAGAGGGAGAATAAGCTAGCAGCTATTTTCTTTTCTGTGGGAGAAATATTTCACATGTATGCGCAGACACCATCAAACACTTCTGTAATTATTACTGTCAAATTCAGAAATTTATATCCAAACAGCAGTTAAATTTGATGGAAGTTTTAACTCATCAGATTATGTGACTGTGTTTGAATTTCAAGGAAAGGTTAAGTTCTTTTCAGCATTGGTGAAGGTGTGTTCAGTGGGAGCACATATATAGATGCAGTCAGCTGGTATTGAGGAGCTAATAGCCACTATATGTATTTGGTGGGAGTGACAACCAGACTAGAACTGGTCCAGTGAACTGAATACTTTTTAGCAGTGCAGCAAGTTAGGTGGGTTCCTGGAACATGTCAAATTCTTCAGTTTAATCTCGAGACTGCTCAAGATGCAAACCAATGGTAAGTGTCATGATAGGAGATGAGCTTCACTAATGCACTAGTGCACACAATAGCGCTTTCTAAAACATGGGTTTTTCCTACATCAGAATTACAATTCTATGGGTTTTTTTAAAGTAGGAAAAATAGACTGTTGAGGACATTCTGTTGTGTTAAGTTAGGATTTCTGATTTGTGTCTAGGATGGAATGCTGGGGAGAGGCTTAGATGTATAAATGATCAGCCTAAACAGCTATTGATGTAACTGTCTGAAACTGAACAATGTTTTTACTCACTATCTTCTCGCAGTGTTTTGCTTACACTCTGCCAGCCAATTTTTACAGTTCATAAGATGTCAATAGAAATGCTAAAGCAGCAGTGGTGGCCTTAGGCAGTCCAACAACATGGCATAAAAATAGATTGATGTTAGGAAGTGACATACGGTCATAACCAGTTAATGCATCAATTTTCTAGTTTTATTATCACTTACATTTGAAAGGTGGTTAAAAAAGAGGTTATGTAAAAACCTCCCTTATGTTTTCTAAATATCTTTGATTAAGAAAAGTACAAATTCCAAAATACTTGAATTAACTTAAATTATTTGAGCCCAAACATGGAGCTGATCCAGGGCATTTAATAATCTCTCATTAACAGCCTTAAATTTCAGTGTTATCATTAGGTATTTCTCTTGAAAAACAGTTTCGTAAGATGTGATGTGATCCTCGAATGAATTTGTACTTGTTGAGCATAAACCTAAGTACTGTTTGAATTTTAATGATCTTGCTAACAAAATGGGTTTACTTAAGAGCAGAGCTTCACTGCAATATGCTGTTTTTTCAGATGGAGGTCAACGGTAGAACTGAAGCATGGAACACACTAAATATTTTAACTTACAGTAGCCTTGATTTAGCTGTTCGTTTTGTTTATTATAAATTTCTTATTGTTAGCAGTAAATACACGTAAAGAATGTGTCACAGGTTTTATATATTACAGTATTTTCAGAGCAGAGGTAATGACTAGTTAGCACAAATACTTCCTGAATTCCTCACTGAGGAAAAACTTAATACTGCGCTGACTTAGAACTGAGCACATGCCTGTTTTGAAAACAGAGGACAAAGTGCAAAGCTATTACAATCAGTATTAGTCACTTGAGTTTTTGGAAGTGCTTGGAAAAGTGCTTTGGGATTTGGACATGATAATATTTTATAATTTTAGCCAGGGATAGTAAGTGAGATTACTAGGAATTTCTTTGCTGCTCTTCCAAAGAAGAACAGCATCAGCTCTTCTTACAGAAGAGATTGTTTATCTTTCCTCAAGAGGCTAAAACAGTGGCAACCTAGGTTGCTCTTTTTTGAGCATGGTTTTGGACTTAAAAACTGTGCTTGTAAATCTTCTCTGTTCACAATGACTAGATATGGTTGAAATGTCCAGATTGTGACAGTTTATAGCTGTTTTTTGTGTGCGTAAATTCAACCTTTGCTCCGATTTTTCAGAGGTACAAGTTCTATAAAGTAGATGTCAGGCCAAGACCAAATGTCAGTTACAAGACACTCGGCAATGCCTTCTGGTTTTTTGTACTTCTACACTTCTGTGACAAAACGTAACAGTGGGCCATCGGTGTCAGTCTTTGTTTCAAAACTCTTACCTGAGCCCCTGCACACACGCTTTCCTTTCAGTCATTTTTGCTCTCTGCTCAAACTACCAATTGCCCGGCTAGCAGTCTGGTGCTGAAAAATGGACTGACCAGTACACAACTGAGACAACTATGCAACCTTTTTTTGGTATGAGAATCCACAGATGAGTCTCAGTATCTGATGTGTATAGGAACAGAATATGGACAGCAGAAATTCTCAGGGAAGTCTGAAGCTGGTACTCTCTCCCTTGCTACAAATTAAATTCCTTCCTAAATTCCTTCCTTGCTACAAATTAAATTCCTTCCTGAATTAAATGCTTTTGAAAGCATTTCCCAAAATCCACAGTTTTTCACGGTCATTTTTGGAGAGCTATGAATAATGGATATTTTCTTTTATTTTCAGCTTCTTTGTAATACTGGCCATGCTGAAGAAAAGCTAGGTTTTACCTATGACAGCATCATAATATGGTAAGTAGTAGAGCACTAGAGCAATCCTAGGGAATGTCAGTTGTTTTGGTGCAATTAAATATACTTCTTTTTTACTTTTGAACTAGTGTTTTGTATTTATAATGTGTTCGGAATTTCATAATGCAAGCAGATAGCCTGCAAATATTTTAATGAGTAAAATCAGAAATACATTATTCACTTTTGGGCAAGCAGAGAAAACCCCTCCAAGTTAGAAGTGTAGATTTCTTCAGTATATTCCTCACAGATGTAAAAATACCTCTAAATATTTCAGTACTTGTAGAAAGCACTTCTAATAAAAATGTACATCTACAAAATATAGAGCATACTCTTGATACAGAATCAGGATCTGAAGATCAGTATTTTATGTTTTATTGGTATGTATATGTCCATGTAGCACTGCTTTCCCTGCTGCTGCAAAGCCCTGTGTATATACTTTTTAGTGGAATTCCTATCTATATTGTGGCTATTTCTGACTGTCAAATGTAACTACATGCTTATTTCCACAGATAAATTGGTACATTTGTCTTTAGGACCAGCACTGGTGACAAAAGCAAATAAGATCTAATATTTAATGCATTTCTGTGTTCTTTCAATTTAGATCTCACTTAAGAAAAAAAGCTTAGGAAAGCTAATTACTCTTTGAGCAAAATGTTGGGAAACCTTATGTAATTGATTATGGAAATATTGTGAGTCATTTTCTTAACTAGAACTGTTGTCTTTAACTTTTTGACAAGCTGTGTTTTCATTGCGTTTTCACTACTTAAAGATAGTGACACATATCTTTTTGGTAGCTGTTGCGTTTGAATGTTGAATCTCATGAGAGTGTTGTTCTTTGTAATGGTTTCACTGTGCCAGTTCTTTAACTGGTCTACAGCTTCCTCGTGAGAGGAAGAGGAAGGGCAGGTACTGATCTCTTCTCTCTGTTGGCCGGTGATAGGACCTGAGGGAACGGCCTGAAGTTGTGTCAGGGGAGGTTTAGGTTTGATATCAGGAAAAAGTTCTTCATCCAGAAGTGGTTGGGCGCTGCAACAGGGTCCCCAGGGAAGTGATCACAGCACCAAGCCTGACAGAGTTTAAGAAGCATTTGGACAATGCTCTCAGGCACATGGCGTGACTCATACGATTGTCCTGTGCAGGGCCAGGAGTTGGACTCGAAGATCCTTGGTATCAAGATTAGCCCCGGTATCAAGACCCCCCTGGCTGGGGCTTGAACTGATCAAGAGCATCCCTGCTGAGAAGGAGTCAGGGATGCTGCTGGACATGAGTCAGCAGTCCTATGTCCCGTCTTGAAATCCAGAAATCCAGTTGTGTCCTGGGCTGCATCTGAAGGAGCATGGGCAGCATATTCATATTACAGGAAAGATGGTCTTGAAAGAATTCCCTTCTTAGTGCTGAAAGTAATAATCAGTTCATCTTTATTTGCAAATGACATGGCAGCCTTTCTAGTTTGTCTAGGTAACACCTGAGAGTAGGCTTCTGTTACAGTGATTTACCCATGCCAATTAATCACAAAAAGATTCTGAAGATTTTTTGCCTTGGAGTAGCTGATTACCATGCATGACAACCCTAGGATAAGAAAAGAAAAAAAATAAGCCCTTTGTAGAAGTAGAAAGTAAGTCTCACTGGCTGAAGCATTTACATTCTTAGATGTCCGGTGAAAAATGCTACTGGAAAATGTCATTGGGAGATTGAGGATTCCCACCCCACCCTGCATGTGGTTGAGGAAGAGGGACGAATCTCTTGAGGGCCTTCAAAAGGATGGTGTGCTACTTCATGCTTTCTAACTCCATTTCTAGAGTTCTTCCATATTTCATTTCTTCTTACCTACCTTATTCTACCTGTTAATTTTCTTGGACTAATATTGTGCTCAGCTGTTTTGTCAAATAACAAATTGTGTACAGGTTTTTTTGCTTATGTGTCATTTCATGGATGTACAAGCTGTTACTTGGGGGAAGATTGGTTTGTGGCTTTTTCAGAGTAATATATTGTCTACATCTGCTGACCAGGATGAAAGCTTGCCTTCTGGGTTGCACATGAGAAGACCTGAAAGTCATAAAATAAGTTCAGAACATCTATTTTTAAAAATAATACTTGCCTTAAATGAGTGTATATTAGCTGCATGTCAGATGGTGAAGTCTACCTGCTGCCTAATAGTTGTTTGTCCCTCTTGTTTTCTTCATTGTAGTCTGAGGTTAGCTTTACTAAATGAAGCAAAAGAGGTGCGAGCAGCAGGATTGCGAGCCCTCCGCTATCTTATTCGAGACTCCAGTATTCTCCAGAAGGTGCTAAAGTTGAAAGTGGATTATTTGATAGCCAGGTAACTGTTCTTCTTCTTGTAAAATGTAAAGTTGTAAATCACTTGCTTTTTCATGGTTGAGACAGGTGAGAAGTGTTTTCATATTCTCTTATGTTCTTAATAAGTAGTTTTGTAAAAGACATTTTTATTCAGCAGAATGATATTTCATCACACTAGCTAATCCAAATAAAATGCTGTCCTGATATATGATATATACAAGTAATCTAAAGAATTTCTTCTTTTAATCATAAATGCCATTAACTATAAATTAATAAGTTTGAAATGTTAATAATTTTCATGTCTTAAGTTGTTGTATGGGAGTTGTTTGATTCTTTGTACTATCATGGTCCTGCAGAGCCTCCAGTACAAAATCAGGGCTAAAAAGTAGTTCGTGTCCAAGGATTTGTAGTCTTAAGTATAACCGATGACACAGCAGAAGAATCCCAAAGGGCAAACCAACAGTGAGATAATACAATCAGCATGATGAATGGATGTAAATAATAGCATTTCTAGTGCTTCCTGTAATGAAATTTTTTATTTAATAGGCTTATACAGATGTGCGTGAATTTCTGTTTATAAATATATATGTGTAGTTTTAGTGTGCTGTTTAATTTTTTTGGAGCAAAAGGACTTTTCTGATCTGAGAACATTCAGAATGCGTTGATGTGAAACATTACAAATACTTGGTTTGGTCTCATTTGCAAATGCCAGATGCAGCTAGCTTGGAAAGTAATTGTTGAAGCATTATGCTTTGCCATTTTATATTTGAGAACATTCTACTGACTTATTTATAATGAAAACAGCTGGGAAAATATAAACCAAAGCTAATTGACCCAACATAATGAGTACGCTTGCTGAAAAGCATAGTTTTTAAACAACAAGTCAGTTCTTTTTCTTCTGTATTCATTCATATGCATAAATATTAACATGAGTTGTTAACAGTTAAGGTGAAAGTTACTGTTGTTATAAACCAGATGTGTTTTTTAACTTACTTTAGGTGCATTGACATACAGCAGAGTAATGAAGTAGAAAGAACACAAGCACTTCGATTAGTCAGAAAGGTAAAATCTCCTATGTATGGTTGTATCTGATGTGCCACTCAGTTGTGCTGACTCCTGGTTGTTTCCATCAACAGTGCTTTTTCACAGTCTCTAGTACCTTGCTTTCCCTTTATCATGTAATATAGCTGATAATTGAAAAGACAGAAGAAAAAGTAGTGAAGAGACTTGTTTTGATTTTACAGTGTTACCATTTAGAATCTCAAGTGGACTAGAAGAATCTTGCTAATTTTCTCTTGCTAGAGGTGATATTGGACAAGGTTTGGGAAACACTTACCAAAGAGTGAATGCAAGGAAGTAAAAACAATATTAAGTTTCAATATTGAAATTATGACGACTTCACTGTATAGTTTGTTTAAGCATCTGTGAGTCAGAGACTGGGAGATTTTCTGCCGTGTGAGAAATGAGACAAATTGTCACTGAAGTAATTATTCAAGGATTGCTTATAGACTTACTGCTTTGTTTATGGCAGTTGATGCTACCCATAGGATTTTATCTCAGATACTCAATAAAACATGGTTAGTCTGTGATGGTTTCTGTACTGTGTACCTGTGGGTGTGAGGTTTGAAAATATGGTAGCTGTATTTTCAAGTTCATCCTAGAGAAACTGGCATATAGAGGTACTAAATGCATTCAGGAAACATAATATTCTGCCTTTCTGCTGGACTTCACTGTTCTTTATTGTTCTTATATTGTTATAAAAACTACCAAAGGCTGGAGTAAAGTTTGAGGTGGTTGAAGAATGGTTCCCCAGGAGCACTGTCGGTTAAATCTCTTTTTGTATTTTAAACATATGTTTTCTGTCTTACAGAAAATACAATGTGCTTGATTAACAGTTGTGCCAAAAAAGTGAGTTTTAAATATTAAACGTGGCTACCTCCTCCAAACCCAAACGAGCAAAAAACAAACAAAAAAGCCGCACTATAAAGGAACAGGTCCTTGAGGAAGTTGTGTTTTATGAAAGTTCTTTGCTAATCTACTTTGAATAAGAGCTTCAGTGTAGACTCAGAATAACATAAATCAGAATATGGAATGGAAACACGTTTATAGTTGGTTGTATTTGGGTCAGAAGTCTGTCCTCATTATTTCTGGGCTTTTTTGAGCATTTCCTACTTGAGCAAAAACTTCTGTCTTATGTGAAAGAAGAGACAGCAAGAGAAACAAATCCGTTAGTTTGATCTGAAAAAATGATGGTCAGAGAGAAACATTAAAGAAATCATACCGCTGACCCTTAGTGGTTTTTTTCTCCATCGTGGTGCAAGGGTACTGGCGTGCACCAGGTGTGTGCATTGAATGCACAGGCTGTGCAGCCATGCTTGTGGCTCCTTGATGCTGAGAACTGTGTTGATGAAAAGCCTTTTCTAGCATCTTTTGCTACGTACCTATAACATTCTGTTTTCTCTAAAGACAATGTCAGACCAGTGAAAAGCCACCCAGCCTGGCTACCGGTAAAGTTAACAGCTTTCTCATGTGCTGTCTAGGCCACAACAGTTAAGCATGCATTGTCATAGAGCAGTCAGTACTGCAGAAATTCTCTCACAAGGAATACTGTGCTTCCTGAATAGCACATTCTGTATTTTCACACTGTCTTTTTGTTACCCTGCTCTTGTCCTTTTCCTACCTTTCTCTTCAGTCTCCCTCAGTGTCTCAGACTTAGTGATTTGATGCCAGGATTCCTAAAAAGTTATATAAGGGTCTAGAAGGGGAGAATAAATGGCAAATAAACCAAAAAAAGGTAACAAATTTGTTCTAAAATTTACTGTGAAACTGAACTGGTTTTTTCCAGTATCGCAGAGCTATTATTTTCAGTTTCAAGATTTGGCTCTTTAACCTCATCTTTGGTAGCAAAAATGTGTGTGAGAATTGCATAGATTAAAATTAAAACTCTCTTCTTTCTTTTCATAGGGAAGAACAACAA
Source organism: Struthidea cinerea (assembly GCA_013397865.1). NCBI lineage: Eukaryota > Metazoa > Chordata > Aves > Passeriformes > Corcoracidae > Struthidea > Struthidea cinerea. The sequence continues at coordinate 29,708 of VZTI01002052.1, forward strand.
AATATAAAATATTAATACTGCTTTATGAAATCAGAAAAAGGCAATCATAAACTTTATTTTAAAAATATGAGCTTAAAATGGTGTAGGAAGATTAAAAAAATCTAATTTTTTGAACTTTATGTCCAATAGTTTTTGAAGGCTGAGTGCTCACTGTGTTTTGACTGTAATCACCTCTACATTTCCTAGTAAAAGCTTTGCAATTTAGTAATATCTTCAGCCATGAAAAGGATGGCATGAAGTTGCTTTGGGAAGCATTTTTCTATCTAATAGAAGTCAATAAGACAATTTTTTTATAATTTAATAGTCCAGATGTTTTCTTTTTAAAGCAGAAGTCAAGGTTAGATGCAGTATGAAACATCTTCTTTCTTCCTCTTTTCTAAAGGAGTCTTAAAAAAACAAATTCATAGTCTTTATTACTTACTTCATCTTAGCTGCTTGTAAGTGGCTTTCCATTACCTGTCCTCTGTCTTTAGAACTGCATTTTAATACTTAGAGCAGATACAAGGTAAATACAAAAATTTGTTTATTCTACTGATGTATTTAGAATTGACTGTTACAAGAAACCTTTCCTTCTCTTGTCTTAAAGACAATGAAGCAGAACAGCTTGTGTCCTCACAGGAAGTACATGTCAATATCAATGAAAACAGGTTGCGGTTTTATAGAGTGGATTGGTGCACCTATTCTGTTGCTTATTCTAGTTTCTTCTTGCCAGTGTAAAAGTGAAAGACTGTGTGGGTGGGAGAGAATTTGTTTTTTCTTTAAAGTCCTATCTTTAAGCTTCCTGTTTTGTTGGCATTATGTGTAACAAGAAGCTTCTCAAAAACTGGTATTTAAAGATAGATTTGTTAAAACTCTTCAAAATTTTGGTCATAATGGTTGATTCCCTCTCATTTTAGCATCTCTGCAAAAAAAGGTAAAAAACTAATCGCCTTTGCACAAATATCTATAGCACATCAAAGGGAGATGTAAAATGGATATAGGACAAAACATTTTTGGAAGCATTAGGAAAATAAGCCTGGTTTTGTTGGAAACAAAAAAGATGATAAATAAAACCATCAGAAACCAGCCTTAAATTCCGGGTGTTTGATGGATATTGAGTATTTTTTAATGTCTCATTTTTATTTATTAGTGGAGAAAAAAAAGTGACACGGCTGGGTAGGCTATAAAACATTGCACTGTTCCCTTTTTAGGCAGTCAGACAAAAACCTGCTTCCTCCTTAGTAATACATCTTTTTAGCGATATTCTTGTTCCGGAAGGATATGTGTATTTAATTTTCACAAATTGAAGAAATGTGAACAAGCAGCTCCTCAGCCTTTGCAATCAAAGCCTCACTTGGGGGATGGTGAAGAGTTTGTGGTATTGGTTGTTTGTTCAGGAGTGGCTTTCTTTACTTTTAATGAGTGCACACAGGGCCTTGCTCGTTAATCTTGGGGGAAGTCTGAGTGTCCCAGACTCAGAATTCCCCCAAACTGAGTGTCCTCCCAGCTGAGGATTTCATGGTGCAGAACGACCTTAATAGTAGATGAGTTTGTTATCTACTGTGTCATTGGATAATGTTCTTTGTCAATAAAGATATTCTTGGGAAAAAACTACGATAAAGATAGTCTTAATTCTCACTGCACATCATCTTTTAAATTCTTTCTTATTATGATAAAATATAAAAATAAAAAACTGAAGCAGGAAGGGAATGGTAAAGTAAATGGACAAATAAATTGAAACTGAAAAAATTTCAAGAGCAAAAGAAATAGTTATGGAGATTCACCAGATACAGCCAAGTAACAGATGGACTGGTCTGTCTAACTGTTTGTATGAAACAGAATGCTGGTGAATATGTAAGTGTATTTAGAGAAATATGAAGAAACTAGAGGGCTTTTTCTTTCCTTTTTGGCAGATGATCACTGTGAATGCTTCATTGTTCCCCAGTTCTATTACTAATTCTTTGATAGCAGTTGGAAACGATGGTCTTCAAGAACGAGACAGAATGGTTCGAGCATGTATAGCCATTATCTGTGAACTAGGTAAGATAATTTTTCTTACTTAGTTTTCAGTTTTGATGTGGTTGTCATCAACAATATTTGTTTAATAATAAATTAGATGTTAAGTGTTCTTATTGTCAGTTTCATGGATTTTAGTTATTAGCATGATATAAACCAAAATGGCTTAAAATGTATTTATGTTATCATACGTGAAGATTACAGTTTTTTGTCTTTCCTTCAAGACTTGACAGTTTCTGATTTGCCTTAAAACCATTTCTTTACTGCAGTTGGTGTTTCTTAAACTAATAGATTTGAAGTAGGGAGAATTCCATACACAAGATGTGGATAAATTTAGAGTTCAGAGACCTACAAAATATCTTCCTTTTTAAAAATTTTTGGAGTGGGTACTATAGTTATCAGGGCAGTGGTTTGTACTAACTCCCTAAACTTTAATTTGGCTCCTGATTTTTGAAGTTTTTGCAAAATCAATCAGAGGGGAATAATTTCATCAATTTGTTTTCAAGATTAAAACTTGTTTTAAAGAAATAAAATAAGTAAAATGTTACTCTTATATTTCAGTATAAATATTTTATCTATGTCAGTCCAATGAAGCATGAAAACTCTTTAATGGGGAAATCCAGAAACTACTATATGGAAACTTGGTTGGGAATTAAGTTGGGAAATGGTCGTATGCTGGATACTGAGTGACCAAGTATTTTTGTGTGTGATGAATGAATCCAAAATCGCAATTCATTGCTAGTGTCAGTCACTTCCATTTGAAGTTTTACATGTGCCTCAGCAGTGTTCAGCATGAATAAGGTACGCATACTAAAGAGATGACAAGTTTGTCATATGCCATGAAATGTTTTATCTTCATCACTGGCCAAAATGATTTGTTTTCCTTTATCTAGCACTTCAGAATCCTGAGGTGGTGGCTCTTCGGGGTGGTTTAAGTACCATCTTGAAAAATGTGATTGATTGTCAGCTAAGCCGAATAAATGAGGCTCTGATAACTACAGTTTTGCACCTCATTAATCATCCAAAGACCCGACAGTATGTGCGAGCAGATGTAGAATTAGAGGTGAGTGCAGTTTTACTTGTTTAGTGACTGAAGTTAAACATTAAATAATAATAAACTCATTGAAGTGTTTCATTTTTGTCTCAGATTTCCTCTGTGTTAGTACACAGTGTCTAAAAGGTAATGTTTTAGGCTAAGACCCCAAGATTTATAAGGCGGCAATAATGATAGTTTGGAGTGGGACTGAGGAAAGGGCAATAGTGATTTAACTGTATTTTCATGTGAAAATAACACATGTCTTTCTTTTGTTTAGAGAATTTTAGCCCCTTACACAGATTTTCACTACAGGCATAATCCAGACACAGCAGAAGGACAACTCAAGTAAGTGTTAGTGCTTCTGCTTGTGCTATCAGTTATGTTCATCGTGTTGGAATTAAGCTGTATTTCCTTCCAAATACTAAATTTTTTGAAGCTGAATATAGTAGGCCAGAGTGCAGCTTCCTAAAATATTGTTAAGCATTTAAGATTTAAAAGGGCTTGTTTGGCCTAGAGAGGAGAGGGTTGGGGGACACCCTCTGCTGAATAGCAGCCTTTTTGCTACCTATGAAAATGCTTTCAAGGTGATGTAGCCAGGGCCCTTCATGGTGGTGTAAGGTGGGAGGACAAGAAGCAACAGAGAAAAATTGAAGCAAGAAAGATTTCAACTTGGTATGAGGGGCAGGGGGGGGATGATTTTATGTGAGGCTGGTCACGAGTTAGAATAGGTTGTCCAGAGAGGTTCTGCAGCCTTCATTCTTGAGAGTTTCTAACACCCAACTGGATAAAGCCTTGAGTGTTTTGCAGGTATTCCAAGCTGAGTTACAGAAGCTTGTATACCTCCCAAAGCTCTGGGTGCTGTAGAAGGCGTATGTACTACACACTGCATTTGCTGAGTTCTTGCAGAGGGATTGAGCTAGACGACCTTTAAAGGTGCCTTCCAACCCAAGCCATTCTATGATTCTATAATCTGGCCTAGTCTGATAACTGGCAACTTCTTGTGCAGTAATTTGGACTAGAGAGAGGTCTCCTGATAGGGCTTCCAACTTGAATTATTCAGGGTTTTTTAATCATCAAACGGCATGAGATGTTTAGGTATGGGTAACTGAATAAAATCTTTATTTCTCTGCTGTAGACTTAGTGTCAGTGGAGGTGCACAGTGATTCATCTGACCCCTATAGGTGTTTGCTTCTTGATGTTATCCTCCTCCTGTGGAAACTCCCTTGGAAGAGGAAAAGTAACCATACTTAAAAATTCTAAACTTTTTCTGTGTGTATATACATTGTGTAAATATGTCTGCATACATAAAATATTTCTATTACTCTGGATTTTGTCCCTCATCTAAAATCTCAGTTAACTACCTTTTACAATTACTGTGGTAGTAACAGTGGTTTTTTGATAGTTATTACCTGCATTGTGACATTTGTTGTTTTAATGGCAGAGAGGACAGAGAAGCACGATTCCTAGCTAGTAAAATGGGAATAGTGGCAGCATTTCGATCATGGGCAGGTAAGATTTGTTTACTTGTTTGAAACTGGGTAACTGGAAGTGTAATTTTACTTTCTAGTATAAATGACGCAGGGTCTGTCTCATTTGACGTGTCTGATTTCTATCAATACCTTCCTACAATGCTACTTAATATGTGTTTTGATACTGTAAAATTGGAGGACGCACACTTAGTTTTCTCTAAGTTTTTCTTAGTTTTCTCTCCTGACAAGGCACAGCTTTTCCCCTTCCTGTGTAAAATGCCTTGTAAACTACATCTTGACGGTCATTCTTGGAATCTAATGGGTGGAAGGATGTTTAAAATAACATCATATCATAAGAATTTGCCTTTGTGGTTGTTCTGCCACTGTAAATGAAATCTTTTTGTCTGTGTTAAGAGATAATGGCAAATAGTTTCATTAGCACCTGCTTCTGCCAGCTGCCATAGCTGAAGAGAACTTGCAAATGGACTTAGTTTGCAATTTCTCATGTAGAAGACATTTCTAAATCAAAAAGGTAGCTTTTTTCTTTTTACTGAATCCTTTCTCTTCAATATTACAATATGTAAGATGAAGGTTCTGCCTTTGGGACTGCTTTTTCTTTTAGTCAAGACACTGTCTGGCAAATTTAAATCTGTTAATAGAAAACATTTACCAAAATTTTGAGTGGAATTTTTCCAGGCTATACTTAGGCAGTTTTGTGACACTATTTGTGTTATTTTTTAAGTTCTGAAAATGATCACTAACCTAATTTTAATGCCCAGGTATCCTTCAAGTTTCTTGTGTGTTCTCACATGCTTGGAGAGGAAGCATGTGACAACTTTGAAACTTCCAGAAAATAGTTTCTGATGGGTGTGTTACTGCATCTTCCTACACTGAGGCACTTAGATCTAACAGCTGTTAGAATTCACCTGAGACTTAAAGGAAATGAATAATTTGTTAGGTTAAGGTACAGCTTTTGATTGAAATTCCTCACAGTTCTTCTAAGATGATGAAAACCTTTCAGGCTGAAGAGTTACTTGTTATAGACGATTTTGTCTTTTTGTCATTTCTTCCATGCATATGTTGTTTCCACACATAACTGCTAAGTATTGGTCACAGTAGGAAGGACAAGAGTAGCAATATTTTTTAATGAGGGTATAAAGTTTTCTGATTAGGAAGTTTTATTAAATACTAGAAGGAGATGATATTATAAACATGAAAATGTTTATGATTAGTAATTTTTTTTCGTGCATGCTTGTTTTCAAACTGGAAATCTAGTTTAACAATGTGTCTGTTGTCCTTTCTTTCATTGATGAGGGAATATTATTACACATTTAATGTTTTCTAGGTATTATCAGCCTGTGCAAACCTGGAAATTCTGGGATTCAGTCTCTTATTGGGGTACTCTGTATACCAAATATGGAAATACGGGTAGGTGATGAATATTTAGTACTGATGTAGGAATAATATTTGATATTTTAGTTTTTCTTAACCTTTTAACAATTTCATGGTTTAAACACAGACACCAGTTATGAGACAACTATCCTTGAGTTTATTTAACGCCTGAGTTCAAGTCTGTAATTCTGTTATAAAATTCCTATGAAATTGGGAAGCATACCAGGTATGTGTGACAGAATGGAGGAGATTACATATGTAAATTAATTTTTACTCTGTTCAGAATCAAAGCAAGTTTACAGTCACTGCAGTTGCAAGTTCAAAGCATAATAGTCAGAGTTGAATTCCAGGTAAATAAAAACGTTTCTTCCCAAATTAAACTTACTAAACAAAAGTTGATGGTGCCAGATGTGACTGTTCTAAAAATCTGCAATCCAAGTAGCCTGAACTGCTGTAGAATTCATAGTGACAATAAGGGACAGTTCAAAAGTAAGAAAGCCACATTCCCCATCCTTTCTTCTCCAGTTATTTCAGTTTGTGAAAAAACAGTGCAACAAATGCACCAGTGTTAGCACTCTAGAAGTCTCGAGTTCGGTATTAATAGTGAAAAAAAGGACAATTTCGTAAATTTATGAAGTTCCTGTTGTGTTATGTTTTCTTTGGTAGCGCGGTCTGCTTGAAGTTCTCTATGATATATTTCGCCTTCCTCTTCCTGTTATTGCAGAAGAATTTATTGAGGCACTTCTCAGTGTAGGTAAGTACTTTAAAAGTTCACATAAGAATTCTCTCTATTAAGCTCCTATACAAATTTGAAACCTTTGCTGTCTCCCATGTATTGTAAATTGCCCTAGTATTAGTTGTTTTATCGCGGAATTTATTGGGTGCTCTGAAGTCCTGTTTAAAATTCTTTATCACCTTTCAAGTGTTCTAAGTTTGGTGAAAGGTCAGCGTAGTTCAGCATTAACACAAGAGACTGTAAGGTCTCTTAGACTTCTTTGAACTGTTAGGAGTGTTCAGAATTGTAGATGTGTTAGTGAATACTACAGAAAAGTTATTAGTCAGTCTTTTCTGTATATTGTCTGTTAGCTGTCCCCACTGCCCTTAGACTTCTGCTTTTTTGAGGATGAGTGAATACTTTTTCATGTCTTTAAATTTAACGAAGTAAGTATTTTACCTCTAGAATTACTCCTTTGTAAACCCAAGAGTATTCTCTGCTTTTTTAAATTTATAAGTAAATAAATCATTCTTTGTTGCAAACTTGCTACTTCTATATATGGATGCACCTTGTAACATTTTTGGTGCTAATGGTATTTTCTGTTAAACACATTTAATGTGTTTATGGATTGGAAATGTCACTGGTTTTGTTGACACTTAGATACAATCTCTGTCCTAGCTTTCAAGGTACCCTTGCTTTGTTCAGGGGTGTGGTTTACCTGACTTGTTAGAGATCCCCTCTGACAAAATTTTCTGTAATTTGAAGCCACCTGAAATAATATTTGCGAGCAAGGATTATTATTTACCTACTGACCACCTTCAAAATAATATTGTGAAAGCCAATGTTATAATTACCATTGTCCATATTTTCTTGTTCTAGATCCAGGCAGGTTTCAAGACTGCTGGAGACTTTCTGATGGCTTTGTAGCTGCTGAGGCAAAAACTGTTTTACCCCATCGAGCCAGATCAAGGTGGGGATTTAATGAAGTTAGTCTAAAACCTTTTTCTTGTTTTGTTTTGTGGCAGTGTGGACAAAACATTTCTTGTTTTCTTGCAGGAACAATAAGAAATGTATTTTCTAAATTGTTTCTTTTCTCTCTAGGCCTGATCTCATGGATAATTACTTGGCTTTAGTGCTTTCTGCTTTTATTACCAATGGACTTCTAGAGGTAACTAATGTGTTTCAGTTTCAATAGATGCTTGCTACTTTTTTTCCTACAAGAGTTTAAGTAAGATGTTATACATTGAATGTTGTAATAATTTTTTACTTTTTGAAGGGTCTGGTTGAAGTGATCACAAGTAGCGATGACCATGTGTCTGTCAGAGCAACTATCCTTCTGGGAGAACTTTTGCACATGGTAAATACCACTTTTTGTAACTACTTGTAAATAGATATTTGCTATTATAGTGATTAATTTGTATTCCAAGCTTGAAACATCTGAATAGATTAATTTAACATTACATCTTCTTGCACTTCATATATTAAAGCCAGTATTAATCAATAGGAGGGCTGTTTGGAAGGTATTGAAAGTGCCTGGGGTTCTGCTCCAAGGTTATCTGCAGCTCTGACTCTCACCAGGACACTTTCTTGCCATTGTAGCAGTTGTATTTTTAAGCTGGAATCCTGCAAACGCGCCCATCAGTAACTGTGTTTGGGAAAAGGACCGTTGCTAATTTTTGGTTTTCTTAGTATGATGGTCAGTAGGCCTCCAATGGTGTGTTTAGCTTTCTGCTTCACGGGGCAGGCAGATGAAATTTTTTTGAGATTCAGCTGGATGTGGTTTTGATACTTGACGTTACTGATGTAGGCAACTCCATCTTGGTGGAATGCTTCTACTGCAGGGAAACTTCAGCTTCATTCCACTTCTGTTGACCTAAGATAGGTTTTGCAGTACCTTCTCTCTCTTAAACTAATCTTGTACTGAGATGATGATACTGTGTTCATAAACATTCCAGTGCTATATTTCAGCCTTTGCTTTTTATAATACTGTATGCTATTTTTCACGTTTCCTGAATGCTTTAGAATGATAGTGATTGTTGACTCACATTGGAATATGCTGTAAAAACATAGGTATTTTTTGACTTTCTGAAAAGATGATCTGTTAATCAGATATGACTACTATTTATCAAAAACTGAAAAAATACTTGTATTTTTTATTCAGTGTTTGGAAATGTAAGTAATTTCTTTATTCTTCTTGTTCTTAAGTTTCCAAAAATATTTGCAGAATTACCTATGTTTATTAAAAGCAGTTAAATGTCTAGTAACTGAGAAAGTTATATTGATTAATCAGGGTTTTTTTGTGCAGCAATGTTTTAGTAGAAATCATCAGCTTCAATTGGATTTCTGATTTTAGTTTTTTTAGTAGTTTTAGGGTTTTTTAGTAGTTTTATGCACATGACATAAGCATATCTGATGCTTTGCAAGGTTTTGCACGTTACCACTTAAGCTCCAATGCAAACAATATAGATTATAACACTTGGAAGTCTGAAAGTTTTTCAAGTTACTTTCTGGTGTAATTCTGGTTAATTAGTTAGATCACAAATTCAAAATGGTGTGTGTAATTATGCTCTGACATTAAGCAAAAGGTAGTTTTATTGTCATAAATTTGTGATAATCTTGTGAAAAGTGGTAGATTCTTTAAATTTTGATCCTAAGAAGATGGATGAAATTGTTGTACTAAGTTATTTTAACTGGTCTTCTGTTGGGTTTTTTTGTAGGCAAACACAATTCTTCCTCATTCTCACAGCCATCACTTGCACTGCTTACCAACACTGATGAATATGGCAGCATCATTTGACATCATGAAAGAGAAAAGACTGTAAGAATTCTATGTTACATTTAAAAGCATAAAGCTCTGTTGTTCACTCTGTCACAAAATGCTGTCTTCTGGGTACTTTACACAATTTAAACCTCCTAATGGGAAAAGTCAAATAATTTGATAATTCACATGTCTTTAATATGTATTTCTTCAATTCTGTGTTCTTAGTTGCTTTTCTTTGTAGAAGACAAATTGAGTGTGTTGAGGTTTTTTTCATAGGAAATGTATTTGTTAATTACTCTTGCCATTTCTGATCTGTCTTGTCAGAGCAGTGTTCTGATAAATGTATTATAATGTTCTGTCTTCCGTTGTGTTGTCGGTGATAAATAATAGCATTTTTCCAAACTGCTACTGTGAAATAATAAATGCTGCTGGTAGAGTGCTTCCTAAAAGTGTAGTGCTCTTCTGGTTTGTAGTTTTGAAGGTTTCGTGTATGTCAGTAGAAGATTTTGATTCGCAATGACACTGTTAGTTTTCATAAAAGGCATATCTGAAATTTCAGGAGAGGATATTTCACATGGCCTAAGTGGTGGGATGAAAGGAGGGATAAAGAACAGAAGGGAGATGCTTGTGGATTACCTGCAATTGTTTTGCTCTTTTGGCATTTGTGGACATACCTGTTAGAGTAGTAAGAATTCCCATTTCTGTTGAAAGAAAGTGATTCTTTAGAAGTAATATTTTTTATTTGGGGATCTTGGCATTGGTCAACACTCTGCACTGTTTTATAGTCTGAAAAACTGTAATCCATGTTACAGATTAAATAATTTAGATAAGTGACCAAATCAAAAGGTATTTGTTTGAAAATAAAATGAAAGAACTCTCCTACGCTATGAGAATTTTTGCTTATGGGGAAGAAAGATAGACTTAACTCCTCATTTTTAGATTTCCTTATTTTTACTAGGTGGGGTTTTTTTCTGCTACCACTATTTTGTAATTAACTGGTTTTGCCCTTGTTGACTGTTGTTTATGTAACTCCGTATCTTTTCCTAGAAGCCTTACATGCTGTTGCTGAACTGTTAGATACAAGAGCAGGAAGTGTACTGTGGATACTCCTGCCACCCTTGCAGGGAAGCAGGGGGATGAGAATGTATGAGAGACACTTGATTACTCTTAAGTTGAAGTTAGCGCCCTCAACTTCCAACTTTACTGCAGGATGTTGATCTACTGTTGCATCTCCCAATGGAAGTCAACTTTAAACTTTACAATATCCTCTCTGAATTGTGACAGACACCACTAATTGCAGAGTAGAAGAAAAGTTATCAGTAACAATAATACTTCAGTGCTAGGAACTGTAAAAGATAATTTTCTATATAATTTCAATATGAGTCTGAGTCTTGTGAATGTATAAAAATGTGTCTTAAGAAAATAATTTTCTTCCTATATGCTTCAAAATTGTTGGTCAGAGCTTTCTTGAGCTGTTTACTCAGGAGGTAGTGGTCCTCTTTAGTCTGATTGCCAAATACTAATTATAATATTTTTTTTTCTATTAGGCGAGCAAGTGCAGCACTCAACTGCTTAAAACGTTTTCACGAGATGAAGAAAAGAGGCCCTAAACCTTACAGCCTCCATTTAGATCATATTATTCAGAAAGCAATCTCAACACACCAAAAAAGGGATCAGTACCGTGTGCAGAAAGACATCTTTATTTTAAAGGTATTACAATAATTCTTTTTTCAAACCTGAATTTGACATTGTATTTTGGAGACTTGGATCCTGCCCCCCAAGCTTCACTCATGTAATTCAGAGTCATTTGTGTGATTCTTTGTAGTATTTTTTAGTCTCATTTGTCTTGCAGGCACTTTTGGATACTAAATTGCATTTCTAGCAATTGAGGAATTAAATTGCAGTAATTTGTAATGCTTTTTGTGACCAGTTGTGATGTCTTACTTTTTGATTCTTAATGCAGTACTATAACTATACAATTTACCTTCAAATGTACATTACTGTGAAATACAGCCCTTTTAGTGATTTTTACATGAGTGGTTAAGTGTATCGTGTGGCAAGACTGAAAAAGATGATGCAGAGAAACCTATTGTATTTTTCCATGTCTGTATTCCAGGATACAGAAGAAGCACTCATCATGAATCTTCGAGACAGCCAAGTTCTCAATCACAAAGAGAACCTTGATTGGAATTGGAATCTAATAGGAACCATACTGAAGGTGAGCTTATAAAGGCCGTGGTAATATGTTGAAGAAATTGTTTGGGGAAAAAGTCTGTTTCACGTGTGAGCTTTGACTTTCTAATACTAATTCCACAGTACATCTAATAATTTGTTTTATTTCAGGAAATTAGAATCTCCTGGGTTTAGTCAGTGCTGATGTAGTCTCTTTGTATACAGCCCTTAAACTATATTCAAAAACGCACTACAGTTAAATTCACAGTTTTCCTAAGAAGCGTGTATTAAATATGTCTTTATTTGTATAGAAATCAGTTTTACAGAATTAGGTATATTGTCTTTAAAGCTGCTAATACTTCAAACTGCAGAGAGATACTATGTTCAGATTCATAGCAGATTTTTTTTAAATAATGTGAGCTAAAGGTTTCAGTAAGAGATGGGTTCTAGATCAAACTTCACATGCTTAGCTTGAACCACATATGGAAACTTCATTGAATGTTTTGAATGAATGCAAATACTTCTGTAGCATTGATTTCATTGCAGAATTAATTTATTTTTACAACATAAAGGAAATATCTAATGGGGTGATGGGCATTGTTTTAAATATATTTAAATATATTAAATATATTTAATGCACAGATTTTAAGATCTTACCTCTTTCTGTAAGCAGAAAATATACTTTGTTTGACTAAGAAAACTTTCTGAGTGAGTACTTAGTATAGTCTTCAAACCAAAATTGCTCCAAAATGTCATTCGGTGCATCAAAGCCATCCTTCAGCTGAGTAGCATTCTCTTACTGTCTTCTTTACTGTGTTGTTACAAAGATGGTGAAAGTACAAAAAAGGATTAATGGTGACAATCATAATCAAGACTATGTTGTTTTTTTGAAGAAAAAGAAAAGAAACTAAATATTTCTGTGCCTTTTTTTCAGGGACCGATAAAGTTGAAAGAGCAAGAATCTGTCTGGTATAAAGACCTGAATATGTATATGACAGTAGCTTTGCTCCACCAGATTTCACTGTTTACAGACTTTTTTACTGCAATTATAAGATTTACTGGGTTACTAGATAACTATGATTAGTCATAGATGCTTTTACCTTTGATCTTTAATTCAGTATTAAAGATATTATCAGAAAACTGTTTTTCAGAATCTCACTGTTAATTAGCCTCTGTAGTATTTTGACAGTGGAAGCCTTATGTAGTTGACCATTAATGTGTTTTGGGTTTTATTAAACTGAAATTTTTATCAAACAGCCAGTTTCTCTGCCATCTCAGACCTCCCCAAAAATGTATTTTCTAGTGCCCTGTCAAAGAGTTCCTAATGTCTGAAAACTGGGGACTTCTTCCTGAATGAGAAGTGTGTGTGTTTTCTGGCCTCCTTCTAACCGTTTCTGTTTCTGTTAAACTGTGTAACACCAGCATAAACTGAAATAATGTTACCACAGTGGTTGTCTTTAGTCCTCTAATGAGCAGGGTCCAGATTCCAGTGTCTGAAATTTGTTATGTCATGTGGCTACTCACCTCCCCCTTGTCTGTTGCAGCCTTGTATCTGTGGAGCATCAGCTGTCTAACCACCTCATTGTGTGCATCTCAGGTGGTGCCTTACTGCCTTTTTCACTTGCTCAGCTTGATATCTCAGCTGCTAAAAGAGCAGCAAAAGTGTCAGCCTCATCTGTATCTGGCACTGTTACTGGTGTAGTCAATTTTACTAATCATTAACTAGTGCGCTGTGTGTTTTCTAATACTGGAATACCAATTGGAAATGTAGAACTGTGTCACGTAGATAGGAAAGAAGAATGTTTGATGCACTTTTTTTCCATTCTTGACAAGAAGATATTCACTACTAGCAACAGAAAGAAATCTGAAACCGTAGAGAAAACAGACGGCTGTAAAAACAGAGTAAAATTTAATGGGAAGAAAGAATAGGTCCTGAGCAGAGGACATTCATGTGGTCCACGTTTTTCATATGGTCCTTCTTAATACGTCTTACAAAGTATCAACAGGGGAGTTTGAATACCATTTTAATAAGCACTATTTAAGTTATCCGTAACAGAATAATGATTCCTTTTAAACCAAATCTGATGAATATTCAAAATGGCAACCAAAAATTATTTCCTTGTTACGCATATCAGATTTTTTTTGTTATTTGCAGGAAAGAAACTGAGCAAAATTGTTTATTTTTCATCAGCTTCTCATAGTTTTTTTGTTTTTATTAGAATTGTGGCCTTGTATATGTAGCATGTGACCAACATTCCCTGTCCTCCTCTAGAAAAAAATTCAACAGTTCTTGAAGCAGGAAGTGTGGGCTTTTCAATAAAATAAGGTCTTTTTTAAGATGTAACATTAGATGCAAGAGAACTTTCTAATTATTAGGTAAATACAGCTGATAGAAATAAGTGAATTTTAGTGACTAATCAAGGACTGATGTACAAGTTTTATTTAATGCTATATTTGCTGTTTTTTCTAGTGGCCAAATATAAATCTAAGGAACTACAAAGATGAACAGTTGCACAGGTATGTAAAAATTGTGTAGACTTTCTTTGAAGAAAGGAATTTGGAAAAACTGGTTTCTACTATTGCAATAAAATCACAGTGAGGTGATTGGAAATACTGTTGCTGAATAAGTGAGACTTTTTCCTGGCAGAACATGAAAATGTGTTTTTTACAGTAGCGGTGACTATTATAGCTGAATGTCCTAGTTTGGACAAATTTGGAGGAGAATACCCTCTGATAAAAGCCAGGTCACAACCACCCCTCCCCCCAGGTTCGGGAAAAAAATTTCCTCAAAGGAAAGTGAAAGAGATAACAAGCTATTTATTTAACAAACACACAGGTGGGGAATAGTAATGCTAAATAATGAGATCGATCTCTCTGTGGAGAGAAAACCTGAGAAGATTTCAGAGGTCCTCTGTAGGTGCAGTCTCTCCCCTCCTAGGAGCTGGTCGGCGAGGGGCCACCCCCCTGGGCCTCTGGGAGAATTCTCCTGATGTGTTCAGATGTTGTTGAAACAGTCCAGAAGAGAAGAAAAGAACAAAAACTCCAAAAATCCTAGGAAAACGAAATTCAACCCTCCGTCTCTCGCTGGGAGAAAAAGAGCCGAAGCAAAAAAAAAAGGGTACCGCAGCAACAGAGGAGCGTATCTCAGTGTCCTTGAAACAACTGCTTTGAAAAGTTTTTTGTTTTCTGTCCTTCTCAGGCTCAGTTTAAAGACACAGACAAGATTGGTGGGCATAGGGTAGTGATAGGGGATACACATTATAAAGTCACCCCACGACACTGAAGAAAACTCAGGTCACAAGATTCTTTTTTAAGCTCTTCGTTAGTTTAGATAATACAGTCTTTGAAATTTGCCACAGGATAAATTACAGCAGAATAAATTCGGAGAATTAGAAGGAAGCTATGGCTTCTGAGAGCATAGAGATTTTAACTTCCCTTGCTTGTATTAAGTCATGCTGTAGAAAACCCTTTGTAACACACAGTACAGCAGCATCTCTGGAATTGTGTCTGGATAGACTCACTACTGTTACCTACTACTCTTTTGATAAATTTTTCAAACTTACTGCCAAGAAACCAATTCAAGTATAACCTATTTTTTCTACTAACATCATTTCATATTGTGAGATTGTCCTTGTCGTACTGAATAATAGCCAATTCTATTTTACTTTCTATAGGTTTGTAAGGAGATTGCTGTATTTTTACAAGCCTAGCAGTAAACTCTATGCTAACCTGGATCTGGACTATGCCAAGGCGAAGCAGCTCACTGTTGTGGGTTGTCAGTTTACTGAATTTCTTCTTGAATCAGAGGAGGTAAGAAATTTTCAGCTACAAGACTGGAAGTAGGATGAGTAGTCTTGCTGAATGCAACTTGGAAAAACCTTAATTTTTGGTAAAGACTTCTGAGATTTTGGGTGTTAAATCTAAAATGATCAGTGTCATTAAGAAATACAATGTGAAATATTGAGGAAGATGACTATGTTTATGTAGACATTTTATTAAATACAGCTTTGTTAAATGCACCTTAGAGTTTGAAGGGTTTTTTTTATTATGCTGTGTATAACCTTCCTTTTCTAACTCCTTGCTTCTTTTGTGCTAAAGACTTTTATGCCTCAGGTCAGAGGAAAATGTCATTGAATAATACTTCTCCCTTTTCCTGGAAAGAAAGGATTTGTCCTAAGATGTCTCCATGCTTAGCTCCTTTTATTTCTCTTGAAACTTTTTCTTCAGTCTGAATTGTTTTTCAGTCTGCATTTCTGTTTTGTGTCTGTGTTGTATTTGTACATTTTAAGAAATTTAAAGTAACGAGTTTCAGTAAAGAAGAGGCACATTTCTATTGCTGACAGATACTATTCCTCTTTATTTTGCTAGGATGGACAAGGTTACCTGGAGGAACTGGTTAAAGATATTGTACTTTGGCTCAACTCTTCATCAGGCATGAAACCCGAACGTAGTCTTCAAAATAATGGGTTACTAAATACCCTTAGCCAGCACTACTTCCTGTTTTTTGGTACTTTATCTTGTCACCCTCATGGAGTGAAAATGCTTGAAAAATGTAATGTGTTTCAGTGGTGAGTGCTTTTATTCAGTTTGAATTGTACTTGCAGTATAATATATAATAGTTATGCAAATTTTAAACTGTGCATGAGGGCCATCATCTGAAAAGCTGAAAACTTTAAGGTAATTTTGGTTTAGGTACAGGTAAAGATCCCCATTTTTTTTCCTAAGAAAAGGTCTTTTAGTCTATCATTACTAAGCAGACAGAGGTGATTATGGCAATAACAGCTTACTTTTTCCTGTCCGCTCCTGTGTGACAGAGATGAGTATCAGGAAGGATTGTAGTGTACTGAAAGATACAGAATGCGGAAATAGAAAAACAAACAAAACTCAAAACACACAAACCATGGAAAAATGGCAGATACCATACTCTTTGTGAAATGTTAATGTATATTGCACTTAAGACTTCAGTCCAGTGTATTTGAGTAAAGTTCTGAAGCTCAAAATTTTGTTCAGGTGCAAATAAACTTAGCTTTGTGTGGGAATAAATTGGCTTGTGACTAGTACTAGTTTATTAACATATAGTAAACTTAAAGCAAAAATGCAAGTCTTTTAATGTACTCCTTTTTCACTTGTTGTTGATTTTGTTGATTTTTAGAAAGCAAACTTTTTACTGGCTTCAGAAAACTTGATGTACAATAAAACCTATACAGTTAATAGGATTAACTTTATGGCAGGCTTATACTCAATGTTTAACACTGAAGAATTGTTCACAGAGCTTCATGAGCCATAGTTTTTATACTTATAATCACTATATGCTGACAAAATTTTTACAGAGCTGTTACAAAAGGTGTTGGTTTGGGGTTTTCCCCTTGCAGTTCAGTGCATTACTTCATCCCTATTTGACTGTACAGTTATAAACAATTTAAAATTACTCCATTTCACATGAGAACATACTTTGTATTCTGCATTTATAGTAATAAAAATATAATTCAAAGTAATTAAGTTTAAATTATTGATGGTTCAGGTGGGTTCAAATAATAATTTTATTTTCTTCTTCCTCCCCTTGCATGCCTCCAGTCTTCTTAATCTTTGTTCTTTGAAGAACCAAGATCACTTGTTAAAATTGACTGTTTCTAGTCTGGATTATAGCAGAGATGGATTGGCAAGAGTCATCCTTTCTAAAATCCTGACAGCAGCTACTGATGTAAGTTCAGTTCAACTTACGTTCCTTTGTTACTGCCCTCTGTACATTTATTTTATTTTATTATTCAAGGTGCATGACTTTATTTTTAAGCAGTTACGTATGAAAAGGGTTCTTATTTTTTATTCAGAGAAATGAAACTCCTACAAGTGTAACTTTTGAATTTGTTGTGCTCAAGAAATTAAGTCCTTCAAATAGAGCTTTCTCTGATGTACGATGGGGGCTAAAGTCTTGATATGTATAAACTAAGTGTAATGTGATTGTTCAGGTCAGTGGCAACTGAAATCAATTGTGAAGGCATTGTTATCACAAACAGAAATCTGTATTTCTAGCAGCACTAAGCACGTTAACCTCCTGGTAGTAGATACTGTTTTGCTAATGATTGAGGTTACTCAGTGTGTTGGAACTAAGTAGATGCTATAGCTGCTGGAATGGAGGGTTGGTTCAGAAATAAGCATTGGAATTTGCTCTTCTGAATCAAAGAAGGTGAGTAGGGATAAAATACGGAGTTATGTGGAGTTGAGGGAGGAAACTCTTGACTTTAAAGGTAACATTAGTAGACAAGCAAGCACTGATGTCAGGGAAGACAGATGACAGTTAAGTTGAAATATAACTTGGAAGGAATGTTCATTACTTCAGATGAAGTTGTTTCTGTTGTCTGAACAGACAGAATGTGTTCTCGAGTAGATAGAAGAGATTAAAAAGTAGATACTAGCTTTAAATGACTGACTGTATTTTGGAAGAGGACATAAATTAAGAATATTTCTCTGAGACCATCAAAGAGACTATGTTTCTTATGGATGAAGAGTGGAGTCTGAAAGTAATGAAGATACTTGAGGTTGAAGGAATGACTCATAGAAAGAACATGAAGCTTCCTACTGACTATAATTGTTTTAATTGGCTTCTAAATTCTCTTCAAAAGATATGGAATTGGACACTTACGGTGACCAATTTAGTTGTGATCTTAGAATCAATTTTCCCATTTGCTAAGATAGAAATAGCTCTCTAATAAACTGTAATTTTAATAGATAAGGTGTGTATCACAGTTGCTTGCTGCAAAATACAGTAATTGAAAGGTATTTTTAGAAGTTATTAATCATTAAGTGTATTAGTTATTTTTCTTCCATTCAAGAAAACATTTTCCTTACTTTGCAGAGCTGCAGGTTGTACGCAACGAAACACTTACGAGTGTTGCTGAGAGCTAATGTAGAGTTCTTCAGCAACTGGGGGATTGAGTTACTGGTGACCCAGTTACATGATAAAAATAAAACTATTTCTTCTGAGGCACTTGATATTCTAGATGAGGCGTGTGAAGACAAGGTGAGCATCCCTTCTCTTTTTAACCTCTTTTTGGTATGCTGCTCTTAAGCTCTTCCCCACCCCCTTCCCTAGCAGCAAAGTACAAATGTGCAAGAAGCTACTGATGGTTTCCTTTCTTGATTGTCATTGATGAACTTAAAATAATTTATAAGACCCGTTTGATGAAACTACTGTGGTGTTACCAACAAGGAAACATAGACTTCTGGATTATGCCTGTATTTAAATATGAATTGCAACTAATTCTGCTATTTCATTCATTATACTTCTTGTGAAGTAGTTTATATTTAATGACAGAAGATACCTAAAATTGATAATATTAGGATTAAGTTGGCATTTGATACTTCTTATTGTGAAAAACTTGCTGCTTCATTGCAAACAGAGTGTTGTAGTTATTGCAGTTTTCAGAATTATGTAGTGCTCAAATACTGTTTATGTGTTCTTAATTATTTTAGGCCAATCTTCATGCCCTTATCCAAATGAAACCAGCTCTTTCTCATCTTGGAGACAAGGGTTTGCTTCTACTCCTAAGGTAAATGTTGAATATGCTGTTTGACTTCACACTGTGGAAACAAGTAATTGTTCTTTTTATTCAAATTCTGTGAATTGTTTGAATTAGAATGTTAACTGTCTGGTGGTTCTTTACAGATTTCTGTCCATCCCAAAGGGGTTTTCATATCTAAATGAAAGAGGTTATGTAACAAAACAGATGGAAAAGTGGCAAAAGGTAATGCTAAGAAGAAAATGTTTGCTTGATATTATGAGGAATGGTGTGAATATGTGGGTTTAGAACAGAGATTCTTAGAAGAAATTGCATATTAATGTACGTGTAAAGCTAATGCAAATACATTTATTGCATCAGTGACATAAAACGTTTTTGCTGGGAAAGGTTGACAGGGACTTACAGTTCCATAGCTTCTCTGTACATGTGTGCTTTTGATTTACCAAGACCTTTATATAATTTTGATATTTCAGCAAATATTTCGGGAGTGTAGTGACTTTCTAAAATAGGTTGTTGTGGAAGGTTGTTACCTAGAGAAGTGTGCAAAGGAATGCTACTTTTCAAGATACCTGTTACCTCTGATTGTTGGTAATTAAACGTAGAGCTCATGAAGACAGAATTGGCTTACGCTGTTAGGAAGTAAAGAGGAACACAAGACCATTAAGAAAAATTCGTTATTGTCATAACTTGAATAAAACTCTTCTTATGTTATTTTGGTTTTGTAATTGATTGTAAGAGATTGATCTCATTCCTCATGAGTAGTTCAAGTGCCACTTCTCAAGGAGTACTGAAATGCATGATGGTCTATTGAAATTGAGTTTGTCAGAAGTATTTCTTTCTTCCTTTTTTAAACAAATTCCCTGAAATAATTATGAAATCAATTGTTGACTCTGCAGACTCATTATATGTGTGAAGTGCGTTCATTTTCATGAGCCCCACCTTCAGATCATAAAAAAATTTGGTCTTTCTTGAGGAACTTTCTACAATTATTTCTTCCTTGTAAAGTTTCGTGCTATGACACCATAAGCCACTAAATGTACTGTGTCTACCCTTGTCTGTCTGTCTGTCTTCTTACAGGAATATAACTTAAAATATGTTGAATTGATTGAAGAACAACTTAATGAAGCACTTACAACATACCGCAAACCTGTTGATGGGGATAACTATGTTCGTCGGAGCAACCAAAGGTAAATTTGGGAAAATGGGTTTTGAGGCACAAGCTGGTGGGACTGGTCAGGAGAGCTGTGAACTGGAATGTATGAGGGAAAGGGGTACCAACAGGATATCAGCTTATCCTGCTCCTGGAGCAGTACAGTACATGAGCACAGTATGAGAAAGAAACAGGATGAACTAGATGCATTGCTTAGCTCCCAGAGCTTTAATATAATTTATTTCAGAGCTTTTATATAATTAGTTTTAGAGCTTTAATATAATTCATTTTATTAAGACTTGGTGGATTGAGTACCATGATTGGAGTGCTGGAATGGAGGGCTACAGGCTTTCAGGAGGGATGGGCAGATGAATGTGTCACTCTGTATAGGGAAGAGGTTTGATTATACAGCCCTTACAGTTAGTGATGATGTGGTTGAGAACCTCTGGGTGAGGATTAAGGGGATGAAGAAAGGAGATGATGTAGTGAGTGTCTGCTACTGATTGCTCAGCCAGGATGTTAGTTCTGGTGAGTCATTCTATAGACAAATAGGAGAAATTTCTGGATCAGTAGCCCTTGTTCTTATGGGCTTCCTGTGGAAGATTTCAACTTCCAGGCATCAACTACAAATATCACCGTGCAGTGACAAGCAACCTTGGAAATTCTCCGTAGGAGAAAGTCTGTAGGCGATACCTTCTTTTCACAGGGAGTCACTGAGCCAACTAGGAAAGATACCCTCCTCAGCTTGCTGTTTGTGAATATAGGGCTTATGGGAGATGTGATGGAAGGAAGTTCTCTAGGCCACAATGATTATGACAAGGGTAAGGTTAAAATTTGCAATATAATGAGAAAAAGCACAGCAGAGTTGCTACTGAGGGCTTCAGGAGAAGTAACTCAGGGAGCTACTTTAGCAGAGTACATTTTTGAGGGCCTAGGTGTCCAGAAGAGCTGGTCCATGTTTAAGAACCATCTTTTAGAAGCACAGGAGTAGGCAATCCCATGGTGTTGTAAGTCAGGCAAGTGGGGCAGAAGACTGCCTTGGCTGAACAGGGAAGTCCTCACGGAGCTCAAGAGGAAAAGGAAATTATATCATCTCTGGAAGGTCACCCTTCACAGGAAGACTATAAAACTGTGATTCACATAAGCAGGGAGAAGGCACAAAAGGCCAAAGCTCGTTCAAGACTGAAACTGGGGAGTGTTCTGTCATGCAACAAGAAAGAGGATGTATGAAGAAAACACTGGATCGATACTTGCAGAATATGGTCACCTGACTTACAGGGATAAAGAAAAAACAGAGATTAATTAAAATTCAGTGGGTTTTTTGCCTCAGTCTTTAGCAATATTGGTAGACCTTGGGCTGCCTGGTTCTCTGATCCAGAGGTCCACAAATGTGGAAACTGTGATTTCCCATTTGTGGACACTAATATTGTGAGGGACTATCTGTATCCGCTGAACTTTCACAAGGTCATGGGGCCTGGTTCCCACCAGGCTGAGGGACTAGTCTCACCAGTCACTAGCCCATCAGTACTGAGGGAGCTAGCAGGTATTGGGTCAGGACCCATCTCTACCAAAAGTCTTGGGAGTCTAGGGAAGTCCCTGCTGATTGGAAGCGAGTCAGTTTATTCCAGTTTGCAAGAAGTTCATAAGGGATGACCCAGAAAAGTACAGACCTATTAGTGTAACCTCAGTTCCTGGAAAAATCATGGAGATGATTATACTGGGTATTGTTGAAAGGCATTTAAAGAACAATGCAGTCATCAGGCACAGTTAGCATGGGTTCACAAAGGGCAAGTTTTATTTAACTAAGTTGTTATCCTTCTGTGGTAAGGTCACCCATCTAGTGGGTGAAGGGAAGGCAGTGGATGTTGTGTTCCTGGATCTTGGCAAGATTTTGGTACTGTCCTTCACAGTGTCCTTGTGGACAAGTTGTCTAGCTGTGGGATGAGTGTGGTGGGTGAAGAACTGGTGAGGGACTGAGCTCAAAGGGTTGCAGTGAATGGGGCTACATCTGCCTGGTGCTTGGTCACAGCCAAGTTGGTCACAGGGCCAGTTCTGTATCAACAATCTGGATGCTGGAGGTGAATGCATCAGTAGCAATTTGCTGGTGATCCAGACCGGGAGGTGCTGTGGATTCTTTTGAGGGACAAGAGGCCTTGCAGAGGGATCTAGATAGATTGGAGCACTGAGCAATCATGAATTGGGTGAAATTTGACAAGTCCAAATGCTGGATTCTGCACCTGGGATGGGGTAACACCAGGCATGGGAATAAAGTGGGAGAGGAGTGGCTGGACAGCTGCAGAGGGGGGTGTGGGGCCAGCTGGGCTCAGTGTGGGTCAGCAGTGCCTGGACAGCCCTGAGGGCAAACCCCATCCCGGAGCACTGAGCACGGCACAGAGTGGGGATGGCCCCGCTGGGCTCAGCCTTGGGGCGGCCTTGACATGGGCCCTGCTGGGCCCTGCTGGTGGAGAAGGATGGGAAGGTCCTTCAGCACATCCTGAGGTGGGAAACAAAGCTGGAACCTCCTGTGAGGAGCCGCTGAGGACTTTGGGCTTGTCCAGTTTGGAGAAAAGGAGGCTGAGGGGCGACCTCACTGCTCTCTGCAGCTTCATGAGGAGGGGAAGGGCACAGGGAGATGCTGAGCTCTTCTCCCTGGCATCCAGGGACAGGAAGCGTGGGAATGGTTCAGAGCTGAAGCAGGGCAGATTCAGACTGGATACTAGGAAGAATTACCCTACCACAAGGGTTGTGGGTGGTCACACAGAAGAACAGGCATCCTGGAGAGGTGGTCCATGCCCCAAGTCTGTCAGTATTCAAGAGGCATTTGGACAGTGTTATTAATAACAGGCTTTAACTTTTAGTCAGCCCTGAAGCAGCCTGGCAGTTGGATTAGATGATTATTGTAGGTCCCTTCCAATTGAAACAGTTCTATTCCTTTCTAAATTCCTCAAAAGAATTCTCTTTGTTTGAATAAAATCAAGAGTAAGTCACTGTATAACATTGCAATGTAATTTATTTTAGAATGAAATACTAGAAGTGTTGGGAAACCCACGTATGTTTCTCTTTCTGCCAGATTACAACGACCACATGTCTACCTGCCAGTTCACCTTTATGGCCAACTGGTGCACCATAAAACAGGCTGCCATTTACTGGAGTCTCAGGTGAGGATAATAACTGTTAATAGCTTGAAATATTTTAAAGATCACTGTAAACCTTTTGAAAAAAGGTTTTAAAAGAGATGGCATTTAAACAGGCATTGCAGAAGTTGATGAGTCTTAAGCTGCAAAGACAGCCTTTGCCATCTAATCTCATGTAAAATTCCTTCCTGACACTGAAATAGAAGCAAAATACCTTGCAACATTTTTCTTAAAATGACTAGCAAAATCTTAGCATGGAAAGCAATTCATGAATAGAAAAAAAATGCCAGTATCTCTGGATTGTGTATTGACAGTTATACATGTGGTAAAACTATGCCTAGCCTTTTAAGCATACAAAAATATGGAAATGAGGGAATAAAGTCTTTCTAATATTTTGAAAATCTAAGAAAACAAACTCTAAGCCATAATTGCTTAAATTAACTTTCAGTGTGGGTTTGTAAAATGATTTAATGAATTGACAGTGCTCTTGGAAAAGTTCAAGAGAAAACATATATGTTGCAGTGTGTTAGTTTGATTAAACTGTCATCTTTATAAAATCTGAAATAAGTTCATGGAATCAGTGATTTCATTAAAATTTTCTTCTTGCATTATCACCGCTGTTAATTTATGGTTATTATTCCAGAATTACCACTGTTCTTCCTAGGGTGCATGATTTAAATTAGTGCTTTAGCTTTTACTATATATGCAAGAGAACCTGTGTGACTGAAGTCTCCTATTAATTTTCAGCTTAGTTTTTTCTTTGTCTGTTTTTCTTTTCAGAGTATTGTTACAGATCTAAGTTACACTGTTCGTTCCCCAATGCTGGATAAGTGGGAAGGAATTAAGCAGCTGAAAGCAGCCCTTTGGGCCTTGGTTAGTAATAGATTTACAAAGTTCTGCAGTTGTTTAGTTCTGTTGTAACTGTTGATTCTTAAATAACTAAGCAAAATTCTATAAAAATAAGAAATTAGGGGGTTTGTCAAAAAATGTGTGAATTTTTCAAGTTGACATTCTGTTCCCTAACTATACTTTCAGTTGAAAATGGTTCACTGCACCTGTTTTGTTCTGAGGTTTTTAATAATCACTTTGTCTTTTTTTCTTTTTAACAAATTACAATAACATTGCCATATGAATATTAGTATGGAACTGGTACTTATAAGTTAAAAGTTGCCATGATCTGAGTTTAATGCATTTACTTTGGTAGTCCCTAATATTTCTGCAAGGAAGCTGGCTGCCAGTGTTGATCCATGTGGTTGTGACACCCTGGTATTTGGGACTGGCAAAAACCTAGTGTCGGTGTGTATCCAAGCTACACTCCTAAATGCGCTTTGTCACTCAGCTGCTTCTTTCTTGTCTTCCCCAAAGTTAATTTTGGAACATTTGTCCAAGGTGACTATTACGGGAAGATACTGTAGGTATGTGACAAGGTGCCTGTGTAAGAGGAGTGTAAAATGAATAAACCAAGATCATGCTGCAGGCTATAGTAGAACTGGTAAAGTGAGGAATACATAGTACTAATAACTTTGAGCAGCTTTAGGTATTACACACGGTGTGCTGAGTGCTTTTTTGTATTAGCACAACTAGGAAATGTCAGAAGGCGTGCTCAGATCTTTTAATTGCTTTGAGGAGATGTGGCTTCAAACTCTACTACCAACAGACAAAATTGTCAAAGCTTTACATTGCTAGTGCTGCAGATCACATTAAGATCAAAATTTACTTGACAAATTTAATTTCAGGGCAATATCGGATCATCGAATTGGGGTCTTAACTTGCTTCAAGAGGAGAATGTAATTCCTGATATAATGGCACTTGCTCAACATTGTGAGGTTCTGTCTGTTAGAGGGTATGTGTATCTGATTTATACGTAAAATTTTCAAATGGTAGTTGCCATCACTTTTCAAATAGAAACCTGATTTACATGACTACAGATTTGTACTTTGTTAGATACCAGTTATTAAAGTCACTGATGATTGAGTATCAGTCTCTATGATGATTGAGTGTCAGTTCTATGCAACTGTAGAATTGTGTAGGAAGTCTGAAAGAATATGCAGTAAACAAATGAAATTGATGAAAAAAGATAGATACTACTTTTCTCCTTCTCTATACAACAGTATACTTGCTGCTTATGTCTCTGTGAGAATTTATTATTCCATTAATTTTTAAAATATATTTTAAAATATTTAAAAGCATAAGTAGATGGTATTTTGTGTAATACTGCTACTACGTTAATGTTTGGCCTTTTTTCAAAAGGTACTTTTCTGCTTCATATAATCAGGCTCTTGTGATAATTGGTTTTTATTTTTGAATAGTATATTTTTCTCAGATACTTTAGTGCATTTCTTAAGCTTACATTGATATACAAATAAAAAATAACAATATACTATTTGTCAGTTTTGTGAAGTTTCTGCTGAATTACTTTGAAACTGTTTCCTTTCAAAAGTGAAATGAGTTTAGTTAAATTAAGTGCTATTATTGTTGCTCTTTTTTCTATATATACGTTAAATACAGAACCTGTGTCTACGTGCTTGGTCTAATAGCCAAAACTAAACAAGGATGTGACATTTTGAAGCATCACAACTGGGATGCAGTGAGACACAGTCGTAGACAGCCTTGGCCAGTGGTCCCTGATGACATGGAGCAGCTCTGCAATGAACTTTCTTCTATACCCAGCACTCTTAGCTTGAACTCTGAGTCTACCAGTTCTAGGCACAACAGTGAAAGCGAATCTGCTCCGTCAAGTAAGTAACCAGAACACCAAAACAAGCAAACAAGAGAAAAACAAACAAGCAAACAAGAATAACCTGCGAAGAGCACAACCCACCACAAACAGCATTTTGGTGTTCTTACCAACCTTTTGGCAGGATGAGGTTCAGACCAATGGTGTAAGGGTGTTCCTGCAATAAAAGAGTACAAGCAATAGGACAGTTATGTGCATTCAGAGAGATGCAGACAAGTGAGAGGGAGTAAAACAATGTCTTAGCTTCACATTTGGTGTAGAAGAAAAAATTTCATGTGAGGGTAGTTAGTAATTTTTATGTTGAGTCATGGCAGTTTGCTGTAACATGCTGCAGGAACCTCTGTACTTAGGTTTAAAGATACACATGGTTGTCCTCAAAGGAATATTCTAGAAAATAACTATTTATGTTCTCAGGGTGTACAGATACACCCAAAATTTTGCTATATTTAAATTATTGTGTATTTCAAGTACCTAATGCATTTTATTTTTGCTGTGGATACTTGGAACTTAAATCAAGAAATATACTATATTTAGATACCATTAAAGGAGTGCTTTGGTTATAATCCTAGTAGCTGGATGTTTGCACTGAAATTAGGCAGCGTGGCTTTTCTTTTGAAGGCTTTTTCAGCTCAGTTACTCCTCAGGATAGTTAATGTGCAACAAGTTCTGCAGAAAAAAAAAGAGAAAGTTGCAGTAAATCGCATGGACTCCCACTTGGGCTTCTATAGAATGGTTTCCTATTTTGCAACATAGTTTGTACAAAGACTACGAATGTCTGTGTGTGTGTATTGTGTATGACAAAGTCTTGTATAATTTCAGGTATGTTCATCATGGAGGATGACCGTTTCGGTAGTACTTCCACCAGTACTTTCTTCCTGGATATTACTGAAGATGCAGAACAAATATTTTATGACAGACCTGGACCTTCAAAGGACAAGGACCGTAGTCCCTTTCCTTTTTTTTCTTCTAGTAGACTTGTGAAAAATCGCATTCTCAACTCTCTTACTCTACCTAATAAAAAACACAGAAGTAGCAGTGATCCAAAAGGAGGAAAGCTGACATCATCTGACAGTAAATCAGGCCTGAGGCGAAATCGTACAGTAACAGAACCTAGTGGTAGCATAGACTTTCCTGCTGGGGAGGAATTGAACCCTGTTTTCAGGGTTCCAAAAATCCAGACTTTACGATTAGAAACTTCTTTTGTTGGAAGTAAGCATGTGGAAGATACTGATTGTACCCAGTGTATTGGAGAAAATGATCTGAAGCTGCCAAAAGGTCTTGGAAATGAAATTCATCGAGAAAACACAAGCAAAGAAAGGCTAATAGGAGATGGTACTACACAAACACATTTCAAGAGTCGTAGCTTAAGTTTTAATACAGATACCACAACAAGTGGCATAAGTTCAATGAGCTCTAGCCCTTCAAGGGAGACTGTAGGTGTGGACACTACAAATGTAGATACTGACTGCGGAAGTTTGAGTACTGTAGTAAGCACAAAAACAGTTAAACCAAGTCACTGTTCAACACCACAGTCTAACCACCTGCCTCTCTCAAAATCCAACTCTGTATCCCTGGTTCCACCAGGGTCTTCTCATACCCTTCCCAGAAGAGCCCAGTCTCTTAAAGCTCCTTCTCTTGCTACGATAAAAAGTCTTGCTGACTATAACTTCAGCTACACAAGTTCTCGAGATGCGTTTGGCTATGCTACACTAAAGCGCCTACAGCAGCAGAGGATGCATCCCTCACTGTCTCACTCAGAAGCCCTGGCATCTCCAGCAAAGGATGTGCTATTTACTGACACTATCACCATGAAGTCTGGCAGCCTGGATTCTCGATTAACCCCAAGCCGGTAAGAAATTACTGTGTGCTCATTTCTTACTTCAGTGCTGTAAGAACAACTTAAGAAGAACAGTATCTTTTTAATGTTTTTTTCTGTCTGCACCTATAAGGGACAGTTGTTGCAACGTGATTCATAACTTCACTGAAGGCGGTACTGGTATTAGGTGAATAATAGAAGCATAATTCTCAACTTTGTAGGTGTTGTCAGGGAAGCCCAGCTTTCACAGCTGTGCTCAATCCTTTATAATGCTGTTGGTGACAAAGGAAAATGTTTCCTTTTATCACATTTGCTTCCTGTTTTAACTTCTGTAATACAAAAAATGCAGTTGCACTGCTGACATTATTAAAGCTGCTAACATTATTAAAGTTGCAAACACACCAAATTGCCCATGAAGTCAGAGCTATATTTCTGAAGAGAGTTTTCTCAATGTCACTTGGGGAGGTTTTAGGACAGGGACTCCTGCCAATATGCTATATTTGTGTTCATTATGGCATTGAGGCCAGTGATGAGATACTGGTGCCACTGATAGGAATGTCAGTTTGGCTTCTTAGCTACAACAGATCAAAGATTCTACTCATAGCATTTATTTTTAGATGGCAGTGTCACCTCTTTATTTTTGAGCAATATTAGGTGTTCTGAAGACTAATTAGATGGTTACATAAGATGTCTAGCTCTTGACATTGACACTGTTCCCAGCTGCAACAGTCACTGCTGAGTAACCTTCCCTTAAGAGCTCTTGTATTAAATTTTTCCTTCACATCATCTTTTAGCTAGTGCATTGGATTTTCACATTACTGTTGAAATGGAAAAGACACTTTTTATCTCTGTTCTTACCTTATCATCTCTCGAATGAGAGAAGGGGGATACACGGCCGGTACATGAGTCATCTGCTTACTGCAGAGAACAGCAAATGCTCAGTCCTTGAGCTGCCCTCCTCAAACCCAGTTGAGTGTGTATGTCCTGATTAAAAGCAACATCCATTTGTTGGTATTTTCACATCATTCTGGAAAGATGCCATGAAAGATGCCTTTGTTCAAGTAAGTTAGAACTTGACTGAGTATGTTGGTTAGATTAAGGATGATTTAGTAGTTAACCTGCACTGTCCTAGAAATTGGAAGTACTATTCCTTGCTCTCACTGGCATCCTGTGCTAGTGCAGGAACAAGTGGGTGTCATTTCAGTGGTAGTACATGCTCTGTAATGGCTGTAAGTGATGTTTTACCATTCCTTGCAGTCATGCCCTTGATGTGCAGAGCAGCCTTGCTGCAGTGGACTTTGATCCTGCATGCAGTGTCATACTGACTGTTCCTGGTGCTTAGCTGTTCATGTTCTCTTGTGTCAGTGGATAGAGTCAAGGATTTGAGCTGACCTGCTTAACACTGGAATGTCTGGAGTGCTTGTATCTCTGAGAAGGTTAAATAATTGCAGACATACATACTCAAAGAGAACTCAGATTGTGTTAGTTGCTAATAAAATGGATTGGAAAGACTGCAGTGAAACTAGTACATGTGTTTTTCTTGCTGGTTATGCTGTGTCTCAACTGAAAAAATTATGGTCCTTATAATTTCAGCTTGTGTTTACTTATAAATTCAGAGTATGTTTACTGTTCCAACTAAAACTGTCCTTAGAGGCTTTTAAAATAATAAACTAGGAAGAAAAATTCTGTCCTTTTTATCTGCCAAATCAATTTTTCTGTCAGTCTTCAGAAAACTTTCATTTACAGTTTTTGACAGATTCATGTGTTAGTAGCAAATAACAGCCATTTATTTACTTTTGCAATGTTTTTAGTTGTTCTCTTCATTCATAAGGTTTTAAAAAGCCTTTTTCTTTGCATAAATTTTGTGATGCTAAATTTCCCACCTTTTTCTCTAAAGACCAACCGTAAGTGTTAACGTGCATATCTTAAACCCTGATCGTGGCTCTTACCCTATCACCTGCAGACGTTCTTTCATGAAAACTTGGTGGTGTTTATGCTTTATCTGTTAGCTTTTCTAGGAAAAGCAGGGACAAACATTTAGGATTAATACTTCCATCTTTAATTTATGTTGAGAGTAATTGTAGAATGTTTTATTATTAAATATTTAATGCAGTTGGTAACTTCTTGAGTCTTATGATTACACAATTATTTAGGTTGGAAAAGACCTTTGAGTCCAGCTATAAATACAACACTCCCAAGTCCTCCACTAAACCATGTCCTTAAGTGCTACATCTACACATCTTTTAAATGTCTTTAGGGATGGTGACTCAACTACTTCCCTGGGCAGACTGTTCCAATGCTTGACAACCCTTTCAGTGAAGAAATTTTTCTTAATATGCAATCTAAACGTCCTCTGGCACAACCTGAGGTCTTTTCCCTCTTTTTTTGAAGTATGGCTTTACTTCTGTTGTGAGTCTACTGCTACTGTCACTACCATTGGTCAGAATTAGCAACAAGAAAACTGTTGTTATCCTAAGTTGTATTCTGTGCATTTCCATTGCATAAAAATTTCTTGAGCCTTACATGGTCAAACTTTAATATTTTAATTTTATCTCAACATAAATCCCTTTTGTAGGTATAAGAGGACTCTTTATTGCCCATCTAAAATAAAAAATTGATAGAAAACTACTTTCAAGGCAAAAATTCAAAAAATCAAATGATCACTTTACCTTCCAGTGTATCATAATTTACAATAAAAATTTACTGTTCCTGAGGTGTGTCTTTTTATTAGGAAGCTTTAATCCACTGCATATAGACCATCTACATAGATTGATTAGCAGAAAACATTTTTAGGTTTTTATGTTTGATGAGAAGTAAAATGACAGACAGACGAATGTGAAATTTCCATCATCAGGGCTCTGGTCAGCACTGAGGACATGTTCTCCAGCCTGCTCTCTCCTGTCTCATTTTCCCATCCTATTTCTTAATTTGTTCTTCAAGCTATTTGTCACAGTCAGCTCTCCTCACTGTGCAGGTTTAAGTTTGTTCTTCGTTCATTCGTGTTGAGCAAATACTTCCTCCATGCTTGGGTAATGGGTAGCTCCTTTGGAGTACGGGAGAAAAAAATGTTCCATGCATGTATCACTGGTAAGCTCAAGGTGTGCCTTTGAAGGGATGTGCCTGCTCAGCCCAGAGTTTGTGAATATCCAGGAAATACAGGTTCGGTGCATAGGTACATTTCAAAATGAGATAGTTAGGAGTTTAGAAGCCCAAATCTTTACTGGCTGTGTCTGGGCTGTAAATATTCAAAGCTAGAATGTTGAAGAAAATTAATGTGTTTGCAGGATGGGCAGGAGTTCCTGTACCAGGAATTACAAAAAATTTTTTACTCCAGGAACTGCCTAAACCATGCAAGACAGTATGAGGCAGAAAAAGCAGTGAGCCTATAGCTGTAATTTGTCCTAACAAACTCTGAGATCTACAGTGGGACGATGAGGATGGTCTTTGTGTTAGCAGTTCTTCTTACTTTTAATGTGCCAGAATGAGAGTTACTGAAATTTTGATTTATTTGTTTCAATGTTACAGGTTCATGAAAGCTTTAAGTTATGCTTCATTAGATAAAGAAGATTTATTAAGTCCTATTAACCAAAACACACTTCAGCGTTCCTCCTCTGTTCGCTCCATGGTTTCTAACGCTACGTATGGTAGCTCTGATGATTACATTGGTCTTGCTCTCCCAGTGGATATCAATGAAATATTTCAGGTACGTATGTGTTAACTGATTTGGTTCACTTGCATTTTTATACTGAAAGGCAGTCAATTGTTGCCTTTTCGTCAAAATAGAATAAATCTAGAGAAATGAGGAAAAATGGATGTGGTACTTTAGAGAAACGCATTTTGGAGAATAAGGATTTCTTTTTTAACTGTTCTTCTAACCTGTTTACACAGGATCACTAGGCTGGGTTGTGTTAAAGGCAAATAATGGCAAAGACTGTGTTAGAGGAGTGTTAAACAGGTGACATAAATTTGCTGCCATAAGATTTTTAGTTGACATCTGGCATAGTCTGTGGACATTCATTAATTCCGCTTTAGCCAACCAATAATTGGTATGTTCATCAGTCACCTATAAATTATATGCATAATCACACAGTTAACTCCCTGCTACCATGATCTCTATTAAATAATAGATTATTTTATATAGATCCTTATATTATTGAATTAATTTGTCTTTACTTAGCTTTGAAGGTACATGTATTTAAGTTTGAAAATATTATTTTCAATGTCTCACCAATTCCCTTCCTTTTTCTACTCGGTGGAAACACATTCCCATTTAACACACTGATGCATCATAGGGCTTAATATTCTGTTACTTAATTATCAAAACCAGGACATGGTCTATGTCAAAGGTAGAAGTGGGCTTCCTTGTCTTTATTTTACTTAGTCTTTGCCTTTCAAATCTAAATAACTTTCTTACTAATCTCAAAAAATTGCTAAACCTAGAGCAAAGGCATGTTATACTGTGGATCTGCTTGTCTTTTTCCTTTGTGAAATGACTACTTTTTTCTTCACAGTCTTTGTGCCATATTTGTTACCCCATTTCTTCTCTCTTAGATCTTTTTGTAGTTGAGACATGCCTCAACTCAGCATCCTACAGGCAGCATTTTAGATGTCCTGGTTGTTTTTGTATTTCATTCCCAAGATCTCCAGTGGTGTAGAGGGATCATGGACAGATTATGGCTGGCCACTGTGGGTCACTTGTTTCCTTACAGCCTGTCACCACTATTTTAACATTTGCTGAATCTTCATAAGCCTTTGTTAGTACATGTTCATTCACTAACTTTTTTCTCATTTGGTTTTTCTTTAGTGCTCAGGAACTCATTCTTAATTTCCTCCTCTAAAAATACTTTTCCTGAAGTAAAAGAACACATTCAATTTCCTCATAAAATCTATTTTTATTTGTGTTTGATTATCACCTGTGTTAATTTTAATTGTCACTTGGGTATTCCAGGTAAAGGAAACTCCATATTTCCAGAAGAAAACTACACCTCCATTTGATGAGCATGGATCTAGGGTCTTTACATCTGATGGAGGAGGTAGTGGTTTTATTCCTTTCCTGTAGCTTTCTGTTGTTTATTGGTATATTGGGTGGGTTGTTGATTTATTTGTTAATTTTTCTTCACGGAAAACAAAATTTTTAGCTGTTAAGTTTTGAGAATTGCGTTCTGGAATCAGGATAGCAGACCATTAATTCCCTGTTTTATTTAGTTTGAGCTAATGTGTTGCTTCAAAGTTTGGTCCTGCTCTTAAAAATGAAGGAGGCCTGCATATCTCTGATAATGTGAGCTAATGCTGCTCAAAGACTGGTAGTCATACTGCATTAAAGGACGTAACAAAATTTCAGCTTAGAAAAATATAAATCGCACATATTGAACTATTTCCCGTTGATTACACAGTAATTTATAGGAACTTTTAATGGTGTTAGATGTGTATTTCAGAAAGTAAATTTTGTCTTGCTGTTGTGTGTTCATGAGAATTGTTCAATGAAGGTGATGGGACAAGAGAATTGCAAGTACTGTAATGCCTGGCTTGCTCTGGAATGCACCTCCTTTTTACTCCAGAGAAGTCAGAAATCTGTAGGGTCTTAGTATGTGTCTTTTCAGCTGAAAAAAAAGAAGCCTTGACACTGTTTTTTTAATAGTTTATTAGGATAACTGTTGTCCTACCCTTTTTTTTTTTTTTCCTTTCATATTAATATTATGCACAAAGTTCATTTTGCTGGAGGTATGTTTCTGTAGTTTGCTAAGTTTCGATGTAAAGTAACTCTTGTTCAAAATTGTATTTGTTTGTTTTTTCCACCTAGGGAAGAGCATGTCACTAAAGTGTCTTCTGCTTGTTTCTGCATTGCTGAGTCTAGTTTCTTCCTGTCACGGCCACTAAGTTACAGTTTTTTAAATTGTGTTTATTTTTGCATTGGTGCATGTGTAATTCCAACATCTGGTATATTGTTGTATTAATCTCGTTTGACACTATGAAAATTGGTAATGTATTGGTGTTATGTGGGTATTAGTAATGTTGATATCACCTCAGGATTTACCACTTACCTTCTTACAGTGTGTGTGCTTAGAGGTGGAATTCTGTCCTTTGCAATGTTTTGTTATGTATAATAATTTGGGACTAAAACGTTATGTCTCTTTCTCAAATGCTAACAATCTTGGGAGCTCAACCACTCAAAAAAAAACGTTATAGGTCTTCACGTGCACTCCATCCCCAGCCTTAAAAGGCTTGAAAGTGGAAATTAATTGAAAGAGTTAGTGTTGGTTGCTTGGTTTTGTGGGGTTTTTTTTGATAACTAAATCTTATCTACAGGTCTTCCATCAGGTGCGAGTGATGTTGTCAAAAGCCCTTTTCAGATGCTCCGCCAGCAGATCAGTCTCACAGAAATAATGAATACCAGCCGTTCAGATGCCTCTCAGTTCTTAGAAGGTACAGAGGACACAGGGCTCCAGGAGCACACAGATGAAAACTGTCTTTACTGTGTCTGCGTTCAGATTCTGGGTTATCAGCCTAACGCCAAAGTGAGCTCTTCATATAATCGTGCAGGTTAGTGTTCCTTCTGTAGAAGTGTGATAAAACCAAGTGAACGTACTGGCTTTTGTTCATCTTTAAATAATCTGGAAAGGTTTTTGTTTAACTGACTATTGACCTTAAAATTATTTCTCTAATAAGCTAATTGTGCAACCAGTGGTATTGCTCTGGTCATTTCCATCTTTCCACTTTTAAGTGTTAGTAGGAGTAGGTGCCTGCATGTTTTTTTTAAATATTTCTAAGAGCATGTCAAAATACAAAATTTGAAACCTTATTTAGTACTTAAAATGCATGTTCTGAAAACTGACATTTTGCTGTTCAACTAATGAAAAGTCTGACATCAAATCAAGTCTGTGCCATAAAATACAATGAAGGAAACGTGCAGAGTCTGTTGAAGTTGAGCTGTAATTTCTGGGATTTAGTCATCTTCCCTCATATTTTGAGATTCAGATGGGATTCAGAGTTACTTTTTTAACCTCCTCTGCACAGCTTGCAGTTACATGCCTTTTGTCAATGCCTGTGATGAAAGGATAATCCAGTAGTGGATGCTTAGTAGGAGTCCTCACTGTTTTACAACAGCGTTAGACATTTATTAGTAGCAGTGTTGGCAAGGGGGTGATGCACAAATTTGAGGAATGGCTCAGAGAGCTGAGCTGAAGTTCAGTAGCGAGAAGGGATGGCAAATGAAATCCCAGCTGTAGTTAGAGGTGCAGCAGAGCCTGGCTCTTGCCAGAGCCCTTTCTGCAAACACCTGTGACAGTTGTGTGAACAAACGGAAGTCTGCACATGCAAGAGCATCTCTATTGTGTTACATAAAACAGAGCACGGATATTTCAGTAACAGCACTATGTGTGATGGCTTCTTAGGCGTCCATCAGGGTCTGGAAAAGACTCCACTCATGTATTTTGAGATTAAAATGAAAAATCAATTTTGGAAGAGTTTTGGTATGATTTGTCCAAAATCCACCACCTAGTTCCGAACTGATTTTATCTGTAGTATTTAGTGCATCAGTATCTTGCATGTGTGCCATTGTTGGAAAAAAACAAAAGCATGTGAATTGGGGAAAAGTGTGAATAACAAAGGTGCAACATCTTGTTCATGTCAGATTTTTCAGACCTTCCATATACTGACTGGTGTGGGCAGACCGTTCACAATCACTTAGATGTGCATTCCTCCAAATTTTCTGGAATTTCAGGCTGTAGTGATGCAGTATCCCACGGTTCAGCCAGCAGCACTAAGAGTACAGAGCTTGTATTAGGTAAGTTTGAAAGCCTCATGATTACTAGAGACTCTCACTAGTAAAGTTTATTTTAGGCATTGTGAAAAAATTAGATTTCACTTATGTACACTGCAACAAATTAATTCTCTTTGTTAGACAAAAAACAAACAAACAAATCCAAATAAAAACATCATCCATCTCCAGGTGGGAGAGCATAGTTCTAAACTCTTCTCCTTTTGCTCCCCTCTTCAGGTTATTCAGTACCTGACATTACAAGTAAATTGATTGCCTTTTTTTTCTACACTCATGTTAGTTTAAAAAAGATTTCCAAGAATTACTGAATTAATGTAAAAAGACTTTTTTTTATACTTGTGTATTATATTTTGAATTATGATGGTTTCTTACGAAGTAGCTGGTTTTTAAATTCTCCACTATCTCATAGAAGCTCATCCAGTTTGCAACATGATTTAGTGGTAGCAATACCACTGTAACTTTATCATGCAGGTTGTTCTTTGAAAGGGTAGAAATATTTTTGAAAAGGTAAACTGTTTAAATTCCTGAAAATAGTTGTGTTTTAAGTTTTAATTTCAATAGAAATATTTTTGATAGCTCAGAATATGTGTTAATATATGTGTTCATGTGTGTATGGAATGCATGAACAGATTTACACAGCATAAGATCAGCACAGTCAAAGACAATTCTGTTTAAATCCACACTGATCTGTTTTTCCAGGAGTAAAGTCAATCCCAGATGACACACCAGTGTGCAGGATACTTCTGCGGAAAGAGGTCTTACGTTTAGTTATCAATTTGAGCAGTTCAGTAGGAACTAAGGGCCATGAAACTGGACTTCTGACGTAAGTTCAATACATTACAGATGCTTCAGCAACGTTTAGTCATACGTATTCTCTTAAGGCCTCAGGGACAGTGAATAATCTGACTTCTCAAAAATTGTCAGGCAGATGTGATTGAATGTAATGTAGAAGCTCAACAAATAATCTTAACATTTTTGCTCTGTTTAGTATTATATTTAAAGTCTTAGCCAGATTTTAAAATCAGTAATTCAACAGTAGCGATTACATACCTAGCATAGCATGTATGTTTAAAAAAGGAACTAGTATTTTTTTACTTATTCTGAATAACAGATAAGTACAATAAAAAAGTGAAAGTAACTTCTTGAGAAGCACAGCTCTACTTTAAGCAAGAGTACAACTACTGAAATCAATTTATTTTAAAAAATGTTAAAATATAGGAATATAAATCCAGGGAGTAAATGTTGTAACCCTTAGATTTCTGGGCTAATGAGATTGGAAACTGACAGCAGCTAAAAGAAAATGCAGAAATGCATGGTTTAGTTTCAATAATGATTGCAGGTTGTTTAAAAGATTAGTTTAAACTTTATTCATATTTTAATGACTTCTGTACATGTGGATGTCAATTATGTGATGCACTGTTCTCTTTCTAAGTCTGTTATTTTAAGACTAGGCAATCATAGTAATTCTGGGCAACTTACAAGTTGTATATTCTGTTTCATCTCATTAGTGTAGATTTCTTCCAGTTTTGTAGAAAGTAATGCTGTCTGTTTTGATTTTCTTGCTTTGTCAGTTCTAGGATTTATAATGCCTATTACTGAAGAATTGATGATGACAGTCTAATTGAAAAGTTGGGGGGTTTTTTAATACAATAGAAATCTGTTCAAGACTTACAAAATTTTGTTTATTCTGTTGTTCAGAATTAAGGAGAAGTATCCTCAAGCATTTGATGACATATGCCTTTACTCTGAGGTGTCATACTTGCTAGCACATTGTACATTTCGACTTCCATCCCGAAGGTTCATTCAGGAGCTGTTTCAAGATGTTCAGTTCTTGCAGGTAAGTGGAGGGTGCACATGCACTGAATGTACCAAAATGGCTGGCTGAGTGCAGCTTCCTTGTCCTCATCTTTTACTTTCATGAGTAAAAGATGCTTTCAGATGGGTACATCCTAAAGGAAACCATTTTGTGATGTCTCCTGAGTAAAATCTCGAGCAATATTAATACTCCATCCTTTCCTTTTAGATGCATGAGGAAGCAGAGGCTATTTTAGCAACCCCGACAAAACAGCCTGTAATTGATGCATCAGCTGAGTCCTGACCTCTGCTGAGGCAATGCTTTGCATACAGACTTTGAAATGCTCAGACAGGCTCCCACTGACTGGATAAAAAGCTTGGAACATCATCTTCAAAACCTTCCAGCTTGGAACATCATCTTCAAAACCTTCCAGAAACTACTGGTACCTGAAGACTGAACTGAAAACATTTTCTTCCTCAACCAATTACTGGCACAGTCATTTGAGCCCTTTGGGGATTTATTAGACATTACCGTAGTTTTAATAATAGTAATTACCAGTATATGCAAGAGCCAAGCACTGAACACCTCCACAAGTTTTCATTTCATTTTCTACCATAAATTAGGATGAAATAGGACAACTTGCAGAGACATTTTTAATTGACTTCCGATTCTGTTCCAGAGAAGCAGAATGATGCCTTGCTTTTTAAACCCTGGATACCAGGAATCAGAGAGATGGGGGTGCATTCCACTGCCAGCAATGGGGAGCCATGCTGTAGTTGTGGGCACCAGGGGATTAATGTTAGCCCTTCTCTGTTGATTTTTGTACTGTTTATAACACTACTTTGGGGATTTGTAACTTCAGACAGAAAGAGGTGCCTCTGAGTCTGAGGTTTCATTAAGTTATTTTAATATTGCTATAGTTGTAAGACATTTTATTAGCAGTCTCTTCGATTTCATTGCATTTACATACATGTATCTTAACCTGAACCAGTTAAGGATTTTCACTACAATTTGATTTTCAAAAAACCAAGTCATTTAAAACGTAAAATGCTGAAATCAGATTGTTTTCCCTGAATACTGTGCATGTGTTTGCAGTTTCTACACTCATGCTCATATAGTACAAATGTGGGTCTTACTCAACTACAGTCCTTTAAAAAGCATGATTTGTATCAGATAAGCAAATACTGTGTAAACTGAACTTGAAGACATTTAGTCATTGCAGGTTTTGTGAGGAGACTCAAGTATGAGTGTTTTCCAAGTTCCACAGTAAGAGCTTTTTATAAAAACAAAGGTTTATTTGAATTTTCAATGGATTAGTGATCAAGCATCAGATAGTACTAATAATTGTAGTGAAAAGCCTTAAGTAACAAATTTTGGAGCAGCCGTACTTAAAATTTTGTACTGGTATTTGAGACTTGTTGCAAAAGTTAAATGATACAGTGACTGGTAATGATTGAAGTAGTTGCCTCTATCATGTTACTAGTGCCGTTTCTAAACTAGTAAGTGCAAGCTAAAAAAAAAAAGTAGGAATCCCTGTCACTTTTATCATGGATCTAAAGATTCAGAAGCCTTTATATAAAGGTAGTATAAATATATGCAAATGTGTATATACAGTAGCATGGCCACCTTTGTTAGAATGCCTGTAATAGAAGGGATTACCCTTTGATTTTGATATAGGTGAATAATTCAGCTGGACTGTACTAAGTAGAACGTATTTTTATCCATTCACTTCTACCATTTTTTATAATTGTCAGATTAATACTTAAGTGAAATTTATTCTGATGCTCATAACTCTGTTCTTCCTCGCTATGCTACTGGAGATTTCAATAAGTAGTCCTGTGAGCAGTAACACACAATTCCTAGTGAAACGTAGAATTTATTTGTTCTTATTGAAAATTTCATCATGCCACATAAGCACTGCTTTGCAGCTATCACTTCACTGAATTTTTATGTGCACTGCATACCATCAGGTTCTGGTAAAGCAGACTGTAAGTTGCTGCTCATAGTGAAATTTAGTTCCTAAGATTATCCTTTAATGAGTTCCCACTGAAAGTAGCAAAAAGAAACTGATTGAACTCTTCTGTGGTCATTGACACAAATAATATATCTGTGTGGCGAGACATGTTTGAAATGTTTAGAAAACACACCACACCAATAACTATTGGACTTCTGGTCATAAGAAATAAATGCTTCTGTAAAACCAAAATGTCAATCACAGTAGACCAAATAGTGGTATAAACTCCAAAGGAAAATAATGTAGTTTTCCCACAAATGGGGATAGCATATGTTATACAGTAGTTTCAAACACTACCTCAGTTAGGCTAGAGTAGAAGAGATTTGTTTTAATAACTAAATGGGGTTACATCAAACAACTCCATGTTATTTTTCTGCAGTTAAGGCAAAATAAACAAGTTTTATCACCTGTATTTAAAAAACCCACCTCTGTTCATTTGTTAAGTTTAACCCATAGCACTTAATGTAGAAAGCATCATAGGGAGGCCTCTGATTATAAAAAGGTAAGCAAATATACTTTTGAAAGAATCTCCATTCTGAAATGCTCATGTGTTCTGAATTACTCGCTTGTGTGGGGATCCATGGCAAAAGAAACTTGACAGAAAAAATTATGGCTGCAAATTCAGTTATAAAGCGTGATTTTTCTTCTGAAAATGTATGAGTGTCAGTAGATTTCAACAAGTATGCATCAAGGATGTAAAGTCTGTATTGTACATAACATACATTTCTAGAAAATTAATTTACACACTGACATTAAGCTCACATTGATGTTTCACTTTAATTGGCAAATGAAGGGGATACTGTTACTGAAGGAAATTTATATTGGCGTAATTATAAACTGTGAATTTCTAATTTTATAGTTCTCTCTTCTTTTTTTTTTTTTAAATGTCCCTTTCAAAGTCCTTATTTTGGGGTTTTATTTGTATCATGATAAAACTTTGAAAGAAAGCTGTAGTAAATAATGATTGTGCTTACATTAGCCCGAATAAAAAAATCTCTTCCACCTCTCCTAGGGAAGCTGACAGACCACCCACTTTTTGTATTTCCAGTCTGTGTGATTGGTGATACTGCTCAATACATGGTAGTGTGTGTAGCGTTCACTTACACTGTATACAAGGCAGAAGCCACTCCGGGAAGGAGAGGCTTCTTGTGGAGCCAGTCACAATTAGCATCAGCTGTCTGATGGCATTGGGTCTGCTGGTGCAGGCAGGGCAAAGGGGAGCCCTTTCCAAAGGGCAGAGAGTGACTGACAGGCACCTCCACAGGGGCCTGCTCCTCTCCGCAGAGGGAAGGAGGACAAGGCTGGGTGCTGAGTGTCCCCTTTTGGAGAAAGAGAACTTTCCACCTCTCTGAAATCAAGAAATGCAGAACACTCCCAGCTGTTGTGGACATCACTTGGAGCTGGAGATGGTCCGGCTTTGAAGTTCCCACCTTCTGTGTGGAGCCCCTGGCATGCTGTGCTTGAAAACAGTTGCTTTTCTTTATCTGACAGTTCTTACTTGACTGACGCCTGAAAAACCTACCCTAAATGTGCTCTTTGCGGGGTGGTGGTGGTGTTTTTTCCCCAAGTGGAGTTGTAACCAATTCCGTAGTTTTGGGTGCAGTGGCTCAGCATACCAAGGTAAGCTCAACTTATAAAGCACCAGTGAGAATCCTGCTTGTCTTTTTTCATTTTACTTTGAAACATATATAGGTGGTCTCAAAAGAGTTGTGGTTTGCAGTGAGACTGAAAACAAAACCAGAGCACCTTTCCTAGGTGCCTGAAGAGTTAGGTAGCTGTTCAAGAAATAGTAACCAAAACCGAGTGTGGAAGGGAAGAGTTGCTGCTTTGTAGTCTTGTGCTCTGGACTTGGTATTTGGCAGTTTGGGCTGCAGGAAGCTGGCAAAGCTTGTAAGCAAACGTGAGCTCAGGTGGAGCAATCGCAACAGAAGAATTCTCTCACCAGACTCTGAGGTCCTGTTCACCTCCCCACAGTCCTGCTGCTCTGAGCTTCACTGGAGCCACTTGAAAGCAGGTCCAGCAACTTTTTTTTTAAGTCACACTTCTATTATTGTGTGCTTATGAAAGCTAAATGATGTGAGAGGAAAACCTTAGAACTGTAAAAGACTTTTGAGGACGTGCTAGAAACCATATTTGTGTTTTTCTGGAGGTCTCCAATCTCCTTGGGTTTCGTTTAACTCCCAGTGCTGGTTCCGTGGATAGTTTTGTTTTCAACAGATTTAACATTAAAGAATGTGGATTTTTCTTTAGATTATCTTTGTAGCGTACGTAGATGGACAGCAATGCCACAGCATGCAGAAATTGCACATTTTGCTTGAGTTGCTTTTTAAAATACACTTTTATTTGCAAAATGTAATTTATGCCAACAAATGTAATGTCATTTTGCCACTGAACATCGTGTTTCAGCACAAGATGTGGTGTCTAAAGGGGAAAAAAGGCTTTACACCTTGTAAATCTAATTGAAAAATTGTTCCAATACTGGGCTGTCAGCGTCCCTAAAACTGCATTGCAAGAGATTATCTAAATTAATCATTCTGATCTGAGGGAAGGGATCAAGAAAAATCTCAGTACTTACTCTCCCTGTCCTGTGTGGTCTTTTTTTTTATTTAGTAATACGCTGCTACAAATTTGGACATTCTAGTGTTTGTAGGTCACTGAACAGACATTGAAATCTGATTTATATTGTATACCTGT
The DNA here is from genome assembly GCA_013397865.1 of Struthidea cinerea. Classification (NCBI taxonomy): domain Eukaryota; kingdom Metazoa; phylum Chordata; class Aves; order Passeriformes; family Corcoracidae; genus Struthidea; species Struthidea cinerea. The sequence continues at coordinate 71,882 of VZTI01002052.1, forward strand.
AACATAGAAAGAAAAAGTATTTATATATTTTACGTAAGAATATTGCATTGAGCTGTGTATAATTTAAACAGAGGCTTGTCCCAAAATGGTATTGCCCACCTTGATTTTTTCGTGTTTTTTCTTTTCTTTTTTTTTGTATACTGTGTACAGTTCATGTCAATGAGCATTAAAGGCCTCCTGAAGCGTAGTCTTATCAAAGGGATGCATTGTTAATAAAATGTACTTAAACTTCTTACAGTTGTTCTGGTCTCATATGTACCTCTCAGCATTAGAAAGGGTTTGGAATTGATTTATATTTGTTAAGTTACTAGGTAACTAGAACAATCAGAAGCTTCCCAAATAAATTTTTTTGTCAAAAATATATTTTACATTAATGCTTTATAAGATACAGAGACTCTTTAATAGTTCACACACCATTTTTATTTTAGAAGTTTAACATACTGAGAATGGTTTTCTATTATGTGGTGGTTTAAGTATTAGCATTTCAGCAACAGCTGTGAAAGTTGAATTATGAACAAAAAAAGGGTTACAGTTTTGAACTCATTCAACCATTAATGCAAGACAGATGTTTTAATATTCAAAAATTATACACGCTTCCCCACAAATGCCAAAATACTACTCTAATCTTCAGTTCTGGTGCCCAGACTGTGCCCTTGGACTGAGGCATTATCCTTCCTGGAACCCTCCATTTGTGTCCTTCTACGCACAGGAGCCTACACAAAGCACGACCCATCGGCACCAGGAAGCAAAAGGTTTATAGGGAAGGAGGAGCCCGCTTCTCCTTCCCTCACCCAGCAATCTGGAACGTGGTCAAGTGTGTCACTGCATCCAGATAATGGAATTTCATCAGAGCAGGATCTCCCTGGGAGGGACCAAGGGACTGAGAGGTGGGAACTCAGCAGGCCCATGTGTTTTCCCCTACCATCAGGAAGGCACAACTGGCTGAACCCACACACATCCCTTTGTTCACTTCCTGGGTGGAATTGCTGCAGCCAGGCCTCAGTGACAGCACCTTTTCAAACCAGGAGTTGTGCCTGGTTGCAGCTGTCCCCTCTGGCACAGGGAACTGCAGCAATGTCAAAATGTTTTGTGCAATACTCTGATTTCTTTGACAGACATCTTTTCTGACATCAGTATCTGAATTCCTTAGCTACATAACTCTAGATTCAGGATACCTTTTCAACATTTTAGAATAAATACACCTTATTCTGAAATACACAGTTCAGAAGTTTTGCAGCAGTAGTGACAAAACAGCTCCCTTATGTTTATTGGCCTTTTTTTCCAGCAGTAAAGCTTTTAAGCCACACATGTGATGAAGCACTTTGGAGAAGCAAACGTTCCAAGCTGTAAAGATACTGTGGTGTCAAGCTTTCACATGCACTGTAACTCAAAGAGATTAAGATAAAGGGAGGAAGTTTCTCTGGGATCCGTCAAATAGCATCACCCTTCTCCCTTACCCTCCTTGTTCTCTTGCCCTTCAGCAAAATGTGCCCAGCCATGTGTCCTTACCCTGCTGGCTGGAGGCTGAAAGGAAGGACTGTGCTGCAACTCTTCTCAAGTCTGTGAGCCACCCGCACCTGTGCGCAGCACACAGGATGTGGCACAGTGTGGACTGGACACCTCTAACCACACCTGCCCATCTCTGTCTGTATTGTTGTACCCCCCTTTTCCTGGCTGAAGAGTTCTCCATTTGTTTGCAGTCAGTGCTTGTCTTAGCCCTAACAGTGCGAGGTCTTACTGGTTTTCCTGCTGCAACACAGCTTGTGGACATTACAACAGTATCTGTAAGCAACAGTACAAAAACTAGTGGTCCAGTATCAGAACTCACTTCTGTCTCCAGCTGCTTGGTTTCCAGCACTGTGATGAGCTAGTTAAACACAGTTTTAGCAAACTAGCTGCACATCAAATTGTCAGACACCCTTCATTTTTTTCACCTTTGAGAATTGCTTTATGCTGTGCTGTTAAGTTGAAACCATCTATTTGTCATTGATTCCAAACAGCATAAGGAGGCAAAACCAAAGGGTTCCTTGTGCGCGGAGGTAAATCTGATGAGACTTTCAGCTGCAATTCCAACTGTACTGCTTCATTACAAATCTACGATTTTCTGAAATCAAAATGAAAGGCCAAACTCATTGCTGCCTACTGTAGGGATTTTGAGTGTTGCAATAAATACTTTTTTGGTTTTGTTTTTTTAACACATGCAAAAGTAGTGTTGGGAGATCTAGCTGGTATGCAGCCTGAAAATGATGTTCTTCACAAATGGCACTCATACACCTGTGCTTCTGACCAGCCTGTCTGCTTGGCTGGTTGGTTGGTTGGGGCTTGCTATGGAAGTACAAGGGTCAATGCCAAAATTCAGCTTGTGCGCACAAGCAGAGAGACCGTGGTACCATCTCTGTCTTTCAGGAAAAGTAATTCCACCTACCTCCCTACAGCTCTTCAGTGTATAGTTAAGACAATTTTAAAGGGTCATTCTTAAGGCAGAGAAGGCAGAAGTTGTGAGGAGCCCCAGCTACGAGAAATGGAAGCAGGGTCTTCCCTGTAAAAATCTGTCTTCTGTGCTCTTTCACCCCATCAAGTCCAGTTAGGACGCAGGTGAAGGAAAAGGAGGATGATCACTGGATTTGGGTGCTCTGGGCAGCAATCCTGGAGAAGTCAAAAGCTCCTTTGAATATTCTAGGAATGCGCCACACTGTGTGCAGGTAACACTTCCACGATGATTCCTTACATGGTTTGAGAGAGGAAAAATACAACCCAGCCCCTGGTATGACTGGGCTGGGTAACGCTCCACACCCAGCAGCACAGTAGCCACTGGCTGGGTGGCCGAAGTACACAGAACACTGCCAGAGAAATACAGCCCGTGAGCAGAACAACCTTCCCCTTGTTTAATTTGCTTCTCTATTTTATGAATAAAGTTTTAATCTCTGCAAAATAAAGCAGTTCTCTGAATCAGCCTGTGACAAATTGCTGTGATGTAACTTCCTCCATAATACAGGCCACAAACCAGCCTATATATCTCTTCTAATGCCCATAACTTGTCATGGACCCATAGTACACATACTTCCTGTGTAAGTCAGTACTCAAAACTAGTCCAGAAACAACAGCTTTGCTGTGTTAATGGAAGTCAGGCAACTGGGCTTGTGAGAGCCCTAATCAAAAGCTGTGGTTTTAGAAATTCTCATTTATCGTGCGTAGCCAAACACTGGATGGACTCACTGGAGGACAGAACATCAAAGCCTCCCACCCAGGCAGCGCTCATCTGTTTGTGAGATGTATCTCAGACCCTTCTTCCTCTCAGCTGTTTCTCTGGTGGTTGAGGCTGCATCCTCATGAAAAACATCTAAATAGCATTGTGGCTGGTATAGCATCACTGCTGTCTTGCCTGCTTCCAGTGGCTGCGGTATTTGGCAGGGATCAGATTCAGCCTCAAGTGGAGAAGAATAAGCAAAATTCTCAAAACAAGTATGAGTTTGAGGTGTAGGTGTGGGTGGAAAGTCTCTTGCTACATTTTCACTAGGGTAAATCCAGGAAGAATTGTGACCATCAATCTTCTCTTCAGTTGGTGTTGAAGATAATGGGCTCCAGGTAACAGGATGCAGTTTCTGAGCTTCAGCATTACTGTCCACGGCTAGCACGTCAGGAATGCAGTCATTTATCTTCAGCACTTTCTCAGCATCAATCTGCAAGAGAATCAGTAAACAAAAAAACTACTCAATGAAAGAAGGCCAGAGTAGAGAAAAGGGAGTGATTACTTTGAGGAATTCTAGTAATACTCTACACATTTTTTTTAGTTTGCACTTTTCAAATAAATTAAGTTGAAGTAAAACCTATGTAGAGGATGTTCAATGGAAGCTCTATTTTATGTGAATTTATCAGACTATTTATTTAGAGATTTCTTTTTTAAGTAAACTCACTACGACTGTATTTTGAGGAAGGAAATTATATTTGAGTTCCTCTACTCTAAAGACTTTACTAGGTTTTTGATGTGTGCTGGTTTTTATGTGAGGCAGAACCAACTGGAAGACAGCAGCAGGGGCTGTTAGATTTACTTCACTCCTCACTCTCGTGCTGCTTTCAGTGAACACCAGCAGCTCCACATGTGCCAGGCCAAGGCTGGTGAGGCCCTACATGCAGCACAGAAGCAGCAGCTCCCAGTTCAAAGGGGCTACAGAAGAAGCTGAAAGTCATTTACCATTCCTGTTCTCCCAGCCAGGCCTGGCAGAACCCCCTACATCCTCCCAGGGCCAGCAACTGCACAGCCCTGCAGTGTCCTCCTGAGGGAACTGGGGTGGGAGGAGTGGGCAGACACAGCTCATGGGCTGCAGTGAAGTCCAGTATCCTCTCGGCTGCTGAGTTCAAACAGTAAAGGGGTTTGAACAGTAACAGTGGAGGAATCACCTGATCCAAAGATTCCATTTATTCTTCAGTTGTGCATTTACTTTTTGCAGTAACAGACTGCAATATAAGCTGGTCACTGCAGAGTCACATGAATGTCAAAAGGAGAGTTTTCCACTAAAGGGTAATATTAAACTGTGTTAAATTTTGTATAATGATTAAATGTAGTCAACACAAAAACTGACAAGAAGTTAATTTTTAAATGCAGTCAACATAAGAATAGTATTTTTTGAAACTCTACTAAGCAAAGAATGGACAAATTAAAAACTCCAGATTTTCAGTGATCTTACCTTATACTCTTTGAATGACAGCACTTTGCTCTTGTTAGGACTAGGTATTACAGGACAGCAGCACTCCTTCACCCTGGAAATAAGAGAGCAAAACAAATGACATTTTTGTTCTCTTACCAAAGCGCACTCTACCAGCAGAAGCCCCATAGATGTACACAGGCACAGCAGCAGATGACTGGTGTCTCAGAAATGCCACAAGCCAAGTACTTAAAACATCCACGCAGTCAGACAGCCAAAAGAAGAGATGAATGAGGCCTTACAACAGGCTGGAAGCAACAAGCTGCAGCAATGGTTTGTGAATTAGATTAGTTATATTCTCTGTCTACAACAGAAACATGTATTACAACTTACCACTTCATCTTCCAGTGGCATACAGCTGCTACTAGGGCTGGAACTATCACTAGCAGGAATACAAAGTACAGCGTGTTTGCTGTGAAAGAAAAATACTTCAAACTTTTGGTTTTAACTTCTCACATGTTAAAGTCAATATAGCTTGAGTTTCTGGGGCAAAAATAACATCAAGTCTGCGTGGGATGCCAGCCACTAACTCAGCAGTAAAACTGTGTGGTCCATGGTAGCAAGGTAATTTGCCTGGAAGTTCTGGAATACATCTGTAAGCCTTTGGACCTTGATTCCCTTTACCAGAATTGAATTATTACTGGATCGCTTTTTTTTTTTTGCACTCATATTATCTTAACTGCAAGAGTAATTTCCAAAAGTTAAGGCAATGATAACCTTGCTGAAGTATTGTTTTAGGTTTTCTCTCAGACCCACAGAGAGGACAGATTTTTACTGTGAGACATGAACAACATCTGTACTTCCATTTTGGATGACTGTATCCATTTTGGATGCCTATAGCCAGAGAAACACTACACAAGTGTTCAAGTCTCCTAGGATTTATGCTGATACAAGGATCTCAGTATTTCCTTCCAGCTGGAAGACAGCCTTGGGCTATGCTGTGCAGAAACAGCTGAGGCTGTAGGTGTGTTGAGGGGAGCACTAGTTAGTGCCTGCTCTCCCTCTGCCCTGTCCAGTGCCCTCCGGCCCTATGCCAGAGAGTTTGTGAGTACCTACCACGCACCACAGCAGGGAATGGACACAGGTTACATTCTCCTTGTATCTCCTTTGCATTAATTAAGCCCTTGTTTTTAGTCTCTGCTTGGCTGTACAAACATCTGTCTGGCTGATGGGAGCTAGAACTTGTGTGTTAGAGGCAGAACTGTGCCTTTGAGGGTGCCATGATGGTCAGACGCTGCTCTAGTAGTTAGCCTAAAATATGGAGTCTCCTTGCATAAGCCAATGCTTCCGCCTTTCCTATCCCTCCCCCTTCACCTCCAACCCCAACAAGTTTTTCAAAACCAGGCATCTCCAATTTGGATCCTAAGTTTCACAACCATGCTGACTGGTATTTTCAAGGGAACAAAGTTACGGGCAACTGATTTCCTCTTCTGCTTCAGTGATCAAATCTGCCCAGTTAGCAAACTACTGTGCCCATGCCAACAACCTTTCTGTATTGGCTTATGAAGGAGTGAACTTGGCAATGGTTTTAAAGACTGATGAGAGTAAGAATCAACATTAGAAGTTCAAGAGTCCATACAGGAATTACCTGTTTGCACACAAGTCTGTAGGTTTTCCTATATTAGAAAACCAGTTAAATCCAAATACAATTCTTCAATGAGTTCTAACAAACAGGACTCACTAGGCATGCAAATGTGCATATATTGAGCTTTTTCCCAGAAAGATACAAGACTTAAATAAGGATGTAAATTAGGCTCATTCTAAAATGATGAAAAAACCTTTCTACTTAGAAGTATCAAAATGCCATGTTGGTATGCTCGTATGATTTCTCAGTTGGATTCTTTAAGTGCATGTTGCATTGAATTCAATGTTTTCCCTTAAGAAAGGAAGATTATTATAACATTTTAAATCATCCCATCCTTCTGCTAGAGGACATTATTCACAGCCAGTACTCACAGTTATATGGTGTATCTATGTATCTAAAGTTAACAATGTGAGTCTCTCCTCCACCTGTAAATGCTTTAACCGCTATTTTGTATTTTGTGCTTGGCATCAGGTGTTCAACGGTGTATCTCTTTTCTTCTGGGTTTTCAATTGTGTATTTACATAGCACTGAATCATCTAAAACAAAACATGTAAGATAGAATCACGCGATCACAGAATCACTAGAATCAATACAAGGGACCCTGAAGATCACCTAGTTCCATCTCCCTGGCCACGGACAGAGACACCTTCCACTAAACCAGGTTACTCAGCCCCATCCAGCCTGGCCTTGAACACTTCCACACATGGGGCATCCACAGCTTCTCTGGGCAACCTGTTCCAGTGCCTCACTACCCTCACAGTAAATCTTCTCCTAATACCTAATCTAAACCTACACTCTTTCAGTTAAAACCATTACCGCTTGTCCTATCAGTACAGGCCCTGGTAAAAAGTCTCTCTCCATCTTTTTTATAAGCCCCCTGTTAGGTACTGAAAGGTTACAGTAAGTTGTCCCCAAAATATTACAAAACCACTTAACTGAAATTACAAAACATCTGCAATCCGCCTTCTTTGTAACTTGCACACTTTCTTCCAGGAAGGATGATGCATCCTGACTCACTGCCACAGGGCTGAACTCACACCCCTTCTAACTGGACTGTCCACAGCATTGCCCTCCTCTGGCAGACACCTAACAGCTTGCTGTCAAAGGCTGAAGCTTGTTTATTTTAATTTCTTTTTCCTTGAGCATTTTACCAGAAGGATTTGAGTTTTGCCGTTTCTTTTTTTTTTTTTTTTTACCAGAATCCTGTAGCCCTTAAGCTTGTGTCAATTTCTTTGAAGATAATCATAAGCAAGAAATCTCTGCCTGAAAAAAAGCTCTTTTTCCCCTCTGTTGTGCAACTCCCAAACCTCAGGGAGAAATGCTGTTCTCAGTCACACCCCTGGTCTGCTAGCAGAAGCAGTGATTTAAACTTTTTAAAGTCTAACTGGCATTATTTACAGAATTATGGTACTTATATGGTTAGTTTAGTTCTGAGAAGAACTTTTACATAAGGCTCCCTCAGTTCAAACTACGCTTTTCATCCTGGCACTAGGCTAATCAGAAGAACACAGGACATGACCCAAGCAGAAGAAGAGGCAAGGGAAAAAAAAAAAAAGTACTCTTTTAACATGTTGGAAACATCTGAAAACTATAATGGAGCAAAGTCATCTGGAGCAGTTTTGCATGTGAAACAGAAAGGTCTGACACAAATTTGTGGCTTTGTGCCACTTCACAGCTCAGTTCTGTGGAAAGAACTCCACTGTGGAGCACATACACAAATACTTTCACTAGAAAAGAATCTACATGGGGAATTTATACAGTGCTCCAATTTTGAAGGAAATAAATTGCATCCCATCTGTTTCTAAAATACCCCAAATCCTAGTAAGACTAACATGCTTCTTATGACTTTTATCCAAGTAGACCACAAACAGATGTTTTTCAACATTCATTCAGAACTCACATCACAGGAGGAAGAACTCCTCCCATAGTACCAAAGGAGTCTTTTCTGGAGCTAAAAAGGAGTCATGGACAACAGAATGGGGGCTGTAAATCTCCATAAAGCCAGGAATCACTTCTGCCTACCAACACCTCGAGCATAGAGAGGAACCAAAACCAATAGGTGTTGAAATCTACAGATGGCCAAATGAGCCAGCCTGACTGCCTAATGTGAACCTTCTAAGATGCTGCAATACCAACATGCCTTTCACCTGTATCAATGACACAACCTTCTGTAGTAGAGAGCTCAGTTACCTGGAAGAATGTGCTTTTGTGATCCTTTCAAATTGCAGTTCCCTTGTATAGGTGACACATAAACATGGTAGCCTCTTAAAAAACCAGGCTCTGACTCATTTGTGAGGTTAGAATCCCAAGACAGCGTTACTGAATTGTAAGTCAGGTCAAGTTTTCTCACAATAGGGTCAAGCTGAGGAGCTGGAAGAAAGGAAATTCAAGTTAAACTTGCAATAATTCTTCAAGTGTTTTCTCTTGTCATCTGAAAAATCCACACTCCCGTGTGGTGCTTGTATGTTTCTTTTACTTAAAAGCTGAACAAAGCCAAAGTTCTCTACAAAAACTGTCAGCTTCACAGAGCCTTCATGCATCTACATAATACACGAATCAGTGACTGATAATCACAGCTTTGTTTAGGTCTCCTAATAAACATGGACTCTACCTGGTCACTGCATTCGCCAAATAGGGCCTGTATGCTGATACAGAATTTTTAAATGCTTCACTGAAGATACAGAAGGAACACAGAAAATACAATTTTATCTAGCTGGAGGAGGAGACAATTATTCTATTTCTCACAAATCAATTTAGCAAATGCACAAATCCTAAACATGTTGCCAACTTACGCAGCTCCCTGAGATAACCAATCTTCTTTTCCAATAAGGAGGCTTTATTAGCAACAGATCCATAGATGCGGAATCTGTATCTCACCCCTGGAACAAAAGCAGCTAGAAAACAGTTGAACAAAAATAGGTTATGGTTTGTCTTTTGGTGTTACTTTTATTTAATTGCTTCCTACAGAGGTCAATAACCTATTAGACACCTTCTCTGAGTGCTATTGTACTATTAAAGCAACTGAAGGAGACAGAGGGTAAGCCAATTCTTGGTGTGCATTATGTGAATGAAACACATTTATTCTGTCTGAAAGACAGAATTGGGGGAGGGGTTTATATATTTTTTGTTGCCGTACAGTATTCAAGGTGACTGCACAATAGACTCCAAATGCGCCAAAAAGACAATTTCATTTACGTTTCTGGCACAGGCAAAGGTTGTATTTTGGACTGTTTGATGCACATCAAACACATCAGGATTCCTCATTGTTACTGATATATATTCCTCATTATATTGAAATACTGATGTTATCCTCACTGACATCCACTCCCATTCACATTAAGCAAGTGCAAACCACTGAAGAATTTGACAATACTCTTCCCATGTGTTACCACAATCCCCTTCATTACGTGCAGGTTTCCATACATTTGGATGAACTGAGGTGCAGTTCCTTTATTGCAAATTTATGCATGTTCAGACAAATTTTGTTCAAACAAGTTTCATTCCAAAGTGAGCTCTCAGCTTGAGAGACTCTAGGAAGGCTGAATTCTTGCAGCTGTGGAAGCAAATCAGAGCACCTTTCACACAGCCAGAAAGGATTTAGGTCTACTGGCCACCACTGGGATAAAAAACATGCAACTGATCCTAAGCAAGGAGTGGTGCTGAGATACATCATTTGTGGCACACTGACAGCACCAAACCTCTCACTACACTGTGGGTTTAAATTGCCTGACTCTAAACTTCTGATCCATGTTACAGATAGGATAGAGCTCCCTTCTGCATCTCTCTTGCTAAAATATTTTAACTCCTTCATTAACCTCACCATCCTCCTTCAAGATGCTGCTATAAGCCCCTCAGAAGAGGTTTTGCCTAAAATACTGTGTTGACTTTTCTAATATGGTATGCTGCCTTCCAAGGCTTAATGGTACTGGTGCATTTGTGGTGTCTAATTAATTTGGTAGGAAAACCATGATGCCACATGCCTTTGAAGAATTACACCTGCATAGCACAGAATTCAATATTCCACATGATTTGTTTCCTAAATTCAATTAATGCCCACAGCTTGAAGGACTGCTGCACAATCAGAAAGAGTAGTTGTTTGGCTTTCACCTGAGCTGATCACAGCACTGGAAGTGTTGGGTCCAAATCTCTTCCACTGCAAATCACAAGGCTGCAACCTGGGAAAGTTACACCAATCAATAACGTAACTGTCATATATACTTCTGGGCTCCCAGGAGATTAAAATGCCATCTTCTGTACCATTAACCCGTCCTTCCTTAAGCTCTTCAGTGCCTACGAATGAACAAAACAGAATCTCTTATTATTGTCCTGCATGAGACAGACTCATAAATGAAGATCAATACAGTTCCTATACTAACCAGTTGAAAACAATAATAGAAGAGTTGCATTCCTTCACTAAATGCCATATGGGGTCTTTCACATGCTAAAAGCTGTCAGCTCAGAAACCACCCAGCAACTGTTACTACACATTCACAAAAAAAATCAGCTGTAGAAACCTAGAGTCAGAGAGTCACAAGAGGCTAATCACACTGCCACTGGTTGCACCTACTGCAGGTCTGAGGCCCTAGTTTTAGGCTAAATGTATTTTGATCTGTGGAGACACTCTCTGCACTTAAGCTTAATAAACACAGAGCAATCATCCTGCAGGAGAAAATACAGTCGTAATTTTCGGATAGCAGTGACGTAAGTTAAGAGGTAAGGTTAATTTGTTGCCCAAGATGATAAATTATGACTTCAATTAAAATAGGTAGAAACAAAACTCTAATAACGTAATTATAACTGAAAATACTCCTACTGTTATCTGGAGCTCCAGAGATGATCAATACTGAAGGAAGTGAAAAATTAACATTGTTCTTTGCCATGATACTGATTCTGTAAGAATGGTTATCAACGAAAATCCTTGTGCTATTGTAGACTGAAGAAAAGGAGAAGCTTTCAGGCTTAGAGCCATCTTCTAGTTTTTCCCAGGTTACTTCATATGAAATAATTTTTCCATTTGCTTGAAAACTTGACGTTTTCTGGGAAAAAAAGTTATGGAGGAAGAGAACAATAACTCTTGCTGAAAAATTATTGTAAATTTTGCTGAAAAAATGAGAGGATCATTTAGAACTTTAAATAACTAACAGGATGTATTTCTTCTGTAAGAATATAAACACTTATTTCCATACATTCATACACATACTGGTTGAAATGGAAATGCAGAATTCTTGGTAATGGAATCTGTCTTGTTCTAATACTTAGAGAAACAGAATTGTATGTCTGAAATTCCACGACAGCACACTATCATAGCTACATGTGTTCTGAGATATTTTATATACAATCTGTTTTAGATTTGTAAAAGACATTTTCATACTGAATTGCTATCAACTGCACACAAATCATGTGTGCCATTTCCAACCCCTTTATGAAGGGCTTTGTTTCTATTTCTGTAAGATGTCTCACCTTCCAGAACAAGGTCACATTTCGTCCCCCCAGAACTGGTGTAATTTCTCTCCACATGTCCAGTTTCCCTGATGGAGCTGCAATAAATACAGCAAAACAAGAAAATAAGAATGCTCTGGGTGCAGAAAGCATAGGAAGTTTAACTGCTTCCTCCCATTTGAAGTAATTCTACTCCCAACATCTCCTTTTTCCCACTGCTCCCAGGTCTTGTCCAAACATTATCCTTTAACAACTTTTTCCCTTCTTTCCTTTTTCTGAATTAAAATCTGATTAATTTCCCTAGAAAACCTTTGCTTGCAGTCACCAGACTCTTGTTCCCACCTCTGCACCATTCCTCCAGGCCTCACAGTGCACTGTAACTCGGTCTGTCCATCTTCCCCAGTCAACTGGATTTCCCACTGCCTACACTGGATGAAATGTATGAGACTAGCAGGTAGGCTAGAACTATTTAAGAAGTCATCTTCTGGAAGTTTGCTCAGTGTGTTTCTTTTATGCACACAACAGGCCTCTGCTTTAGCTACACAGCGGAAGAGTAACAACAAACAGCAAAGACAGGTGCCAAGGAAGGAATATCCCTCAAACTTTGCTCCTCCACAAGTTGGACATACTTCCTTCCTTTGTTCTGATGGGCAGGGGTTGGCTCCACTCACTCCACCTCCAGAAGTGCTTGGCCGCCCCGCAGCGCACCCTGGCCGCGTACTCCGTGTATGGCTGCAGCCCACGCACTGTGATGCGCTTGTGGCGTGACTCCACGTTGGAGCTGTTGTGCTGCAAAACACAAAGACACAACAGGCACAGCTCAGAACAGTGTCTTCAGCAAGATGTTCTTCTCTGAGAAAATAGCTCTTCCTTTAGACGCTGCAAGAGCCAGTTAAGTTTCACTTGGGAAAGACAGTCATGGCACAACAATCAAAAAAAGGAAAAGAAAAAAATGCACAAGATCAAAACAGTGGGAGATCCAAAAAGACATCTGCAAGTCACCTCTGTGTAACTGTCCGAGTCACTCAGAACCCTCCACGAGTACTTTTTACATCCAGGAGGGAATTTACTGAGATCTTGCTTTCATAGAGTCTGGGGCTATTACCTCAGGTAGAAGTAGGATGTTGTTCCAGATCTATGCAGAGCAATCTACAGCTACCTTTTCTTTCCATTTTTTTTTTTCCCAGCCTTTACCCCACTCTCTCCTAAGAGACAGAGTGAGTTCTGGTAAGAGTCAAAAAGCCAGCATGCTTTTATGTCTCTCCTCAAAACTGTCTCTTGCAATGGCCAACTGCAGTGGTCACTTGATCTGACAGCTCTTAAGCTACACTCACGACAGAACGCAGCTTGATGGTGATCTTCAGTGTGCCTTTTTAATGGGCTAGAGGCAAGCTGCCTTCTACAAAAAGAGCTACAGAGAAGTGGCAGTACACAGGCAAAGAGTCTGTCAATCTCACCTTTTGTGGAAGAGGTGGAATAAGATAAGGAATCTACTCAATCTTCAAGAAGATCGAAGAGGAAGGGAAGAAAAACTGTTCTGGGATTCCATCACTAGAAATCAGACTCACTACCATCAACTACAGTCAACAGCACACAGAAAGATCTTGGACTAATACAAAAGAAACCTTCAACACTGCTCTGTTGTGTGTGAAATGACACGACCAATAAAAACAAATCAAGATTACCAGTAGCTAATATATACACAATACATATTATACAACTCTCCAATTATTAGGCCACTCAGTGTTTTCACTAACTTCAACAAATCTCAGAACCCATCCAGCAGAGCACTGAGCCACAACACAGTCAGACCAGTCACACCACGTACTTCTGCCAGAGTCCAGACAGTGTTTGGAGTGTGAATTAGAGCCAACAGTGGCTGCCCACATGGACCACAAAATCAGTGTAGTGCTCGAGAGCAAACAAATCCAGAAAACAGACACATCAACATGCTCACAAGATTTACAGTGTATCTGTATTGCTGGGGAATTATTTTTTAATCTCACATCAGAGAGATCTTCACTATGTTTTTGTTTAGGAAATTCAGGTTCCATACCAGTTCTGCTTTGCCATCAGGTTGGAGCACTTCAGTCTGCCAAAAGAGTTCAATTCCAATGTTTTCATAGTTCCAATGTAATGTAATTTCTGTATCTGTGCTATCTTCCCAAACCTGTAAAGGTGCAGTAGGATACACTGCCAATGGAAATTCTGAGTTAGCTCTTGTAAAACATAAAATACATGCAAAAGTATGTTAATATATTTTAGCTGAGTAGTAAAAGCAAGTAAAAAATACACATTTTTCTCCTAATCTAGAAGAAACACATATAAATTATAAAACTTCATTTCAGAATGTAAATGTAAGTAAATGTTACACAAGGTTTAAAAAACCCCTTGTGCTGGCTTAGAAATACTTTAAAACATCATGGACAAAAGGAAGAGGGACACTTACTGCAAACCAGTAAAATTCTCTAATTCAGGGCCTGGCAGAAGCTCCTGATGTAACATGGTAACATTTGACACATTTCTACACCCCAGAATCGGGCCTCTTTGACAGAAATTTTATTCACAGCTCTAACACTGACTCCTGTCAGTAGTTCCCCTCCAGTAAACAGTGCCACTGCTACTTCTTCCAAAAGACTTCTGAGATCCTTTATTGCTGTGTAAGCATATTCCGCAAGTGAACTGAATCTCAAACTCTCCCATATTATCAGGATAATAGTGAGGAAAGCAATGCAATGTGAGGACATGGCAATGCAAGTGAGGGCTATGCTTACACCGTTGGCCATTTATCCTAAAACTTCATGAATTACATTATTGAATTACACTATTCCATGAAACACAGTTTGAGGACTTTCATACTCGAAAGAGTTTGTATTTAATATAGAAGGTCCAAACTACCACGTGCAGAATTGGAAACAATGGATTTACATTCTTCTTTACTTACTGTCATCCTTTAAGTTAGGAAAATTCTAATGTAAATATTTGCAGGATCAGAGGAAACCTGAAGGATTTTACAGGAATCACTATTTAAAAGCTTAACTCATCACACATATTATACACAATTTCTTTAACTTGCAACTATCACTAAGACTGGAAAAAGAATATTGTAGCAAAATTTTAATGTACTTATCACATTGAATGTAAACTATTCTAGCCCGACCTCCCATGAAAACTGAGTTTATGACATTGTGTTGTCTCCCTACAACCTGTCAATTTACTCCTCAACTTTCTTGACCTTTTTCTTCCACTTCCAAACAATCAGATTATCAAATTTTAGAATTTTCATGCCTCTCTAAGACAAACATAAGACAGAGAGACATCTAACATGAGTTCCTTCATATAAAGAAGCATGGCTAGCAAAATTGTCAACAATGCGTCTGAGGAAGGAAGCAGTGCCAGGATGCAGCAGTTACACCAACAGCCTCCTAGGCTATTGTCCTGTCAGCTTCTTCAAACAAGTAAGGCAGCCACAGGAGCTGGGGAACATTGACGCAGGACTATGGGACACAAGGAGAACTGGAAATAGTGCTGGAGACCAAGGAAATACCCAGTTGTTTTGCGGCAGGAGTAGGAAGGAACTTATGGGACCTGGGGCACACTGAGATAAAGGATACAACTACTAGGGAACAAGGAACCACAGCCATCAGATACTCCTCAGAGAATAATCTGGCTTTTCTCACTGATGAACTCCTCCCTTTCAGTAGCACAGTGGACATTACTGTCCCATATTAGGACCAAGAGCAGGTTAGCACCATCACTTCTTTCCCAGCAATAGCTCTATCACGTGTAACACATCACATATCATAACAATTTCCAAGTAACCTACACAGGTATTTTGCTTAAACTCCCCATTTTATATCCTTGCATCATACTGCTTTCTCTTCCATGAACTAGCTTCAGCAAAGCAGCAGATTTTAAAACATTAAGGGGTCATTCCAATAACCAAATCTGGCGTTCGAAGTAAAACTGTTTTCTACTGTTAATGCAGCTTTTCAAAGCTGAAACTGAAGAGAGAACAGGTAATTATAGCACAGGGACAGGTAATTAATTAAACCGTGAAGATAAAAATCAAGGATTTCATACTTTAAACAAGAACACAGAAGTATCAAGCTCAGAAGGAGCAACAAAAAGCCCTAAACAAAGACATAGGAAAAAAACCTTACTTCTGTGTTTTACATCAAAAACATCTGTGGCAGTTTTCTTTCCCAGTGGGTTTTCCACAGTCACCGTGACATTCCAGATCCTCTGCTGGCCTATATCCCAAGAACATGAGCACTGCTTAGAACAACTTGCTTCGCACAGAGACATTTTCTGGGATGACCTATCAAAGAAAGGGAGAGGTAGGAGGCAGAGCAAAGAGAGAGAAAGACTTCTTTCCATAATGTACAATCAACACAGATCTTGAAGTTACTGATGTGCAACTAGAATATAGCATCATAAAAAATAAGGCTGAGGGGGGAATATAAGAAGCCACCCAGTTCTTTCCCTTAGCTAGAAGTAGGATGACTACAAATATTCTTAAAAGAAAGTTTTCTTTGATGATCAGGTTTGTCTTTTTAAGATACAATTACACTGCTTTTAGAAATTTCCTTATGGATATTCTAAACCAGAGACTTACTTGCCAAGACTTAAATAATTTACATGTCTACCACTAAGCTTTTAAATGAAGCTGTAATTTCAACTGCATCTTGAAGAGCATCTTCTAACCTTCCATTTTTAAAGCACCATCACAGTATCTTAATAGAAGTGAATGATGCAGAGACCAGGAATGTATGTGCAATGCTGGCCTGTTTTCTGCTGAGATCTTTTGATGAAAGTTTGTTGTGATTATGAGGCAACTGTCCTGTTTCCCTTTCTCTGCAAGCCTTGCTGTAAAGCCCCTCTCCTCATGTAAGGGCCAGAGCCAGAGCTGTGTAGCCTTTACTCAGCCTGCTAAGAAAAAGCTTTGAGAAAGTCTGCAGATTTTTTTTGTTTTTAAAGTAACGAAGCCAACTGAAACTACAGAAATTATAGACACAAGAAGGACTTTTGAGATAGGATTGTCAGTAGCTCAAGGACTCAAGAAGGAAAACATCAGCATGTAAAGCTCTAAAATCCTAAAGGAAAAGAACCAGGGAGGCTAATCAGGCTAAGTGCTAAGTCTGAATCAGCATTAGTGTCAATGGATCATGAGCACACTAATACTCAGCCTACCAGCTGATCAGATGCTAGGTATCTGTTATGTGTGCTACCCAGTAATCATGTTACCTACATCCTGATTTCAGGGTGTCTTCATACCTACTGAATGATATCCAAACATATTAACTCAAAAGAATGGTTAGAATAAGCTTTATCAGGCAGAACGTGATCTTGTCAGCTTGTTATAGCTAGCCTAATTCAGAGCAGTTCGGCACTGCACAAGCTTTGTTAAATAAGTGATCAGTGAGGTGGGAAGAGGCAAGCAGCTAATTGTAAGGACAAAAAGCATTTCCACAGATTGTAAGGGAAAGAAGGTGACTGTTTGGTACCACACAGATCACAGTTAATATAACAATGAGACTTACGTTTTAGACAAGGTGTATCGTGGTGAATTCTGTCCATAGAGATAGGTCTCTCCTTCTGTCCAAGTACATGTTACTCTTTTCATATCTTGAGTATGGCAGGAAAAATCTTTAGGTGTATCAGGTGGTTCTTGTCAGATGAAATAATGAAAAAAACAACAACATCACAGCAGTCAAGGCAAAACTCACCAACCTTTTTAATATATTAACAAGTTAGAAAAAATGGAGAAGTACAAAGTCTGGTTTACTGTAGATGTTATTACTGAAATTACACTTATTTCAATGACCACTCTGCAGAGATAGTCAGGATAATACCATGAGTTAAAAACAATCAAACACTTTTATACTCTGTTGTCTTTTTTTTTATACTCATCCATTCATTTATTCAATTTGTATTTTTTTCTATCTTTAAAAATTTCAATTAGCCTTCATAAAGGGGACTGTGCTGAGTTTTTACCACATGCACACAGGCAATGAAGCTGAACTCCTAAATGGGTGTGTATATTTAAGAATCAACCACCTGCCATACGGTCAATTAATTTAATGCTATTTTTCCTGCTTTCTATATATAAGTTTACAGATCTGAAGTCAGACAGAGTTCAGCCAGCCATGATAACTTACAGAAAGCTTTTTACCCCTGTCCATTTTTTCCACAGTCATTCTTGAGTTAATAGCAAGAGGAAAATAAAACTGTAACAATGTGTTCACTTACTACCCACAAAGAAAGCTGCCTGATGTAACTGCCCATCTTCATCGTAACAGTAAACATGGATGTTAGACCCCTTGTCATGTGACAGATTTTCCACAGTGAGAAGTCTGACTTGACTGTTTGTGTGCCTGAAAACATCAACAGTTGGGTACACAGAGAATTCCTTAATGGCTTGACCTTTCCTTCCTAGGCAGCAAAGAGTGATGTCAGAGCCTTCTGCTAAAAATTTTTCTTTTGGAAAGATTAGTGGCCCACTTCCATTTGAAGTGTCCAGGCCTGCAAATTAAAAAAAAAACATTTCAAAATCTGCTGAAGTCAGCAGCCCTCAGCCAGAACACAAAGCTAAGCACTTACACAAGAAATTTCTAACATTATATTATCCATTCATAGACTTCCATTTAGCATTCTTCCCAATAAAGAGATGAATTTCACATGTAATAATAGCATTCTCTTAAACTCAAAAACATATAATGTAGTCCAACAAACTACCTAAGAGACTAGATCTGTTTTACCGTCTTTCACTTAGAGAAAACAAAAATGTTCTTTCAAGAATTGCCTTTACAAAGGAACACCACCTCCTGCTCCTATGCACAAGTTGCTGCTTATATCCAAAACTCCTGCTCTTGAAGACTTTGAGCAGAGGGCTAGAAAAACCTCATGGTCTGATGTTCATGCAGAGCTCAGCTAAGAGGAGTCAACATTGACTGAATCAGATCAGTGAGGGGATAATCAGCTTGAAATGAGACTCCCACAGCCTTCTGTGTTGGACTGCTTGCTGGATGCAAAAGTATTTAAGTGACACACAGCCTTTTACACATATTGCACAGGTAAAATCTACTCTCAAGTATCTGATCCAAAAACCTGATGACATCTAGAGTTATTATCTTTCAGAGAGCTCTAAATGAGGTCTATAATGTGGGATCAGTTTGTGACCAAGAAATAGTATTTTAGAACCCCATTCAGTTGCAACTGAAAAAAATAAAATCTCCAAGATCGAGGAGATTGTGGGACAAAAAGAGAGCCTTGCATCCTATTTCCCATTATATAACAAGAGGGAGATGAGTGCCACAATCCAAGTATGAAAATGTGTGATGCCTCTTCTATACACATGACGTCTCCAATATCTAAAAGTCCTTGCTGCTCCAAATGAGTGTCTCATTATAAAATCACTGTAGTCATATTTTCTAAAGCAGTTACATATTTTGTTTAAACAAGATTCTCTGGAAACCAAACTGCTCTAGTAAAACATAGTAATCTAAAAAAAAGATAAATTTTGTGATATCATTAATTACATTATTGGTTCCCTCCCTGTTTATTCTCATATAATTCTCACATAATTCACAAGACATTCATTCCAAGTGACACAAGGAGCTGACTTGCTCCTTTCTCTCTGCTTCTGTAATACTAACTCAAACTGTGAACCCCAGACAAAAGCAACAGATTCATCAGATCACGTAGCCCCTAGCTATGTGCTTCCTCTCCTTTCCCTGAGTCTGGGCCAGGGATGTGCCTATCCAAGATCCCATGCCACTCCATCTACTAGATCGTTTTAATGTGTGAGCAGAAAAAAAGCCCTAAAACTTTTGGTCTACTATCTTAGGAAGACAGTCTGCAAATTACAGCAATGGTAGAAGCACGGCTACTATTGCCAGCAAAATATAAGGAACTGGTTAGTACTTAGAGCAAATGGATTCTTGATTTCATGCTGTGGTGGTTTAGCAAAACTTAGGGCCATGGTAAAGTCATAAATTCACATCATAAAGTCACCCCAAGACAGATGTCATCTCTTCTGAACTGTCCTTCACAGCTACCTTCACTGGTGAATTACAAACTAGCTTTATACTAGAAAAAAATTAAACCAATATTGCAAAGTTTTGTTTTGCTTACCCGGGACAGTCTCCCACAAACTCCACTGACTCCAAGTTTTTGATGCTTCTGCCTTGCTCCTGATTCTCACAGCATGTGACATACACTCCAAAGGTATGTCTGAATCCCATGTCCAATGAAGAGGCTTTTCCAATTTATCGAGTGTGACATTATGAAACTCCTACAAACAAAGAGCAGTAAGGCAAAGTATTGAAAACACAGCAATGTGAAGATCTGGAAATACAATAAAAAGCAGTGAGAAAGCTCAGAGGAGGAAAACGCTTTTGAAATTAACATCTGAAACTCCACTAGCTACATGTGATCTCATACTAAGTAATTAGTCAGCTAATCAATTGCTTACAGATCTGTGCTAGCAGTGGTAGAGTTGTTGCTGTTGGGGTGGTCACGACACACACGGACAGTGCCTCAGACAAAGGGAAAAAAACGCTTATTGAACAAATCAGCCTCTTTTATACACCTTTTGTGTGTTATCATTCATGTTACAGATGCACTGGCTGCTAAACTACTACAATAGACTTACTGGCTACTATTAAATAAAACATATAGTCATTGGCTACCTATGGCATAAGCATTCAAGCATTCAGAAAAATAACAGGTGCAGATATGTTGCTGTTTTTCTCCTTCTATTGTTTAACTTCCTTGCTTCTGTTGATACTACATTCTCATGGGCAAAAACTAATTGTTTTTCTTGTCATGGACTTTTCTCACAGTCCTTCTCTAGCCGAAGTAACAGCCCTGAGCCGTAATTTTACAAAGGCAACAACGTCTTCATTTTATAAGGTATTACTTAAATGCCACAGTGGAGTGACTGATGTGCTGACATATTTGTGAGGGAGATCCTGCTTCTCATGACATGGATTTGCTCTCAGAGACTTTCAGTAGGTTATTTGGGCCTGCTGTTACATAAGCTGCTGCCTTCAAATTCATCCTAATGCTCTGGGGGTTACACATCCCTGCGGTGGAGTCACCGTCCCTGGAGTGATTTAAAAGATGTGCAGATCCGGCACTTAGAGATGTGGTTTAGTGGTGGACTTGGTAGTGCTGGATAAGAGCTAGACTCAATGATCGCAAAGAATTTTTCCAACCTATGAGATTCTATCATTCTATATATTTTAGTACTTATAGCAACCATTCCAGATGCTCAGCATGTAGATCTGTGCTGCTCATATGATTTGCACCAAAACCCTGACTCACACTGACCACCAGAGAACTTCTCTCCAGTATTGCTTTCCATCAGGAACATCTGTACTTTCATAATACCACTGCTCTGAGAAAAACTCTGCCATCAGTTCAAAATTTAATTTCTCAGTTATAGCCCTGAAGAACGTAGCCACTGCTCTGGATGTTATAAAGGCTGCCCATGCTTTGGTATGAGCAGACTCACAGAGTTTCTTTACTGGTACACATTCTTCAGAAAAACACAGAAGCAAATACATTCCTGTATGGTAGTGACATCCAAAGTAACTTGTCATGTTTATTACAAATAACAGAACAGACTACATTCCTGGATTTGAAACACTTCCTTGCAGCAAGTTAAGAAGAGTTTGTAAAAGGATACTTCAAAAAGGCCCAAAACTTAATTGTTTGTAGCTATATGGCCCCAGTTACTGACTTCATCATTAGATCTACTTATGGGTCTAAGAATCCTATCCAGCGTATCAAAGTGGTAAAAATCTTCAGAACTGCACAGAGCTCATTTGCAGTGAAGATGTGGTTCTTCAAACTCAGGGACAAAACACCACCAACTAGGGTGATCAAAGGAAGTTGTGATTTTTAACAATGCCTATCTTATTTTATTGATCATTGGTTTCAGAAAAATAAGCCCTTGTCTATTTTCTGTGCTTTCTGACAAACAGCAACTCTAAATGAGCTAGTGCAGTTTTTCAGTTTTACTAAGTTTTAAATTTTCTTTGGAGACTGTTCTCATACAGAAGTCACAAACCGAGAAAAACACCCAGAACAGGCCTAAGCCTATTATTTGGGTGATCTCCTCCTCTTCAGAAAATGTTGCTGGTTTAGGTGCTAAGGAAAACTATCAGGATAGGGACTTTGCAAAGAGACATCACAACATCTTCCATCATTGTCACTTCTTTTCGAAGTACACTTACTGTCCACACAGTAGTAGCTTCATCGGTTCGACGGACTTGTATCTCAAAAGACATTGCCAGCTCAGCATCATGTGCTGACTTGACAACATCCCATTCCACCAGCAGCCGCTGAAGATCCAAATCCTTGGAAATGTTAAGGTACGTTACTGGAAACACATTGGATTCTAGGAGTGCAAAAAGGGCACAAAAATATTACTGTCCAGCTAAGTTACAAAGCAGATATGAAACAACAGCGGTTAGAGGGAAGGTAGGTTCCACACCAGATGGTTCTGAAGGAAAAAAAAAAAGTGATGAGGACCTCTGCTGCTGATGACAAAAGGAAAGACAATCCATCTTCTTAAGGAATCAGCAGGCTAAAATGAAGTTCCCAAATCTATTCAATAGCCCCCCACCATGACATTTGGTATGCTATTTAATTTCTTTATGCTCTCAATTTACTAGCTCTTTTATGGGAATACAGATCCATCCCTTCACAATTTTATGAAGAGGAACAACATAAGAAGGACTAAATCCCAAAATATCCCAAACTCCAGCAAGCCTTCATATCATTAGGGCAGAAACTCTGGGCCCAGTTTTGATCTATGACTTAATTCAGATTAAATAAATTAATGCAAAACCATTATTTGAACAGAATAGGTTGAGGGTTTCCCTCCAGTAGCTAGCTCAGATGATAGTCTAGTATTAAGCACACTCCTAGTTGCTTTACACAGAGCTTAGGTCATGGCTGTGGATTCTTCCACTGGAATTAGACACCTAGTTCAAATGGCACCTGCATTCTTCTCTTGGTCTGGATTTAATTCCCATGATAAAGTTAAGTTTAAAAGACTGACATCCCTTTTCGTGTTGAGAAATAAAAGGCCCTGAAGTATTATTCTGCTGAGAACTATAAATAACCCTGTAAGTGGTTCCTCTTTTTAGACGATTCCTTTGTGATCCCTCCCTAAAAATCCTAACTGTTGGAAGAGATGAAATATAGTACTCACTGATTTGTCATTTCTCTACTTCCTGAAAACTAAACAAACATAAACTCCCTAAACTTAATCTGGTTGTTAATGAAGCCAGGGAGCTGAAATACCCGAGTAACAAGGCTTTTTCTTTTGCCACAGGTGCTTTCCAAGGCGCTTCTGCTTGTTACAAAAGGACAGGGTCAGAATGTTTATACTAACCAAGACACAGAAAAAAAAGCCACAAAAATAGCTGCATCTTTTAATAAAACAGAACTCATTCTGTGCATTCCTGCCACATTACAGCCAGAGCCATCAGGGACACAGGTGACCTCAGCAGCCCCCTCTCACAAAACTGTCACCTCCAATCCTGTCTCCTAGACACACTTCGCCCACTGAATTACCTGAGATTTTGCCATGTATCATTAGCAGAAACACAAGTAATCAGGAGATTTAGACTGAGAATCTACATTTTGATAGACGCTTCTGGGAGCCATCATGTATCCAAACCACTCAGCAATTTATCCTGCAGTATCTGCACTGCACTGACCTCTGTGCAGTGGTTTTCCTACATACGGATTTTAACATTAGGAGAAGGGAATGAAAGGCTTAAGAGAAGCAGCAGTTATAACAATCTCTAGTCAATCAAAGGAAGCAAATAAAACTTTATAAGCATATTTGTTAATTATGAGAATACAGACACTGACATAACTATGTTGTTTTTATAAGTCCGGACTACAATTAAAGAATAAATGGAGGAAAGAATATATTTTACCATTAGTACAAAGTTGTTAAAAACTGCTGGAAGAAAGGATTCTCTTTTAACAAATCATCCAAAAACTCTGTTGGGATATTTTTAACCTATTCCATTTTCAAGGGTACTAGAAGTCAGAGCAAAATGAAAACCATATGCTGTCAATCTTGAGGAAACTATTGGTATAGGCTTCTTCAGATAAGCTTGGAGGAAGAAATCAGTTTTCACTGTCCAAACACATGGTCTCACAACCAGGACTGTGGTACCCTCAAGTGCTTTGGAGGAAGAAATATAGACACATATATGCAACACACCATCTATCAATTCTCACTGCAGTCTTAGTATATAATTACTGGGAAATGATTAACATGTGTAAATTACACAAAAGCAGAATTGATTGCATTATTGCCCCTGTGAGGTAAACGCAAAATGTTTCACATGAAGAAGTAAAATTTCCTTTTTGGCTATGGTAATGGTCCTTAAAAAGTGTATCTGCTGCTTCACAGCTGCTTTTGAAAAATGATGGGCATCAGCATTATACTGCCATAAGGAAATCCAGTACCTATGACAATTACTAGGTGTTTGAAACTGTGTAAACAAGGTGGAAGGCTTGGGGATAAATTTCACTGAATGATGACAGAGCATCAGTTTTAGGATTTACTGGAAAAAAAAAGTATTATTAGCTTCTCTGCCAACAACTGACTAGGCAAGGAGCCAGAACAACCAAAACAACACAGTGATTCAAAATTAACTGTGGAAGTGGAGTATCACTTTATTTTGGGAACACACTTCCTTTTCCCACATTTTACAGACCTTCACCATCAAAACAAGATAAACACTGCTAAAATCCCACTTATGCTAAGGAATTGACCGTACTGTTGTTCGTCTCCAGTATGTAATCTTAGCTGCTCATTTTCTGGTCAACTTTACTTGTACGTTCATCTTCCATTTACCCGAAGCACCGTGTACCAAATCTCTTGGGGGATCTCATTTCACATACACAAGCAGGTGGCTGGTCTAGAACTCTGGGCCTTGCCATTATCATTTTTTCCATCTGCACTGCTGAAGCAACGGAGGAAGAGAGGAACTGGGAGAAGGAACTGCTTGTCTCTCAAGGAAATTCACCGGCACAAAGTAAGAGTCCAAGAAAAGGAAATAAATACACCTGAAAGAAAAGCCAGCCAGTTGGCAGAAACCCCTTTCTTTTTCAGGGTGCACCATTAAAAGAAACTTCTGCATATCTTCTGAATTTCCATATCCTCTTTCTACTCTTTTTCTAGCAAATTCTAATTGCAAGTGTCACTGTTAGGCCTACTGTATTGATGATGAGCTTGCATCTCCTCTCTGCAACTGTTTCTTTTTGTCCAATTAAAATATCATCCCTTTTCTCACAATAAAGAAAACTTCCACCTGCCACATTTAATTGACATGATTAAAAAAACACAAAGGTCTCATTAGTTTCTGTTTTTTCCTCCATCTGTACAAGTGTCCACTATCTCCCTTCAGCTAGACAACATTATCACTTCACACCCCACACAATTTTGTTTTCCAGTGAGTCTGGCGTAAGACAGTCTAGATCATCAGTTGGAGCTTATACACAGTACTAAAAAAAACAAGAAACAGTATGGTTAAGGATATATCTGAGATCGTGATGACCACCAAGTTACAACGTAGGTATTAAAGGACTTTGTAGCATAATTTTAACACGTGGAAATATTTGCAGCACTCACAGTTACAATATCCCCTCCCAGAAAAATTAAGTGATCAAGGCATCTTAAGACTTGTTTTAACTTGAAAGCTAACTCAAGACTATGTGAATAGCTTTATGATTAACAACAGAGACTAATTTTATTCCTGAACAATTGCATGTGAAAACAAGTGACCAAGTTACTGTAATGAAGCAACTGTTTGGACTTGCCTGCATTACAAAGTTTTGCCATTCTACGAGCACTGATAATAAGTCTCAAAACTGAGACTTGGGTGAGTGGTGTGTAAACACATGAATTTCAAGGTTGAAGAGAGACAAAATGTCTTGAAACAGATATATTACCCCTTCAGTATGGGGGTAATAGAAATTAAAAAAACCCAAATAATTTAAACCCAATATAATTTAAAAAACCCCAAACATCTCTCTTCCTTCTTCACCAACTTAAAAAACGGCAGTAAAATTTCCATGATTCAGACTAGAGCCTGGTAAGGTCTGCCTTCTCAGTGGTGGTCACAGAAAGGTCAATTAAAAATTTTCTTTTTTCTTTTAATGGATTCATACCCAAATGCTATTGCTAGCGGGAAGTACACAAGAAGTATTTTTTCCTTAAAATACACGGACTTCTGAGAAGTTATCATTATATTCAAGTTTTTCCCCTTCATATATGCATATTTGTTTTTTGTATTTGTATTGGATAAATATGTGAAGTGTGAAAAATAAAAAACTGGTCCTCCAATCTTGTGGCACAATCAGAAAAGAGCCAACAGAAATGCTGAAGTTTTCACAGATGAGGCAAAAAAAGAAAAGAAAGAGGTAAAATACCATAAAAGTTGTCAAAGAGGAAATAAATTATTTGAAGATGACAGCAGAGATCAAAAACATAGGTGAAAAAGGAGGAGCAAATAAATAAATACACTTTGGCTTCACATCATTTCAAGTTGTTGATTCAACAGGCAATTTTGCATAATGGGGTCACAAAAGGTAATAATGCAAGTTGCTCCATCACGTTACCAAAGAGAACAATTTGATTAAATGTGTAACATGCTGCTTAATCACAGACTTACAAATCAGTAAGTTGAATGCTTCAGTTGCTGTAGATTGCTTCCAAAGAAAAAAAATCAAACATTCAGAGATTTACCTTGCTGTGAGTATGCAGTGTAGCACGTCCTCAGGGGGAGCAGTACTGCCAGAATCATGAAGTGATTCATCATTCATCCACCTTTTCCTGCATAAGACTTACCAGCAAAGAAAATGTTTTTATTTATTTGTTTCTTTCAGGAGAAACACAGCATGCCAAACAATAGTCCAGATAATATTACTGTATTTAAGAATGAATAAATAAAAACCCAATCACACAGACTCCAGGAAGCTTAAGAGAAATTCAGGAAGAACACACAAAGAAAGAAAAAGAATGAAAAAAAAGTAAACCTCTTGTTTTTAGACCTAGTTACAGCAAAGTAGCACTACAGTCAAAAAGTTCAATTGAGTCTAAACAAATAAATCATACAATATCTTTAAAGTTTTTTATCCACTTATTTCAAATAAATATTGAAGTATAAGTTTGTCCTAATATATTTTGGCTTTCTTCCTGCACAAGTAAGAAGATATCCATCCTAACAAGGGGAAAAGAGTATTAAAGGTGCAAAACACCTTGTGATTTCTGCTCCACCTACAGCCTGACTGATGAATCCAGCAGACTCCTCTGGCAGCACACAGGACACTATATGGAGGGCTTAAGTTAGATGAAACACTCTGATCAAGTCTTTGCATTCTGTTCCCAAATGGACTGTCACCTCAAGAATCACAGAGCTCTATCTTGCATTCCATTTACAGCTTTGACACTCACAGCCCAGTTCTGAAGGACTGATTGCATGCTAGGTCTCAGAAGACATGAATCACCTGCAAATTCCCCCATGGAGAAGGGAGAGGTAAACATCAGTCTGCAGTACAGTTAAAGCTCTCAGGCACAGAAGGTACAGGAGTACAAACAACAGGAACAGGACAATGGATACAGCTATCTTTAACATAGAGCATTACATTTCTGGAGCTGTGCAGAACACTGATAATCTTCTATCACTGCTTCCATAAAAGTTGGAACTGCTGAGCAGAAGATAACCAGAATTACTTGTTGCCACTAAAGCTAAGAACAGAGCATTTATGGATTTCAGAAGGGCCAGGAATCCACTACAGAATTTGTTTCTAGTAGAAACTTCTAATTTAATACCTCAGAGCTGCAGACTCTTAACTCTAGTAAGTTCAATTAGATTCAATGGTTTTGAGAAGCTCTGAATTCCTCCAAAGGATCAAAAGACTTCAGACTTTTTTAAAAAAATATGTTTTTAAGGTCACTCGAACACCGTAGAAGAGTCCTGCATGCAGCATTGCAACCCAGGGCTCAATGCTCACAACAAGCACCCTTGCTGCAGTGTGCCCCAACTCTTCCTTGTGAGCTCAAATGCTTCACATGGAGGCCCCCATATTTAGCAGGTAAGTGTTGTCTTGCCTAATGCATAGGCTTCTGCTGTTTTTCCTGCCACTAAACAAATATCCTCAAAAGTATTTAGGCAACACTGAGATCACCATGTATGAAGAATCTAAATATTTTTGGTAAGCTAGGCCTAATTCACATGCAACTATTAGACTATTCCAAGAACTGATTTAGGGAAATCTTACTTTTTTATAGATTTTCCAAGGGATTTTTAGCACCTAAAAGGGAAAATAATTTGTTACGTATTCTCTGGAATAAACAAGACAGACTAGCTCTTTCTTACAGAGTAGAAAGTGCTAAGTAAATGACACAAAAAGAAACTTTTCCAAGGCAAATCACGTTAAAACTTCTGGTAACTCCTTCAGCAGATAGTGATTTTTTGAGTTGTATGAAATGATATTGATACAAATATTACATACCTTCCCCCCCCCCCCCCCCCCAAATATTGAACTAAAACTGCTTTTAAAGTCAAAGGACTTAACTCTCTGCTTTAAGACTGCTTAATGCATGGGTGGACAGTTAGGTACAGCAGCATCTCTCCTGACTTAAATGTATTAGCATGATGAAAACCTGGTCCAGCAAGACTCCTAATTTTGTAAATATCTTTGGGGTTAGACACAGAAAATTTGCCCTATTGGTTACGAATCACTTAAATCCAACATTAAATACAGTGGGAAAGTATTGCGGAACAACAACATATTAGACTACTTGTTAAGTTACTTAAGTATTTGGAAGAAAAATCCAAACATTTTAAATGCTCTTAAGAACCATTCTCAACTATTGTCATGAAACCAATGTCTAATTTAACGATCTAGATCCACTCATTTAAACTATCTGTTCACTAATGGCACAGCCTAGATCACTTTTACTGATGCAAAACCCTTATGTCACTAAAGGATAGTGTAATATAATAAATTATTACCAAAATAGAATCATATTTGGAAAGCGACAATGGTTTTCACTATTCGGTATGTTATTAATCTAGTTTAATAGTGCATAATAGATAGATTATGGTAATACGTGCAATTGTAGGTAACAAACTGGTTTTCATGAGAAAAGTCCTACAATTCTCTAACAAAAGAGAATATGAAGTAATTTTAAATAAAACACTAGTTGAGAAAAAAGAAATAGGGTTCTTAATATATGAGTATTATTTTCAATTAAATCCTCTTTATGCAGAAACATCTGTCTGCAACTAACAAATTAATCACACATAATAACTAGCAGCAACAAATGTCAAGCACTTATTCTGTGCTATGAGTAATTAAGTACTTTTATAACATCAGAATTTAAAAGTCTGTGTCTTGGCTACAGTTTTACAAAATACATTATCAGTTTAATTAAAAAAAAAAAAAGACAACAACAGCAAAATGATCCTAATAGATTAACAACATCGTTGCCAAAGTGAAAATTGAACAACACAGGGAATGAAGACAGGTAGCCAGAAAAGGGGAGATAATAGTGAGTTGCAAGTTGAAGTCAATTAGGTGCAAAATGATCTGTCAGAACTACAGATGTTAGCTGAGCAATAAATCTTTCATTTTAGCATACATTCTTTCCCCTTGTAAAAACTCAAATTCTCTGGGGGAAATAAAGCAGACTTGCTTGGTTTTATCAGCCTGCAGGCTAAAACACTAGTTTAAAATCATAACTACACAGTCTACTTGTAATCTTCCTGTTGGAAAAATGTAACCTGGGATGTGACAAAACAGATATAGATGGATCTGGGACTCCCCTGCTTAACTCAAAATTAATCAGCACTGATAGATACTTCAATAGAACAGAACTATTTTGGAGAGCTGACACCAATTGAAATAATATTAAATTTCAATTGAAATAATACAGGAATTGTTCAGATTAAACACAGTTAAAGAGGAATCACTCAAGAAGTGGAGACAGCATAGGAGCAAATTACCTTTGAGAAAATGAAATTTCCTTAAGTAGGTGGTCTGTGAATATTTTAAATAAATATCTCCAGGTAAACTATTTCTCCTTCAGAGCTAAAGGCTGGCTTACAGGATTCCTGAAGCTCTGTCCAAGCCAACATTTTTGTGATGCCATGGATGAAACGAAAATGAAATTCTCACTATTTATCTAGTAAACACACCAAAGATTAACATTTCATCAAACCCCACTTCAAAGTCACTGAAGCACCAAAATCCAGTTGACTGGGAGTTGGAGCTATGCAGTGCACATATTGCTGCAGCACCTGGAACTCCTGTGTGTGCGTAAGTAAAGAAAGCCCCTGTGTCCTAGTTTGGACAAACTGGAGGAAAATATCCTCTGATAGAAGTCAGGTTGCAACCACTCCTCCCCCCAGGTTCGGGAAAAAATATTTCTTTGAAGGAAAGTGAAAGAGATAAAAGCTATTTATTTAACAAACACACAGGAGGGGAATAATAATGCTAAACAATGAGATCTCTCTCTCTGTGGAGAGCAAAAGCTGGGAAGATTGCAGAGGTCTTCTGCAGGTGTGGTCTCTCTCCTCCTCGGAGCTGGGTCGGCGAGGACCCACCCCCCTGCTATGAACATCTAGTCAAAGCTGACTGCAGAGTTTATCTGTTTTGCAGCAATCTTTCTAAAGGCACATGTTTCAAATCATACCTCATACAACTTTCTTTTCTCAGTGCCTTTTGCTTTGCTTATTTAAAACAGCTGCCAGGCACAAGTCAAATCCTTAAACGAACCTGAGCCTGTACACAGGCTGAGAAAAGAATTTTTTCCAGTTGCAGGATACTTAATCTATTTAATGGTGAGTATTAGGTAGGGATACCAACTCATAAACACCATGGATTGAAAAAGTTTTTCTAAACCAGACATGGAAGAGGACTGTCAATGAGGCAAATCAAGTAATAATACTGTTCATCCTATGTTGTTATTCCCTCTACTTCATAAACAAACTGAGGAAAGGAATCACAGTCCAAGTTTCTACCAATCAACACAAGATTGATAACGTAAGTGAAAGTTTAGTGCCAAAATCTAATAAACTCTTTCCACAGCCTCCGAAGAGTCACCCCTAGAAAGTAAGCAGAGTACAGGAAAACTAACTCATCCTCCTGATGTGGTTTATTGTCTCCTAAGTAAAGAGGTAACTAGGTGACTGAGTAACTGTCAAAAGGAGCTGGAAGGCCCTAAGTCAGTGATTTGTGCAAAGACGCTACAACACAGTGTGCCTCCGCTCTCCTAATTCCTGCAGTTCCCAGTATATCCCTTGCAAAACCAACACTGCAGAGCTGACATCCAACTGGGGCAGCTTTTCTTGAAACACAGAGGAGCGTCAAGCCATCAGGAACATATGAAGTGTTGGTTGAGTAGTATCTGCTAAAACATCCCAGCTAAATAGATCCCTCCTAAAAATAAACATCACACTTCTTATAGAAAATCGAGAATTTGATCGTCAACAATCCTGAATGCTAAAAAGAAAACCACATCCTAAAGTGGATGAATCTTTCGTTTAGTCCTTGTACTTGCTTTTTTCTCCCAAGCATTTTTAAAGATGGTTTCAATTACTCTTAGTACATAAAATATATCTGTGTACAAGACACTGAAAGCTTCTAATAAGCTTTTGTAATTTAATGGCTGAGCAACAAGTTTAAAAAGCTGCCTAAGAAAGAAAGAAAGTGATTTCTATAATTAAGGTCTAATACACATGTAATAATTTGACCACTGAGGGGTAGCTTTATCTCCTGTGTTTTGGTAAACAGAAAGCTCTTTGATGCATGCTGTTGCTTTTCTAAAAAGCTTTGCCAAAGTAGAAAAACATGTACTTCGTGATCCCACAAAGACAAGAATCCAAACAAAAAGGCGGTTGAAATAGGGGGAAAATGGGATCTAAAATCATAAAGCGATTAATGAACTTTGTAAAAGTACTCCTGTCCCATCAGAAAACAAATGTCAGCAATTGTAGAGAAGCAATTTTTCAGGCATTATCAACTTGTAATGCTATTAGGATCTATCTGGTTTGCCCTAATGGAGTTGGGACTGGTTCAGGCATGCAAAATTTAGATGAAAGGAGAGGCAAAAAGGTAATGCCAAAAAAACACTCAAACTCCAAAAAAAATCAGGAACCACACTGGAATTTATGTTTTCTTATTTACTCAAATAGCCTTGAGATCGAGCAATGGATTTCAGCTGCTTAGAGCGGAAGCAACACTTTTTCTCTGATGATAAACGTCGGGTCTCGCATTTCTGACACCTTCAACAAGTCAATACCTTCTCGAAGCAGCGGGCACAGGAGATGTTAAAACCAAACCCTAATCACCTGGCAGGTGCAGCATCCTCACCCCACGAGGTACCTCACCTAGGTAACTTTTGCTCAAGTCAAACCAGCAGCTTTTATGCTGTAGCTAAGAAGTGGCATCCTGAAAGCAGAGGAGACCAGACGGTCATGAAGCGCCTTAAATTCATCGGTATGCGATGATGCTGACGGGTTTCTGGAGGCGCCGCTACAGCCCTCCCGCACCGCCGTACCAAGAGGTGCCTGGAAAACACGGGATAACGGGCGGGCAAAGGGTGGAGAGGGCATCAGAAGTGCTAAAATTCAAAGTAAAAACTCCGCAGCGCGCTTCAAAACAAGCGCCGGGGTGGAGAGGTGGGTGTTTCTCAGCGGGGCAGGCAGAGCTCCCCTCAGCGAGGGCGGACGGGACGCCCGCGGACGGAGAGGAGAAGGGCAGGGAGCGGGGTCACTGAGGGAACCGGGGGCTGCCTTGACAGGGAGACACCGGCATCACTCACCTGCAGCAGCCGGGACCTCTCTCACGGCCGGAGTCAGCCGGATCCCCGCACGCCGGGACGCGGCGGCTCCCCCGCTCAGTGCCGGGAAGCGGCTCGGCCGTCCCTCCCCGGGCAGGGCCGTGCCTCCTCCCACCTCGAGGAGCCGCTTGTCGGGAATTCCCCCTCGCTCCGGGAAGTGCAAGCCCTTCGCTTGGCTGCCCTCCCAAAGGCAGAACGCGGGCCGCCCCGTCTTCGAGGCGCCTCAGGGCTTCAGGGTCCTGGGTGGGCCGAGCAGGGACAAGGGGGACAGGCAGGGGTAGCCGAGAGGACCCTGAGGGGGAAAGTTCCACTCTGCCGCGTCTCCAGCGCCCAGGAACCGCAGGCAGGAGTCATGTCCCCTAGGCGCCTTCAGCCCTGGTGCCATGGCCCCGGGTCCCTGTGTCTCCTGGCCTGGCTCCGGGAGCAGGGACGGTCGCTCTGGCTGCCAAGGCAGACGGGGTGAGGAGGTGCCCGCCGCCTGCAGCGGGGCTCGGGGGCCAGGCTGTAACCAGCCTGGTGCAGTGCCACATTCCTGCAGGCAGCTCTCTGAGGAAATCCCTCACAGAAACCGTGCCGAGTAAGGCTTCGGCTCACAAAACAAACTCTTCACTCCCCAAAATCACATAAAGCAGGAAGGGAGACCAGGACTTGACCATGTTTGTGTTGCGAGTCCCCATACGGCTGGCGCTATTCAGATAGGTATAGTATGCTAAAAGCTGCCTGGCTGCATCTTCTGATGTTGCCATGAGAAAGTTTTGTTTAAAGTTGTTGTTCATCCCTTCCAGGGCATTTGTAGTGAAGGTTTTTCCAGTTTGTAGCACTTCTACATAAAGAGGTCTTCTGTCTCTTCTTTTTTTTTTTTTGGGGGGGGGGGGTTAAATATAATGTACCCATTAAGACACTCTTTTCCTTGCTTCCTCTGGATTGTCTCAAATTCTTGAAGCTTGGTTGCTTTGCATCAGGAGTATGCAATCTGTGAAGTTTTCAGCCTTACAGGCTGTATTATTTTTACACCTCATGATACATAGTTTGCCTTTTTTTTGTAATAGTATAGTGTTGCCGACATACGCTTTCCTTGTGATCCACTTCAGCACTTTGATGCTTCTCTTCTGAGCTGCTGTCTAGCCAGGTGTTCCCTGCCTCGTTGTATTTCAGGGATGTCTCATACTTCCCTCTGCCAAGTAACATCCTGTTCCTCAGTCAGGCATTCCATTTTCTTACGATGTTCTTGCTTTCTAGTCAAGAAAATTATTCCTAGTCAAAGGATAGTTTAATTCTTCAGAACTATGTTCTGAATAATTGCATCTATTTCTTCCACAGAGTTCCTATGTTTTGTGAGTCATGTAAACTGAACTTTTCAGAGGGTCACTCATTTTTCATTGCCTGCATGTGGTCTGGAGGCACCACAGCTGGACATTTACTGTCGTTTCAGAATTCAGAGTAGTACACACATGAAAGGTCATCTAACTGCTAAGTTTTACTGAAAATGCAAATCACAGGTGTCTATGGTCAGACGCCAAAAATTTGGGGTTTTTTTCTTACATTTGTTAACAAGTCTCTGCAATATACTAACAAGTTCTTTCCTCTAATGTTTCTAGACAGCATAGTTAGTAAAGCTTTCTGGAATCCTATCAACTGAGTATTTGAAAGTAGGTTTTGAATTATATGCAATAAACAAAATGTGGGGTAGAAAATCTTTGCGCTTACTATTTTAAATATATTAACTCTCATCTGTGTTTGAAAATATTTGTTCTTTTAGGACTCTAGTCGAGATACCTTTTAAAATCCATCAATATATTTAACATTTTCTGAATCATTTCAACTCTGCTGTGGCTCTCTATTTCCTCTTTGTTTGGGTAGCAGCAACAGTCTCTGATGTTGCTTTTACTGATCCACATGATCTATAAGTTGCAGAATGAACAATGTATTAGCTTAATTTTTGAATGCTTCCTTATGAACATATGAATTCACTGCTATTTAGAAATTATGTTCAAGTTACTAATTAGAACCAAAAAAACCCTAAAAAGTTATTGAATAATGTCTATAAGGAATTTCATGCCTGGTCAGAAAGTGTTTCAAAAAGCAAGTTATCAAGTTCCTGATATTTGAGCAGGAAAAACTGAAATACAAGAGAAAAACAAAGGTAAATCCACAGAACAGCCTGGAAGCTCAATGTGTCAAGAGTCAGAGAATCTAGAGAATTTAAAATCTCAAATCAGGTACCAAACTTCTCTATATACCAAGTTATAGCAATGTAGTTTGGAAAGGCCTAGAAGACATGCAATCCAACCTGGCACCCTTCATGTCTGTAACAACAGTTCTGAGTTTCACCCCACCTTTCTGCGTGTTTAGTTGCCTGTGTATAGGTATCCAAAGCCCACCTCTGACATGACACACCTGCAGGACCTTGATCCAGACTGCAATGAAAGTTTGCCATCTGTAGAGAATTTTGAAAGTAGGGCTGTGGACATGAGATTGTTGATGTTCAAGGATTTCAGAGAGAAAGTACCAGCATGAAAAGGTATAAAATCATAAAGGTAAAGATAACCTGGGAAAGCGTGGTCAAGCTAGACAGTCTAGCTGGGGACTAGCTGTGAAGCCTAGATGGAGGACTGCAAGTTAGAAATGCTGGCATTCCTCTCCAGGGAGCCATGAGAAGTGACCCTTACCTTTTTGACTCATGCCTGCCTGCTCAGGAAAGACTTCTTGAATAGCTAAACTTTACTTGTAAGCTTTATAGCTTTGTTTAGCAGCTCATTAAACTCTAGCTAGCTTTTCTGTCTGTTAGCCAATAACTAACTGCTTTATTTTCAGTTATGTGTATTCTTCTTGCAGAGTCTCTGCGCCTGGCTAAAATACCTGAACAAACTGACTGAGTGTGACCAGCACACTCAACTCCTTAACCAAACTAAGGGTAGCTATTACAAGCTCCAAAGAAGGTGAAGACCTACGACATAACCAGGACAAGAACTTCTCTAGTTCCAGTCCATTCTGTAAAAATACACAAAGGAACAGAGTGATAGAGGTGAGCATTGATGCATATGAGCTTGGGTCACTGATCATGTAAATGACACATGAATAGCAGGTAGCTTTTCTAGGACTCATTTATCAAAGAACAAAGAAAGTTGTGGGTGCAAGGAATCTCACGCATAGCCTTCCCATTGTGTGTAGTTTGACTACAAGCCAACCACTTTATTCTAGAAATATGACTGTGTCTTTGTCTGGCTGCCAGGCTGGCTAGCTCGGGGGTGAGATCCCCAGCAACTCAGCAGGCAGCTTAGACCACGCTTTAAAAGCTGGCTGAGCTATCTGTGATTTTCCCTTATCTGGCTGTGGAGCTCTCTAGGTGGAGCAGCTACGTCCACAGAGAGTTTGGTTGGACCCCCCTCGACCCCGAAAAAAAAGGAAGGCGAGAACGGAGACGCTGAAGCTCGCTACAGGTATTTATTTCTCCATGCCCTTCAGCAGACTGACCCGGGAGCTCCGGCTTCCCTCAGGGTCCCGGGGACGGGGGCGGGGCTTACAGCAGCAGCCAATGGGGAGGGAAGGAACTCGGGGCCAGCCCAACACCCCTGGCACCGCGGGGGGCAAGAGGGGAACCGGGGTGAACCAATATAACATTAAACCGAGGGGGTTTTCCCAGGCACAGCTCCGTCTTCCCAAGCCCTAGGCTGGCAGGTTTGCCAGGACACCCCAACATATGGCAGCCTAAATGAGCATTCTTCAAGCTCTCCCTGCTAAATAGCTGGTTGCATGGGATCTCCTCTTGAGCAGGGACACCTCTCAAGGTTGCTTGTCAAAGCAGAGGGAACTCCTACGAAAAGCAGATCCTTGGTAATTGGATACCATGCATAATCTGGTATTATAGTGCACTAAGATTTTTGTATTGGTAGCTTTGGTTTTTGTATTGGCATCTTTGAATCATTGTTATATCCTCTGAGCAGTAAGTGATACAGTGAACCCTGCCGCTGGATTTTCTTGTAAAAGTTGCACTTTGACAATTTATTTCAATAAACACACGTTCTTAGTTTTGGTGGTAGTTCTTTATTTTTCAAATTTTAGTGTCTTCCTAAAATGAAATATTTCCTCTTTTATATGTCAAGTGTTTGTAGTTTCTTGGCATCAAAACATACTTTTTCTCCGTTGAGATCTTGTTACTCAATGTTCTTGTAGTGCTGCATAACCTACTTGCATAATTTACAAAATCTACCACTGATGTTGGAATATTAATAATTTTTACCCATACTGACTTACATGATGCAGTAAATCTGCCCCTTATGAGTAATAAAAAGGTAATTTTCTTATTTTTCCACCCTTCAGGAAGAAAGTAAGCTGTTGGAACAATGCTATCTATGTTAACAGGACCATTTCAAAGGAAAACAAGAAAAATCTGCACACGTAATGTACAAAACACAATTCCCTTTGTCAGGCACTGAAAAAAAGACTTGAAACAAGAAAAATGGGGTAGTTTAATGTTCCTCATTAACTAATGCAATGAAAGACTTTACTGTGTTATTTAAAGTAAAGCAGAAATATTAGTTTGTATTTCAAGAGTTTCTGATTTCAGTTAGTCATCATACACGTGAGTTTCTGCACAGTTTAGCAGAGGTGTTGATTCTTTTACTAAAATCTAGTAACTTGTATGAAGAATCTGAAGTTCTTTCAGTTGCAAATTAGTATTTAATATAGTGCGAAAGATGCCATCTTTAGCCCCAAAGCAGGATGAATCACACCCACTTCCTGATTCTCAAGATTTTTTTCTTAAAACCACCCATTCCCAGAACTTCCACTGCCTTCAAAGGCAGCGTCTGGCTAGGACCTAACTATCCTTAGTGGTAGAAAGTTGCTCTTCCAAAAAGGCTTAGTAGGTCTTTATACCCACTGCTCTCTACTTGCAAACTAATAGAGACCAAGTTATTATTTCCTGTTCTGCAGCAGATTAATAACAGGACCCCCTCAGACCTCTCTAGGTTAAACAAACTCAACTCTTTCCACGATTTACAGAAAGTTGATTGTGTTCACGTTCACATGTCTCTTGAGTCCAGGTTCAAAGAAGAATTGAAGGACACAGCACTCCTTTTAACAGGAGCCTTATTAACACTGTATTTACTCACAGGTGACACTTCTGTTCCTACCTGTCTCTATGTTTTCTGTTTCCTCAGAAGCAGAACATTGTTTATTTAAGATCTACCTGTGATGTTCTGTAAGTCACAGATCATTTTTATCTTGCCAGCTCGTCTCTTTCCTTGTTTAAGTATTTCTGCATAACACTACAGCTCTGCTCTTTCCCTTTTGACCCACGATTTCTCTAACTTGTCAAGATGCCTTTGAATCTTAATTCTGTTTTCTGATATGATTGTGATCTCTCATAGCTTCATGTCATTTGGAAATCCTGGGCATCTTCTGTTTTATCAGACAGATTGTTGGCTGTGTACAGCCCAGACAGAAGCTTGTAGGTCCACTATTGTTTCCTTTTAGCTGTGAGCCACTGCTAATTGCTTTCTGACTGCACAGTGGCAACTTCCAAACCCAAAGTAAAGCAAGCCACTGCTTTTCATTAACAGTGTTACTCATACATGATTTAATTCCTACTCAGGAACAATTGCTATTTAGTCAGAAGTTGCAGAAGTACTCTACAGAGTGAAAGAGTTCAGAGAAAAGTTCTTGAGCTGAACTGCACTGAACTGAACAATTTCAGATGTACTTTTTAGTGCATCCAGAATGCTAAGAGGTTCTCATAAATATTCATGGAGTTTCTCTGAGAGTAATTTTCGTCATCCCATAGCTGAAGAGGAGTCGTTGCAACTGTACAATCTTGTTGTATTGAGCTAATACTCTTTATTTCTCAATAGGCCTCTCAGCTTGGAGTCAAGCTAGGATTCCTCAGTGCCAATCTGAATTGTCTCACAAAAGGTAGGAGGCAGAAATGGTCCAACTGTCTGCACTTGTTTTGCAGGTGCATCCAGAATGCCCTACACAGATGAGATTTGAGCTTTCTGTAGGCATTTCCATTGTGGTTATGGTAGGTCACTATAAAGGGAGAAGTCTGATCTTGTATTAAATTGCAGTTTATTGTACACAAACTTGTGTGGTTGCAGCAACAGTCTCTCCTCCAGGCATATCTCTTTGATCAAGTAATAATTGTGGTTCCTGATGAGAGATGGTGTAGGTGTTACATATGTATTATCTGATACGATTTTAACTAATAAGTAACAAGTGTAAGTTTGTTCTAAAAAATTTAAATCACAGTAGCATAAATAAGTTATGGGCTTAATGAAGAAGAAATTATCAGTTATTTGCCTTTAACTAATAGTTGCTCAACAATCCCTATTAGAAACAATGGCTATTTAGATGAAAAAACAGTGAAATATAGGAAGTATCAACCTTAGAACTAATATGTAACTTCAAGTGTCTTTTTATGTATACACATGGTTATATCATGCTAAATTGTTTCAGGTCTGCTTTTTTTCACAAAGTCTGTTTTCCCAGTGAACAGTGAGATATTTGAAGTTCACTTCTTCTGTAGATCCTTTGTATTTTTTTTTTCTCCCAGATGTTGAGTGGAAGGTCTCCAGCTTAGTTATGCTGAAATATTTAAACCCAGCTCAAAAACAAACAAATAAAAAATTCAATATAATCTTTTTGTCTGTGGTCCTTTATCCACAATGTCATATAAGCAAAATTTATGTACATCAATTTAGTAGCGATCTCTAATCTTTTCCCCACCTAACTTACTTGGAAACTAAAGCTACTAAAATTTTCAAGTTTAGAAAAATTTAGAAATGCAGTTGGGTCCAGCAGTGCAAGATAATGGATTCATTACTACCTAATAACTACTTACATCATTTAGGCACGCACTTACCACTGAGGTTGTTTGTGGTTTAGAGAACAGCACCTTCCAAGAATCTTTAAAAGTCCCAAGTTCTCCTCTGAGTAGATAAATTCCAGCCTGATCATGTCCCAGAACTATTCTTACCTGTTGGATTGGATGAGGCACAAGTAGTCTGCCTCTTCAGGTCCCATGCTTCTCTGTCTTTTTCCAAAGAGTGACAGCTGTAACTGGAGGGCAGTGGCTGTATCCATTTACACTACTGTTAAATCTGTGCCTTTAGTGATTCTTTAGGGTCGTTCCAAGCGTGTATTTGAACTTCTTCCAACTGAAGAGGGAATTGAATCCTTTTCTTTACTTTCAGGTTGAGCACTCTGGTCAGCAGGCTATTATAAAAGGGCTGTGTGCCTTAGCATTTTAAAACAGTGGTCCCCAGCACCTTCCTGTGAGGACCAAGTGCATGCAACATGCAATAGTCCTACTCTGAGAATGAGCTTTGTGGGAATCCCCACACCTAGTTTTTGACTCCAGCAGCATTTGTGCAGGCTGCATGGTCCTCACACTGCAACGATTCTGTACATATCAAGTCTAGTTCTTCCAGGAATTTGAGCGTAGAGATGCCAAGGGTATTCAGACTTTCAGGTTAATGGATAGCTAGATGGGTTTCCAGAAGGGAAATTAGCTTCTGCCTAAGAGCCTCGATATGTAATTATGTAGTTTCGTGGCTCATCGGAAACAAAGTAAGCGCAAAACCATGCACTCTCTGGGTCCCAAACTTGAGACACTTCGCAGTCTTATTTTCAGATCAGTTTTTCTCGGGAGAAACTCTCTGCTACCATCTTGTGGTAATCTAGAGGAAGAGGCATCAAAAGCAAACATTTTCGGTTTACATGGGAGTCAAGCGTTAAAATTCGTTCCGTATTTGAACTAACGTGGAGAGTGTGATGTAACATTTCAGTAGAGAAAACAGCATGGTGTGGTGGAACAAAGTAGTTGTCCACTTTTGCATATTGAGATTGTGTGCTCAAATTTGCTGGATACATACTTGTTTTGTTATTGGGTTTGTGGAGTTTTTTTCTATGAGGTAATTTGCAAGGATGAAAAAGGAGCCCAGTATTCTCTCTTTGTGATCAGAACATTATTTATAGTAGTAGCAGGGCTACTTGATGACCTTTATGGTTACAGTAGACAGCAGTTATTCTGGACATATGTACAGTACATATCTGTGTCCAGATAAAACTGCCTTTTTTGAGAGGATGATGGAGTTGAGCATATTCAAAAGGAGGAGAAGAAGGTTCCCTGTGGATTTTTGCTGTGCTATGGATGTAAGAACAGATCTGCCTGATATCTGATGGAGAAATCGTACCAGTGTGTGAACAGTAGAGCTTTCAGATGCAAATCCAGCATTCTAGTTGGAATATATAGCTATACATATAGCTATAACAGCTAGCAGGAGATGACACGAAGACACTTGTCTGCAAAAGTCCCTCTGGTGGCACAGGACTAGCCTAAAATCATTCCTGAGTTCTGGGACACAGCAATCCACTGACAAGACATGGTGGAGTACCGTCAACAAATGAGACTGAGGCAAAGGACTGTTTTCCAAAGGTGAGGGTAGGAAGTGAGGTTTGCTACAAAAAAATAGTTGTTTCCATAGATGCTCCACTTTCCTGAATTAATACTATGCTATTCTAGCTCATAGGACAATTATTTGCTTTACACACAGTTTCAGGGTATGTCTACTGTAAACCACATGGAAAAATCTGAATTAGTAGCTTGAATGGGCTGCTGCAACTAGATGGTTTCAGGCTTCTCAGCTAGTTATTTAAAATGAGCATGGGGATTTCCAATCAAGCATTGGAGATAGTGGGACAGCTCTAAACAAGTCTGGGTTTCCATTAAATAGGATCACTAGAAACTGCGAAGTCACTTGGACTG
The DNA here is from genome assembly GCA_013397865.1 of Struthidea cinerea. Taxonomy (NCBI): domain Eukaryota; kingdom Metazoa; phylum Chordata; class Aves; order Passeriformes; family Corcoracidae; genus Struthidea; species Struthidea cinerea. The sequence continues at coordinate 113,266 of VZTI01002052.1, forward strand.
AAGTTTAAGAAAACAAACAGAGGCCTGCAAGAGACAACTGGCATAGAAAATTTTAACCCTACTGAGTTTTTCAACTGAATAAATGACTTGACAGTAGCATCTTGAAAAGGTAGTTCTACCTTTATATGCCTGTTTGTCAGTTCACAGTAGTCAATAAAATGAATTGGAAAAGGACTTTGTAAGCCCCTTGATGGTGCAAATGGAAAAAAAGAAAGTTTGTTTTGTTCTATGTCTTGTCTTTGAATTGCTGTATTCAACATTCTTGTTCCTGAAAGTCTTGTTCAGTAGAAAGTCTGTGGAAAGCAGAATCAAGCTCTAAAAGACAAGGTAAGCTTTCTCAGATGTAACTCAGAATACCTCAGCAACAATCAGGATCTTTTCTTTATACATTGTGGAAACATCCTGGATGAAAAACCTGCTGCATTTATTGGGAAAATGAAAAGAGTCGGATGTTACGTGGATGTGCCAGAAGAAGAAATTCAAATTCCCGCCACTGAGAATTAATGAGTTATCTTTTTCCTCTTTCCCCAAAATGTAGAGTCTGGCTTAGGATGTGTGAAATTTAAAGGAATGGGAGGATAGGAAGCCTTGAAATTTTAAGTACATTAGTGTCGTGTACTATACCTTCAATAGGCTGAGATGCCTGGATTTAAGTTATACACCATGAATAGTTTTATTACTGGTTGAAACTTGAGTGTGTATTTAGTGAATAAATAAGGTAATTAATCAATTAGAAATTAATCATAAACTCACAATAGAAGATGATATAGTGTGAATGCATGATGTAATGTATGAAAGGCTGGCTGTATTATTTTAAGAAAATTGCACCTTTGGTTCTTTGGATGCTTAGGCTCAATGGTTTGATGAAATTTAGTGCAGTGTTTCCTGTCTGCCACACTGAATAAAAGAATCTGTGGCAAGGCCAGTGTTGTGTTGTGTTGCACAGTGCACTTAGGCGAGGCTGAAGCAGTCTGGCTTGTGGAGGCATTAGAAGAACATCCTGGATTAGTGAACTGAGAGCACCAAGCAATCATTCCTGAGTGTGGGGTGCCAGGAGTTGGGAACGCTGTGGCTGACAGTGCCGGTTAATGACCGCTAAGTAGGGAGGAGGCAGACTCTGCAAGGAACTGCCCAAAGAGTATGTCATTAGAGCTGCTCATGGGCATACTCTCAAGTATTGTCCGTGCCTCAGGGGATTGTGGGCATTCCGGCAGCAGCTATTCCAGCCCTAAAGTTGTAACAGCAAGCCTCTCCTGGAGGCAGAACTTTGTCGTGGTATAACCTGAGCCAGCAGCTAAGCACCATGCAGCACTCTCCCACCCCCCTCCCGGTGGAATGGGAAGGAGACTCAAAAGTAAAACTTGTAGGTTGAGGTAAGGAAAGTTTAGTAATTGAAACGTAAATTGAAAAGTAAAATGTAAAGTGTATGAATGATAGCAAATTTAAAAAGGGAAGAAACAAAACTCAAGGAAAAACAATTGATGCACAACAGAGTTACTCACTCCCCCCCCCCCCCCCCCCCNNNCCCCCCCCCGAGCAATGCCAGACCCAGTCCTTGAACCCTGATCAGCACTGCTTCCAGGTAATTCCCCAGTTTATATACTGGGGATGGTGTTCTACGGCGTGGAATATCCCTCTGGCCAGTTCAGGTCACCTCTTCTGGCTGTGCTCCCTCCCAGCTTTTTTTGTGTACCTCTTCGCTGGCAGAGCATGACACAAAAAAAGTCATTGAATTAGGACAAACATTAGTTGGCAGAAATCAAAACATTAGTGTGTTATCAAGATGATTCTCATACTGAATCCAAAACACAGCACTGTACCAGCTACGGAGAAGAAATTAACTGTATCCCAGACAAAACCGGAACAAAAAAAGTTCTGTTTTCTTCACACTGCTTCCCTGAAAAAAAAGAATTGAGGCCAGACGGTGGCTTTTCTGTTGACGTAGGGAGTGTTTGCATAGGGTGTAGGTCCCGCACAAGGTTACACTTGTGCCACTTAGCAGTATGATGGTTTTTTCTCTGATGATATATGTATAGAGGTTTGCAGATCATGTCTTTTTCTAAAAGGGTGGCTTTTCTGATTTAGCTATAGAGCCTTTAGAGATGAGAAACACACGCTGAAAAATACCACCATCATACTAGGGTGTTTTACCCATGGAAATACTCCACTGTGTTCTCAATATTTAAATACATTTCTTGATTGATATACATTGTTCCACGACAACAGATTCCGGGGGAAAATGCCCTCCACACAAGGCTAGGTGGCGCAGTAGATCAATGCATTGAAGTTTCTCAGACTCAGTTTTAAGGACCGCAAATTCCTGTAAATTTCCACAGCCTCATATGTTTATTGACATATTGATGCATTGATTAATGTAGAAGAACCTCATTACCTTTTGTGACTTTTCTGAGTCATTATTTTTCATACTTATCCAAGTAAAAGTCCACATAGAAGAAGCTTCCAAGGTACTTTCTGAACAAAACAACATAAATAGTTTCCTAATTTTTTGTACCTTGCCTTCCAAGCAGAAGTGTAGTTGAGGGCAAACAGAGTCTGGCTGCTTCTAATTTGGGAAAATTAGAGTTTATTTCGTTCTTACTGCCCTCTTGAATACCGCAGGAGTGTGTTTATAGATGTTTTGTATACCAATAAACCACTGTCTCCAAATTCTTACCAAACATTAAAGAAATCTTCAGTGTCAGCTGTTTCCTCTATGGAAAAGGAAAGATTTTTGAAAATACATTATTAGTGTGCCCTCTACTTCTTCTGTCTACCACGAAAAAGAAAGCAGAGTCTAGTAGTGAAAAATTTCTGTTTTGCTTAGAAAACGTCGGGAGAACTACCCAGACAGTTTTGTGAAGCTACTTAGTAAGCATTAAGTGGAATATTTTTTGGTTGCCAAATTAGGTTGTAGCAAACTGCCAGTTTCTCAGATAGAGAATGGTGTTTACATAAAAAGTTCAAGATAAGTGTCTATTTCATGCATTGTTATTTGCAGAAGATAACTAAGTCATGATTAGTGAGTTATTTATATTATTTAGAAGAGGTCAGGAGAAGACTCATTAATATTTGAGCAGCAGTATGTGGCATTTTAAATAACCCCTGTTATCAAAAAGGTTGAGGGTAACAGTCAGATGGTTAATGTACTGAGCATTTAGCATCTGCTCCTGTGAGGTGTCAAGTGCCTTTGCAAGGCTCTGAGTGCACTCAAATTACATTAAAATAATGAGGGAACTCACTTCCTTACGGGAGATTCTTAGCCACTGGCAGTATAAAGCTATTATCATGCAGGCAGTAATGGACAGAAGGAAAAAGTCATTTCCTTCTTTCAATTTTTTTTTTTTTTTTTTTTTTTTTTTTTTTTTTTTTTTTTTTTTTTTTTTTTTTTTTTTTTTTTTTTTTTTTTTTTTTTTTTTTTTTTTTTTGTGCGTGTGTGTGTTTCGCTTTTTGCTCCTGAAATGGCTTGTGGAAGTTACCAGTGCTCTGTAAACACGAATGTGAAAGCTGAGTGCAAGCAACCAAAGTATCTTCTGTCTGCTCTGAGACACAGGGTGAGGACAAAAGCCGAAGATAACAGAGGGAAACTGAAGAGAGCAAGAGGGCACGAAAACCTTTATGTGGTAGATTTAAGCCCTGCGCTGCAATCTGTTTCTGTAGCACAGTGCAGCTCCAGACATCTCTGTGCAATGTGGCCACTCCTTTGTGCGCGGTCACATTGGTGGGAGCTCTCTGCTGCCAGCCTCTGCCCCGAGACAGAAATGCAATTGCTCAACAACCTAGCTGCACAAATCCCAGGAATCACAGCACACAGCTGACCAGCATTCACAGCTCGTATTCCTGACTTGTTCCAGGATAACCTGCTTGTCCTGTCATGGCATTGAGGAAGGTGCTGGTTTAGATCCACTTTGTGAGGGCTCCTACTCTTAAAACAGCAAGCACTGGGCCAGCTGCTTGTGGTATTTTCGATTGCTACAAGACTGGTTTTGGAAGGTTTAGACCAGAAGGAAAGTAACAGCTGTACTCCACAGGAAAGCAACAGCAGGTGAAAGAACCTGAGCAGATTTAAAGAAGTGTGAAGCAAGGTGATGCTGCTTTAGAACAGCAAATACCTTCCACTTCACCATTTTCATTGAGGCAGTGTCCACACACTTCATACAGTGTAATCATAAGAGATACATGCAGAAATGTGCAGGAGGAAATATTCTAGAGTTTGAGTGGCACCCTGGTGAAAGAGCCAGCAATGGGTGAGTGTTTAAATTATTGTGGAAGCTCTCTCCTGGAGCCTCAATCTCTTCTATGCCAAGTCCTACACCAATATATGACAAAATAAATGTAAATTCAAAACAGATGTGGAAATTTGAAGTAAAAGACAGCTGATGATTATATGCAGAAAGGGGAGCACAAAGAAACAATATTTTTTATGTGATAAGTAGTGATAGCAGGATTATATAATACTCCAGCTATGGTTGAAATTTCAACGACTTTATGATATTGAGTGTGAAGTTGCTCTGGGGAAGCAAACAGGCTACATGCATTTCTCAAGCTATTGAAGTATAGGGTCCATTCTAAGTCTATGTCATGTCACCAGGGCTGGGGTGGAACAGGCTGCTGAGTATTGTCAGCTCCTCTCTGTGGGAAAAAGTAAGCCAGCAAGAGTTCTGAAGCTGGCATTGTGAGACTGAGTGCTAGGACCCAACTTAGCCCCAAACCACAGACAGAATTGTGGGTCTGCTGGAGAGCTACTGTCATCTTTGTAGAAGGAGTATTCTTGCTCTACTCAGATCTCGGAGGGATATGGTGAGTGTCTTGTGGTTCCCTCTGGTTTAACGGTCAGCAAGGGTGTCTGTGCTTGGTTTAGTCCATGAAAGGCCTTGAAAGACAAGGAAGGGAAGTCAGAGATGTGGTACTGAAAGAAAGATAACCAGTCAAAATGAAAGATAAGGATAAAACACTGGCAATAACATACTGGATAGATATGAGCAGGTCAATCTGGACCAGGAAAGTTTCTTAGGGACTGACATGAGACACAGCAGTCTTTTTAGAAGAGTTATAGCTAGCCATGTAGATAGAAGAAGCTAAGCTGTAGAAATGATATGTGATAACGATGCTCAGAATTTAGCTGTAACCTGCCAGTAAAGACATGGGAGGGTGTAGTCAATGATAATTCCTAGGTTATTGACTTGAGAGACTAAGTAGCATTATCTCAGAAAAGGAGAGTGGGGGCCATGTAGTGGATTTTTGAGAAGGTTAGAAGTGCCATCAATTTACCAGCAAATGCTTTAAGATTGGAAAAAAATTGTGAGCAATATGGGGAAGTAAGTATCAATTAAAAGAACTGGATGAATTATTAGTATGTCTGAGTGTCTTCTGCTGAATGGGCCACACAGCAAGCTTGTTTTTACAGATTGGGTAAATATGCCTTAGCTCGTTCGGTATCTCTGCTAGGAATTGTCCGTCATACTCTGTGGTACATCAGAATATGTAGCATCAAGACTATACCAGGGAACACATGGTTTCTGGAGTTTCCTACCATGGTTTATAACTCAAAACTTACCTGTTAAACCCATGGACATCATCGCAACACCAACGCTTACTCAGTGATGACACAATCATGTGTCATGCCCATCTTTCACTTCCCCTCAACATCCTTCTCCTCTTCTTTGCTATGCTGTGTCATTTTCTGATCCATTAGGACAATCCTTTTTGTGTCATTACTCATCCGCTACTTCACTATCAACTTCTGTCTTCTGTCCCAGACACTGAATATTCTACTAATTACCAGCTTACAGCTTTACATGTATAATAATTTGCTGTTATTCTTAGCAGTGACAGAGAAGAAATGAACAATTCCTCTCAAATTAATGTAAATTCCTTTTTACACGATTGCAAGTGATAGGTTTTGTATAAAAAATAATTTTTTTGCTTACTCATTCTTGTGAGTCATTATCCAAGAATAAAAAAATGAAAACTTCATTTGATCAGTCTACATAAAAGGAAAGTATTCCTTCAGCAAATTTGTGTTATCTACTGTTTCTGACCATAATGCCACCTCATCTGCTTTCTCACCAATTCTGTTCACTCAGAAAGTTTTCTGAAGAAAGCATAAATCCTACATGATAATACATGAATAACAGCTTGATGGTACCAGTTTTTCTGTTTTGACCTCACTGAGTGTCATCTTGTAGCAATACCGAACATCCTATGTGGGCAGAGAAAGGGAATGGTGAGAGACAAGTTATTCCTTTCTTGTGTGGTTAGCTGGCGTTATTAATCCTTTGAGCATCTAGTGAATGTTTAGATGTACTTTGAAGACTCTGTGGTTGGACTGGGTTTGGTTAATTTTGATTCATGGGAAGAGATCAAAGGATCATGATAACTCTGTTGTGGTTGCCCAGAGCTGCACGTGTTCTTTGTGGTAACGTGCAGTAATGAAATGCTTTGAGAGATACCATGAGATTTGCCCAGTGGCTTACCTCGTGGTGGATGTCTCACCTTGTACCAGTGAAAATGGAGTGTATTTGTGTGAATGTTGGGTAAGGAGGAAACCATGGATGAGAGACAGGAGAAAACAAAGATGTTACAAGACCAGCAAACAGTGACAACAACATCTAGGGTATTAGAACTAGCAATTGAAAGGAGATATATTATATTCAGAGATTTTTTGATCTTCTGGATTATATTCAGACATCAAAATCTTCATGACCTAATGGGTTAAAACCTCTTAAACTTCACAACAGTGTGATCTGAGCTTCACAGATATATGATATGTATTTTGACTATCATTTTCTTCACCTGTCACAATCACCACTCGCAATGTAAGGATATAAAAAGATCTTGTCTCTATTGCTTTTCCTGTGTCATTTGAATCTCCTTCAGGTTAGCAGAGTGTGAGTGAACCATTAGGTTGTTATTACTACCATGAGTACTCAGGCCTTCCAAATCCTTTGGGAGTAAAAGGTGAGTGGATCCTTTGAACAGCCCTGTGTCAGTGTAATAGTTCCATCAGTATGTGCTGTTTCCATCACCAGTCAAAGACTTTTTTGAGATACCTTTCTGTCAAAATCTCCTGAAAATGTAGACTGTAGAATTCCATTATTTTGACACTGATCTCATCATTTTACATGCAGAAGCACGTGCTACTACTTCTCTCTGTTTGGATTCTTCCTCTTTCTTTACTATTCTGTTACTGTATCACTGAATTTCTAGTGAGTTCCTTGTCCATTTGGCCCCATGCCCTTTTCAAACTTGTAGGACACTTTTGCCTCCTTTTGTTCATCTAAACCCGCCTAAGTTTAGCGCATGAAGGAATTCAGCTCACCCAAGTGACTTGAGGCTGTTCTCTGCTTACTTTTGTTTTCACTTACCACACCCCTAATTTTATGTCATCCAAAAAAATTATATTTATTTTCAAATTAAAATTCTTTCTGAAAATGTGAGATAGCATGTAGTAATGGAAAAACAGTGAAAGCAGTTTGGTGCAATCTTTTTTGAAATTATAAAAATGTTTTCTCTGCATCTGCAGAAAGCATTCAGCAGACATCTTCTAACACAGCATATATGCCTAACCATTGTAACAGCTTCTTACTAAGTAGAATGTTTACAAAGTGTTTCAGTATAGTTTTCTAGATGAGCACCCCTTATGGACCTTCATTATCTTCTAGGGGGTTATATTAGTGAGCTGATTAATATGTATATTCTTTGTTATTTGAGGTTTCAGTAATTCCAGAGTCATTGATCTCTTTTTCACAGGTCTTTCCCGCTGTTCCTACCAGTTACAGAGTGGTTTTACATTTCAGTTTCCTGGAGTTGCTGCTTTAGCATGTCAGCAATTAAGAACTTCCTTTGTATCATTTGCCATATAGCTTCAGTTTCTCTCTTAAATACAGATTTTTAGCTTGCATAGTACTTGATTCCTTTTGCCCATTCTTCATATCTCTGCCCTTTTCAGTGCTTACCAAAGGTATCAGGTGCTACCAGCAGTTTGGACCAGAGGGACTTTCAAGAAGCACACTGAAACAAGGCAGCTGTGTTTGCATTTTACTGAAGACTTTTGGAACATTATAAAGCACAAGGAAGTCAGGTTCTGCCTGGAATTATAATCTCAAGCACAAACAAAAAATGTCCGCAGTCAAACCTTATCAACAATAGCTTAATTGTACTGTATGAGATTAGAGATGCTACACTGAAAGAAACACTTATTTTTTTCTTTGTAGTACACATACACACTGACGCAATGAGAAGGCAAGCAGAGTTTTCCAGTGGTCATATTGTGCTTTGACACATAGTCAACTTGGTAACAGGGAATAAAAGTGATATTACAGAGAAGACCAGCTTTCTTCAAGAGAAAATACAAACCTATACAGGGAGCATCCTGATTGTGCATCTCAAATAAGGCATTAATTTGAAATTTAATAACCACAGCTTTGTGTCCACAAATCACCACTGCAAGCATTTAAGAATCACAGGCTAAAGTGGGAAGCATTGGATCAGTTTATTTCCTAGAGTAGAGTTCAAGGAAGTTTAATGGGTCACCTGCAAGTCTTCTGAGAAATTAGGATGGTAAGGCCTGCCAGAAATGATTGAATTTTTTATCTGCAGTTACACTCCCCAGCACAAATGTCATGTCTCATCTTTATCAGTGTGTGCATGTGTGACTAGAGGATGCTACAGGATATGACTGTTTCTCAATTGAAAACATTGTCAAGGATTTTGCATGACATTTGTTTACACTGCAGACCCATCACAAGATGTCCAGTGTCAGCAGGATTCCTTTGCATTTGACCAAGATGTCTGGCAGTTGTATCCACCTCTTTATTCCAGTGCAGTTGGGACAGTGCAGCCTTTCTATGCTTTTTAGATAACAAAAATGCAATGCAGTGCAATCACACAAGAATAAAGAACAGGCAGGAATGATTCCCTTGCCCTCTGCAATAAGATTTCCTAAGTAACTCTCATACTTTGTGTGAAGGCCGGTGGGCAACTTTGCACTTTCACAGAGGACCTTTGACTACCTAGTTCAGCGTCCACATGAATTCAGAATTCTGGCTTTGTGGGAAAAGGCATTTGTATACGTGAAATTGCAGTTTCATATATAGGGGAGCAGTAGGCAGAAGCTTCCACAATTTTTCATTACAGGCTCCAGTCACAGGCAGATGGGAAAGCCAGAAGTAGAAAGGCCATGTGCAGAAGTGAAAGGCACATCTGCTGTCATCTACCTTGAGCACAAGAAATGATTGCAGCCTCTCTCTACATACTCAGATCATTGCTGGGTCAGGGGATAGTTGGGGTGGAACAGGCTGCTCAAGTTCTCAAAGTTGCATGTGGCATAGACCCAGTTTTGTCCTGTGTTTAATTGGTCCCACCTTGATGCTTGGAAAATGGCTTTGAAAATGTTGATTTTTGTAAAGACTGTTTCTCTTCATTGTAGTACCTGGATCTCTCTTTTTGGAGCACTTAGAGAAGTGCATGTAATGGTTAGAACTTGTGTGTCAGTTCTGAGGTTGCAGTGAGGCAAAGTCTTCTCACAGCCCTTTTCTGACAGCAGCTTTATAATTACTGATCTTGCTTTTCTTTCTAAACATGCTGTGCAGTCACAAAGATGCAGGATTTCTTGTCATAAACAGTTGTGAGATCACACCATTGCCATTTCTCCTGAGACTGAGCTAAGAATGGAGGTTTTTTCAGCATTAGTCAGTACCTCTATCTGAGAAATACAGCCTGCCTTTTGAAGTCCCCCTTATTGTAACCACAGGCTGTCTTTAAAACAGCAAATCTCAAGACCATAAATCTTAGCTGACATGCCTGTGATCTGCTTTTGTTTAATTAGTCACAAAATCCTTCTGCTAGCCGCTCACCCCACTTGCCATTGATAGCAGAGATTTATGATGTTACGAACCACTTAAAATTTGTTTAAAAAACTAGGCCTGAGATTTTATTGAAAAAAGAAAGTCTTTCGTGCCGTAGACACTACACTAGCAGAAGTGTATTTCCTGTTTTTACACTAGTACTCATAAGCCAGTCATAAGTGGGCACTCAGGTAGGAGACTCAGGACTAGTAAATAGGACTTTAATGAGTGAAACGGAAACATACTGCCACCAAGAATTTTGTTTTCTTTCCTTTTTCTTCTTTTTTTTTTTCTGAAAGAAATAGAAAGAGCATATAGGAAATTTTTCATTTATTACAGAAGGCAAAATGTAGGCTAATTTCTAAATTATATTGCCACCATTTGTTTTTTAAAATGCTTTCTGTAAAAAATGGATTTGAAGTTTATTTTTAATTTTAGAGTATTAGGCAGACATTATTCCTATTTAACATGTAAGACCTACATGTTATGTAGAGCCATTCAGCTTCCACATCCTAGTGTAAAAGTACACATAAGGCTCTCCTGTGTATTTTCCAGTTTTTTTCTAGAAATAAGAGGTTTTTTTGTATCATCATTCTAAAAGCACTACTTTCACACTTTTTGGGGGGTTCGGTCACACAGCTTTCTTTGGTAGTCAGCATGACTGAAACTTTCCATTTCTCTAGGTCTTAATAAATATATACATAAATTATATAAAAAATAATAAAATAATGCAACTTAGTATGCAGCATAAATCTATCTGTGGTGTAACTATGGTCTTTATTAATCAAGTAATTCTATTTTTTAATGTCTCTTATAACTTATTTTGAATGCTCACTACTATGCACAACTCCTTTCTGCTATTGAAATAAGCAAATATGGTCTAATTTACATCATCCTTTTGCTCATATTTTGATTTCCTTCTCACTGCCTTTGTTTTCTTATGGACAGAGGGAGTAACCAGGGTTATATGTAAGGACTGACTGATTTTGGATTTGCTTCAACTTTGATTAGAAAATATGGCTTTTTTTTTTTTTNTCTTTCTTACATGACCCCGAGCAAGTTGCTTTCCCCTTTCAGTTTAATCTTTGTAGATAAGACATTTTTCGTAATATAGTCCTTACCCACAAAATCTCTATATTTAGGTCAGTGGGGCCTGTTTGTTGGAAACTAACATTGATGCCACATCTGAAAAGCATTGATGGTAGGTTTTATGGCAACACCTGACATGTAGTTTCCAGCCAATTAATGTCTCTGGAAGCTCTGTTTTGTCAGCATTCCTTCACTGGCCATCTGTATTAGGAACATGAAGACTTATGTTCTTCTCAGCATGAGAAATGTTTATTTTGTCCTGATAAATAGCCTCCAGATTACTGTTATTAGAAATTTAAAAGTTAATTTTCTATTTGTACCTGAGAAGCTTTGCTACTTTTGATCAACTAGGATTAAGAAATGTTCTACATGTCAGACTTTAGCCATTTGGTTTTTTTGCCATTGAAGTCACTGGAAAAGAGATCAAAGTACTTAGTACAGGTTGCAAAGAAAGTTATTGATTGATCTGAAGTCCTCACACTTTACCTTTTCCTGGGCCTCTTCTCTGACCAGCAGTCAAGTTCTCTCTCTCATTTAGGAAGACAGGTTTATTTGGAAAGGAATGTCGTCACTAAGCTCTGAATGTTTAATTCTTTTGCAGTACTAGAATAAAGAATAATGGCTTTTATACCAGAGGTTAATTTGTTTTGGCGACATAGCAGAAATGCACATTCCAGCAGTTTAACCATATCACAAGGATAAATTCGTTGATGGAGCTACTTTGCTGTAGCCTTGCCAATTCATTATTGATATAAAGAGCACCATTCATTAACTGGAACTGCCCAGACTGTGTCATAGTTCTGGTTTTTCTCAAGATGTTAGGTGAAGGAGGTGGCCTTCCTTACTTATCAGTATAATTGGAAAAAAAATGGTGGCGCACCTTTAAATGGCTTCCAACTTTCTGTGGAATTGCAAAATCAATCTGATCTTCCAAAGAGAGAATAGGGAGAAACCCAATCCAAATGAATTAGTTTATTTAGTTTCAAAGGTTTTTAGAAAACCAATTGCAACACTCAGAGCATCTAAATAATTTTGTGAAAACAAAGTTTGTACACATATTCTGACAAAAGATGTTTTCACAGTCACTCTGATAGTGCTCTTGTATCTCTCAGTTTCCACTGATTTCAAGGAACCAGAACATTCTTCAAGAGTAACACACAAGGTTCAAGCAGAGGACAGAGTCAAAGAAACTCAGGGGCAGCAGCCTAGATCCTAATACTTCCTAATCCTATCTTTTTTTTGTAAGACAGTCTTTTGGAAAAGTCCAAATTGAAGGAAAATAAATATGAGAAAATTGTTCAAAGAAAAAAGCCAAATTGTGGCTTCATTGAAATTGGAGTTGACAGCAAGTGAGATTTATGCTTTGCATTCTAGTAAGAAAGTATAGAGAGGAGGCCTGAAAAATGTACAAGGACTGGAAGCAGGAGGGCATTCAGTGGTAGGTAAGAGTAGAGAAAATAGCTCCAAAGAAGGAGCCATTCAAATTTGAAGAGATTAAGAATGCTTGTGATTCCAAAAATAAAAATAGAAATCTAGATGTTGTCTGACCCAAAAGCCAGATCTTATTGCTTGCATCTGAAGGCAGCAGGAAAGGCAGTATTCAAATGTCTGTCAATAAGTGTTGAAAAAGGAGATTTAAAACATAATCCCATCTTCCCTCATAACATTTCTTTACAAGAACATTTTCTTTATAGGATAGATTTGTGTTTACCTCCTAAGCACATGCCCTTTCCCCTGAATACTTTCCTTCTAATACAGCCTTATTTTTTCTTTTTTTTTTTTTTTTTTTTTTTTTTTTTTTTTTTGCTGCTGAAGTGAAACACAAACACTATGTTTAAAAAGGAGTAATAACTACCTAAACTAGTAGTAATAACTACCTAACTACCATAACTACCTAAAACTGTGTTTTTCCTTTTTCTTTTTTGAATGCTGAAACAATTTATTTGCATTTGTTCTTGTCATCTGACCAGATATAGGTACTTGCTAAGTGTTGCTGCTGTCAACATTCAGAAACAGAGACAATGGCTTGGCTAAAATCCAGTTGTCATTAGAAAACTCTTTCTAAAAAGAGCTCCGTGGGATTTTAATTCCATCTGTCCTTCATCATGACTTCAAACAACCAGTATTTCTAAAAGACAACTAAATTCCTTTTAGGTCAGTCATGATCCCTAGGGACAAAAGTAAAAAAGAAAAACTTTAGCTGACAGCTTTATCAATGATATATGAGGAAAAACAGAATTCTGTGTTGTTTTCTATAGCTGCATTAGTTATGCATTACTGGCAATTAAATATCATTTTCAGCAGTAAAATAAGCGAACATTGCTATGGGTGATTTCTTCTCCCTTGAAAATCTTTCCCATACAGATGAACTGCAAACTGTGCACAGTGAAAAGAAGGGAGCTGGTGGAAGAAATGCATGAGATGGGACAGGACAGGGTGAGACAGGATGGGATGGTGTGGGATGGAATGAGATGGGTTGGGACAGTCAGAATCCTAGTGGGATCTTAAAAGAGTTAAAACACTGCAGAGTTAAAACCAGGCACAGATCTCTCTACAGGTAGTTAGAAAGTGATAATGGAGTAAGATAGTAAAACTTCCAGTGGTTTCCCTGGGAAAAGACTGTATTAGGGGTGTGTAGCTTCTCCAGGACCTGGGAGCAGTGTGCTTGTACCATACATACACAGCCAAGAACTGGGGTAGAACAAGGGGGATCTCCAAATGCGTTTTTGCGTAAGGTTGGTGGGGTCCCTCACACTGGGTCTGAGTTATTAGCTAGTCTGTAGATAGGTCATCCATCACTTTCAGAGGGCCTTCCTTACTTGAATGTCAGTAAACCAGCCACACTTCAGATATTCAAAAGTTCAGCCCGTGTGCAGTGAAGCAATACTACTTAAAATAGCCAATCCTACTGGTATTCTCTGAAGATGGTATATTTTGAATTGAAGAATATTGAACAGGATGTAATATGCAAAGCAGAACAAGGGAATATGATCTAGAAGATACAACAGCTTAGTTCTGGTACCAAAGCTAGGCTGCAAGTAATAGTAGCTTTTTACTTTCGCAGTTAGTATGGTGCCTCATCATTTAGCGTCGGCATCTGAAAGCAAAAGATTTCTTGTCCACAAACACAAGAATTCTCTTTAATTGTGTCAAATTTATTTAGTGTTGAAGAAAATGATCCTTTTCTTGGTCTTTTGTTCAAAGCTGTAGCTGCCCTACTTGAGGATTGAGGTAGTGTCAAAGTCTAAAAGCTGGGAATGAGACAAAATGTGATACAGCGTTTTGGGCACAGCCAGCTAGTGGTTTATGCTTTAGACTGGGCTTTCACAAGGGGATAATATTTCAATTTAAGCTTTCAGTGTAAAATTACACTATTGTTCTGTCTCAGGATTGATTGAGCATTGGAGGATAAGTATTAAACAGTAGCCTTCAAAAAAAGAAACAAACCCAAAACCCAATCTGATAAAAGTGGGGGATTTTAACTAGATTTTCCCAAGACCAGAGAGAGAAGGGAAGGAATGGTTATAGCTATGGGACCCACTGAAATCCCTCAGCTGTTTTTAGGCTAATCATGACTGACTTTGAAGGGATTAATTCAGTGCAGGAATATAATTTTTTTCCCCATCTGGTTAGGGAAGGTGGAGTTCAGGCTTTTAACATAGGATCAAAAGTTTCCTTGAAATCCCTGGGTGATGTTTTAAGATTTGAGGACTTTTGAATATTCTTGTCTTTCTATTGCCTTCAAGTTTATCCAGTCCATATCTATTGATGCCCATCTAAAATACAGAAGCCTTCCCATATAAATGGGAGGTGTGCCATCAGCAAGGATGTTACAGTATCACATAATTTTGTCCCATTTGCTTCAGCAGAATATTTTATGGATCAAGTTACTACTTGACACACACATGGGATTTTTGTAAGCTTTCAGTAGTTCCACAGTTCTGTTAAGCATATTGAAGAAATATCCATGTGAATTATTTCTGAGATCTGGCTTTTCCTGAACAGAACTGCAGAGTGCTGTACCAGCCTGGCTGTATCAATCACTGAAGATAAAAAAAATCAGGTGTCTATATTTAATGTTCTGTGTTGAACTGTGCCTTTGCTTTTGGGATGATGTCTCAGAAATGCTTTCTGTCTTCTCACATAATGTTTCTAGTGATGGAGTCCATACTTGTGATATTTTGCCTGGAAGAAAACCACATATTCAAAATCATGACTGCCATCCCCAAGCAAGTATTGGGAGAATGAAGAACTGCCTGCTGTAGGACATGACTGGGTTCATGAACATCTAAGGAACATGAAGGTGCACAAGTCCATGATGACATAAATCCATGGGTCCTGAGGAAGTTACTAAGCCATTGACCATCATATTTGAGAAGTCATGGCAATCCAGTCAAACACCCACTGATTGGATAATGCACTATTTTTAAAAAGGGAAACAAGGAACACCCAGGGAACTACAGACCGGTCAGTCTCATCTCAGTGCTTGGTAAGATCATGGAGGAGATTCTCCTTCAAACTGTGCTAAGGTACACGAAAAAAAGAGGTGATTGTTGACAACCAGCATGGCTTCAGTAAGGACAAACTGTGCCTGATAAATTTGGTCACCTTCTACAATGGGTTTGCAACAGTGGTGGACAAGGGCGGGGTAACAGACATCCTCTGCCAGGACTTGTGCAAAGCATTTGACACTGTCTGGCACAACATCCCTGTCTCTAAACTGGAGAGACATGGATTTGATGGATGACCCCGTTGGTGGTTAAAAAATTGGCTGGATGGTAACACACAAAGAGTTGCAGTCAATGGCTCAATATCTAAGTGGAGACCGGTGGTGTCCCTCAGGGATTAGTGTTGGGACATTATTTAACATCTTTGCCAGTGACATGGACAGTGGGATGGAGGGCACCCTCAGCAAGATCACTGATGACACTGAGGTACGTGGTGTGGTCACTACACTGGAGGGAAGGGATTCCATCCAAAGGGACCTGGACAGTCTCGAGAGGTGGGTCTATACAAAGTTCAACACAGCCAAGTGCCAGGTCCTGCACCTGGGTCATCACAATCCCAAACAAAAGTACAGTCTGGGTGGAGAATGGATTGAGATTAGCCCTGGGGAGAAAGATCAGGGGGTGTTTGTGGACAAAAACCTCAATATGACTCGGCCACGGGCACCTGCAGACCAGAAAGGCAATTGTATCCTGGGCTGCATCCAGAGCAGTGTGGCCAGCAGGTTGAGGCAGGTGATTCTCTCCCTCTACTGCACTCTGGTGAGACCCACCTGGAGCACTGCATCCAGCTCTGGGGTCCACAGCATAAAGAAGGCCATGGACTTGCTAAAGCAAGTCCAGAGAAGGCCACAAAGATGATCAGGGGGCTGGAGAACCTCTCCTGTGAGGAAAGGCTGAGACCATTGGGGTCGTTCATCCTGGAGAAGTGAAGGCTCACGGCAGACCTTACAGCACCTTCCAGTACCAAACTACCCTACCAGAGGGGTCACAAGAGAGCTGGAGAGCGACTTTCTGCAAGGGAGTGTAGCGACAGGACAAGAAGCAATGGTTTTAAACTGAAGGACAGTAGGTTTACATTAGGTATTAGGAAGAAATTCTGTAATGTGAGCATGGTGAGGAACTGCAACAGGTTGCCAAGAGAAGCTGTGGACTTCACAACCCTTGAGGTGCTCAAGACCAGGCTGGATGGGTCTCTGAATAATCTAGCCTAGTGGAAGGTTCCCTTTCCATGCCAGAAATGTTGAAAAAAGTTCATCTTTAAGGTTCCTTCCAATCCAGGCCATTCTATGATTCTCTGTTTCTATGATTCTATGATCTAAATTGAACACCAATAGCTTGCCATGCAGTTTACCTTTGAAAAATCCTAAGATTTCAGCTTATGATTTTAGTTGCTGGGCTAAACACCAGTTCTGTGTCTCTATTTTCCAGACTTTTAAGAATCCATTTTTCACTTCCATGACTAACAGTAATGCTACTCCTGACACCGCCTGAATTTCTCTGGAAATGTTTGATGAGAGAAGGAGGGCTTTTAATTTGCCAAACGGTAGTTTCATAATGCAAAGTTTAGAGATAAATACCACTTCCTTCTTTCAAACATCAGAAGTATAATTAGACAAATCTTAAGTACTTTTGAGCACTCTGTTCTAGAATGACAGCCCTGATCCCATGTTAAAGCAACAACTAATGCAAGCCTCTACATACTGCCTTTGAAAAGTGGAAGAGGTTGGCAGAAACATCAAATAATGATACTTATCTCTTGGAGCACTTTTTGGCTGTAGATAACCAGAAGTTCTCCAAGTATTGTTGCAGCATACTGAACTACAGATGATAAGCACAGGTACCTCCTCCTTTTTCTTACTACTCTGGCATTAACATTAACATTAACATTAACATTAACATTAACATTAAATAACATTTCCCAGGAAATTGGTCACATTGAGGAATCAAAGCTCCTCCTCGTTGGATGCAAGATGGCTTCATTTAAAGGACTTTCTTCTTTTTAGAAAAGGTTGGAACTCATAATGCCTCACTCCAGGCAGACGCACAGAACAGAGACTGTTTTGTCTTCTCTTGAATTTTGCTTTACATCCTAGCAGAGGATCGGAGGGAAAACACAGACCAGCTAATACTAGGAATGCTAGCCTGCATGCAGATTTGGGAAGAGGTATAATTAGAACCAAGTCCTCCTACACTGCATGTAGGCACCTGCATAGCTTTTATCCCTACAGGCTTCTCTGCATGCCAGAAAATGCCTAGGGGCAGTTGAAGGCTTCTGACAACTCCTGCAGAGAGATAGCATTTCATGGTTCCTCCAAAGCCTGTCAGCTACTAACACAGGTTTCAATTCCTTCTCCTCATGTTCTCCATAAACCACATTTCTTGCTTTTTTTCTACACAAGAGGTAAAGATAAATGGGTTTATTCTAAGACACTCAAAGATCCTTTTTCTATAGACTTTGAGAAGTAAGACAGCATCAAGCTACATGGTGAAAATAGAATTTAACCCTGAAATATTTCCATGTGTTATTATTACTGCTATTAGTTCATTATCTGTTATTATTTTAGAAGTAAATATGTGCATTAGATTCCAACAGTTTCCAGCACTAATCTACTTGATTCCTGATCTATTTCTGACTCCTGCTTTTTCTCCCAAATGGAATGTCCTTCAGCATCACTGCCTTGTCCCCACCTGAACTGATTGGATGACCGGGCCCGGAGAGTGGTGGTGAACGGTGCTGCATCCAGCTGGAGGCCAGTCACTAGCGGTGTCCTCAGGGGTCTGTGCAGGGACCAGTTCTGTTTAATACTTTTTATTGATGACATGGATGAGGGCATTGAGTCTTTCATTAGTAAATTTGCAGACAACACTAAGCTGGGAGCGTGTGTCAATCTGTTGGAAGGTAGGAGAGCTCTGCAGAGAGACCTGGAAAGGTTACATGGACAGGCAGAATCCAATAAGATGAAGTTCAATAAGTCCAAGTGCCGAGTCCTGCATTTTGGCCACAACAACCCCCTGCAATGTTATAGGCTGGGGACAGAGTGGCTGGACAGTGCCCAGGCAGAAAGAGACTTGGGGGTACTGGTCGACAGCCGACTCCACATGAGCCAGCAGTGTGCCCTGGTGGCCAAGAAGGCCAACGGCACCCTGGCCTGTATCAGAAATAGTGTGGCCAGCAGGACCAGGGAAGTCATTCTTCCCCTGTACTCAGCACTGGTGAGGCCGTACCTCGAGTACCGTGTCCAGTTCTGGGCCCCTCAGTTCAGGAAGGACGCTGAGACGCTTGAACGCGTCCAAAGGAGGGCGACAAGGCTGGTGAGGGGCTTGGAGCACAAGCCCTGTGAGGAACGATTGAGGGAGCTGGGGTTGTTTGGCCTGGAGAAAAGGAGACTCAGAAGCGACCTTATCACTCTCTACAACTTCTTGAAAGGTGGTTACAGTGAGGTGGGGGTTGGTCTCTTTCTCCAGGCACCAACTGACAGAACAAGAGGACACAGTCTTAAGTTGCACCAAGGAAAATATACGTTGGATATTAGGAAAAAGTTTTTTACAGAAAGAGTGATAAAATATTGGAATGGTCTACCTGGGGAGGTGGTAGAATCACCATCCCTGGACATGTTTAAAAAGAGATTGGATGTGGCACTCAGTGTCATGGTTTAGTTTAGTTAAGGTGTTGGGACATGGGTTGGACTCGATGATCTTGAAGGTCTCTTCCAACCTGGTGATTCTGTGATTCTGTGAACATTAAATTTAGCACTTTTGGCCATAACCAAGAGAATCAGAGCATGCTTAGAACACGAGCAACTCCCAGCAAATCCTGTCTTGCCCTTAAACATCTTCAGAAAGCTTCAAAAATTTCAGAGAATGAAACAGTTCTTCAAAATTGCTTCAATTTGATTAGCATATTCCTCCCTCCAAAGGGAAGGATGAAGCTTCAGGTGTCCCAAACGTACAGAATTGTTCTCAAGCAAGACTGTCAGAGCTGTCACACAGCAAAGCTAGGACAAGCTTTGCCTGCAAGACATCTAGAGCTTTGCAATACATTTTCTTTGTTCTGAGAAAATTCAGACACTCAGGTTATTGCTCTTTTAGGAGAAATTCAGAACCACCCATAAAACCATGGGTATTTTCTGCTGTGCAAAAACCTCACAAAATACAGTTAGTATGTTTAATGTGGTGTAGCCACCGTATAGCAACATCTTCATTTGCTTTTAGGACAACTAGAATTTTATACAAGTTTGTTCTGCATCTGGACTAGCAGCAGACTGAGTCAGAGGGTTCAAGTAACAGCACCTTTAGAAAAGAAAAATAATTTTCTGAAAACCTTAAAGTAACAATTTGCTTAGAAATTCCAAGACAAAGCAAGTGAAAGTAATGAGTAAGTGAGCTTCTAAGAGAGAACAGATCTTGTGGGAAGGTCTCCTGGGAAAGAATTGTTCCAGCCACTGAAAGCAAACACTGTTTAATGTTTAATAACATGTTTTCTTTCCTTTGGTCTGCCTTCCCTCTAGAAAATGTTCCAGTGCAACTGACTGGTAAGGAAAAGAAACTGACTGTCTTGGAGCAGTTTTATTAGGCTTTGTACAGCAGGTATGTACTGGACCATGGAAGTGCACAAGTAAGATCTCACCTGTGCAACAGAAATGAAAATACTTTCTATCCACCTACTCTTACAGTGATCTCAAAAGTCATCCACCACTGCAGTCAGGAGTAGCTTTCCCATCTTCTGTATATACAGACAGCCTAAAATACATGAATCAGAAGGTGGTGTTTGAAATGTAAAGCCCCTACGTGTCTGCTTTCTGGTTCTACTTTGTGCATGTAGTTTCTACCAATTTGTTCCTTTAGAGCAGCCAAAAGGCTAAACTCGGCATCCTCGCCAAACCCATTACTTTGATTATAATGCAGCACTACCTATGTTTCATCCTCATAGATCCGTGTGTTTCTCTTACCCCTCTTCGACCCATTGTAACTCATTGCACGCATAGCTAGAACTACCTAGCACTCCTAGCAGTGGTCAGCTCTGATCTCTATCCATAACGAAAATGCCAGTGTGCTAATATGGAAAACAACAAGGATTTCAGGAAAAGCTGTTGAACTTGTCAGACCACAACAGGGAGGTTCAACTCTTCTCCTGGAGAGCCGGAAAGATGACGGGGAGAAATTATCAAAAAGCCCAGGTCCTTTGATCAGGCTTTCCATCTGAGTGCTGCTGAGCAATTTTGCACAAACGGTATATGAGGTCAGGCACCTGTCAAGCCTGCAAAGGGCTTCAGCTATAACTCTGAATGCTGTTAGATGTCTATACAAAGGACCAGTGGAATTCCCAGTAGGAGGTGTGTGTGGCTTGGCTGTGCTATGTGCTGCTCAGATATATTGGGAAGAGGATTAAGAAGTTTATGATGACATCCAACAGATGATTAAAACAAACAAACTGGCAGGCTGAGGATGAGGAATCTGCACTACAGGAGCATGGTTTTAACCTAATGATTTGTTGCCTCCACTGGGCAGCCTGCCTAACCTTGGTATATCTGAGTTGCATCATTTCAGGGAATAATGTCCTTGAGTGATTAGTACTGCAGTAAAGTTACAGGTCAAAAGGTCTGAAACATGACCTGTTTGGAAAGATGGAAGAAACAGCAGTTGTTTAGTCTGGAGGAAAAAAGACTGTGGGAAGGCATGGTAGAGCTTCAAATTTTCAGGAAAAAAAGGAAAGGAATACAATGTTGCAGAGAAGACAGGAAGTAGTGGGTATGAGTTACAACAACAGAGGTAATGTGGTAGAAGCATTAGGTAATCTGTCTCTGGCTTAAGTTGCCTAAGATAGTGTTGAATCCTCATCAATTAAGCTAAAAATGAATTAGACAAGTATCACCAAATGACATGAATACTGTAGATGGGCAGGGAGATGACCTAGACGAACTCGTGCTTTATTCTGGCAGTAATTTGAGTAAATTTTGTGGTATCTCTGCATACTGAAAATACACACAAGGCTGTGTATTGTAGTAGCTATTTATGAAGGGCCTCTCCTAATCTCTAGGGCTGCTTGATTTTAGAGAACTGCACTGAACATTTTGCACAGAACAATGGGGTTTTTTTCTCTTTCAACCTTTTTTCAGCATCCCATATTTGAGGAGACTATGGTAGAGTTTTCCAATTTTATCACTTGTGATAAAAGCAGCTCATTGTTTTGTTTCCTTCCTTGTGTTTGCACCTCTTGAGTTTGTTTTGCTAGCATTCATTGCCAACAGACTCAAAGCAGAGAAGCCAGTAAGAAGAAAGCTTGTAAAGCATTGACAACTGTTCATCATACAATATCACTAACTGAAGTTTGTAAGGTTTTCCCTGATTCTCAAGACTGATTATCAAGACTGTGATAAACAAACATACAACTACAGTAATCAGGGCTGGTCTAAGCCCAGCTGGCCCAAATGTGTAGAGATTCCCAGGGAGCAGAGCAATCAGGGAAGCAAGGAGCTGTCTAATTCTATAATAAAGTAACATAACAAGAGTACAGAACTGACAGCTTGCTTATCACTACTTGTTAGTGTTTTAGTAGAAAGAAATAGGTCTCCTAGCCGTTCACTGCAGTCTTTTCCTGCACAGTCTACTTCCCTTCTGATCTGATGATTCATGTTTATGAATCTTTTTAAATCAATGGTGTGACTTTCTGCTTAAGACTAGGGCTGTCTGCCAGCTCTGATTAGGGGAAGTGCTCAAATGCATACAACCAGGTGGTGCTTGCTTGCTTTACTGATTGCGCAGAAATTTAGGCAGCAATAAAGGTGCAAAGACAATGCAGTGCCTCTCAGCGACACTGGACTTGGACCCAAATAACCATGTTTGCATGGCACTGCATTGTGTTCAGACTTAGCTCAGATGTTCCTATATTTTCCTATTAATGGTATTTCTATCAGTTTGTGATTTGGCCAAATCTGGACAGATTTTCATGCAAGCAACAAAAGGTCTAATATTCTCAGATTGTCTCATTATCATATTGCAAGACTTAGTCTAAATCTTGAAATTAATTTTTAGATCTGATACAATCTGTTTTCTCCTTATTTTACTCTCAGGAATGGAGGTGGTGTTTTGCTAAAACTATGAATAAACAAGAATGTTGTAGCAATGCTCCTAAATTATAAACTTTTGGCAAAAGAAAAAGAAGGTATGTAATAACATAAATGAAACTACTTTATATTGCCAGCTCTCTTGCCTATGGTCAGTATCATTTAAGATTTTTATTTCATAGAGAAAGGACAATGATAAATCAATTGATTTCTAGTTCTTAGAAACGTTGATAACTTTTAACTTGAAGCTTATATCTTGCTGTAATGAAAAGTAACGTTTGAACGTGGTACCTTTGAATTTCTTATAAGAGCCAGGTAACCCAATGTTACTAATAACAAAGTATTTATAAATGTTGTTCTTGTTCTGGGCTGACAAGTGGCATGTACTGTGTTATCAGTTGGCTCTCTCCTGCATACCTTCTTAGGGAAGTAAATAGCTGGCACACTTGGAAACCTCTGGTTAAGATAATCTGGGGACAAGAGCAAGGAAACTGGAGGTGTTGGAGATAGATAGGCATGATATCTGGCAAATACCTGCCTATACTATTTGACGTTATAGCCTTTGCTTTTTATTCCTCCCTAATTACTAGCCCTGTTAAGAATTTTGGTGAAAAGTTAAAGGAAAAGGTTAAGAGAAACTCCTTTCACCTTTTTTGCAGCTGGTAGTTCTAAAACATAAAGAACCTCTATGACAGTGTAACTCAGAGAGAGGAAAGAGAAAATGTAAGTCAAAAGGACAGTGACATTTCCTACTAGACTCTTAAAAAGAACAAGAACATTTTAAGATGCCTTTGGTGCACGACCACCTTCTAAAAATACAGAAGACCTTGAGAGTGAGTTGCCAAAATATTTTTTAAAAGCTAGCCACAGTTTCTTCCATTTTTGGTGTATTCTGCAGAATGTACTCTGATGTACTCTGCTATCCAGTCTCATCACAGACACATTCTGTTGTCTGTCCCCCAATCACAGAAATACACATGTGTTTTATAAAGCAGATTCTCACAGAAATGACCTTAGCACAATGGCCTCTCTCCTGCTCCACATACAAGATGCAGCTGGTTGGTCTGATATTTTGCTCCTCTAATCAAAGCACTCAGCACCTGTGGCCCTGAGCAGGGTAGTGATCATTCTACACTGCTGTAGCCAAGGCAAGAAGGGACAATTTTTCTGTACCTCATAGCATGTCCTTTGAAATAAAAGAGCCTTGCCAGAGGCACACTGAAGAGCTGCAGCCAAATTCTGATCCCCTGTGCCATGTGGACCCCCGTCTTTCAAGGAAATACTCCCCATCATGAGTCCCAGCATGCCTTCATCTGTCAATAGCAAAGAGAAAGTCACCTGCAAGGTCTACAAATGTCTTATGGTGAACAGCTGATTTTCCTAAACTTTGAGTCCTTCCTTTCTTCTTTCAGATAAGACCAGTCTCTGACTTTTTCCAAAGTAAATGGTATATTGGGCTAAGTTCCCATATTAAGTATGAGCTTCATGGGCCACGTCAGCCACAGGTTTTACTTGTGATACATACAGTCTAATGTAATGCAGCTAAAAAGCTATAGCTACCTAGGAAGAATAAAAAAACCTCAGCTTGTTCTGGTATAGATTGTCTCATGCCTGTACTGGCAAAATTATAATATATTGATAGTAGTCTGTCACTTTTGGGTGGATCTCATGTCTTTTTTTTTTTTTTTTTTTGAGTGACAATATTTTAAAACATATCAAGTGGAAAAAAGGTGACTTATCTCTGCATAAAAATAAATGCATGTATTATTAAATGTTGAAAGATCATTTTATGCACAATTTGCTGTGCCCCAGTAACAAGTAAATATCATAGAATCATTGCATGAGTGCACACAAATGAAAAATTATGACAGGTAATCTCTTTCATGTGTTTTGCCTTTGGGTAGGGATTGTCTTTGAGAAGGGTATGATTTTCAAAAACTGAGTCATCTGTATGCAAAACAGCTAGAAATAATATTATAACAGAGGCTTTAAGGTTACAGCATTCATATATTTAAAAGCCATTTTCTTCCTGAGAGGCCAGTGTTTATAAACACATGAAAATCCTTACAACATGTCTGATAATAAGACTACACTTAACTTTGATATTGGTTAGGTGAAATTAAGGGCCAAGATTTCCCAAGACAGAGCACCTCTGGCATTCTTCTACCCAAACCCAATGTGATAGACAAGATGAAGAATATATTTTCCCCTTCCTCCTCCTCTCTTGAAGGTCTAATCATTACTCTGATTGCTTCATGAGAACCGTCATGCTGACAAGCCTGTTAAGCTCTGACAAAACCTCTTGCCCAGCATCCTGTCTCTGACAGGGAGCAGTAACAGATACCTAGCAAGAGCTTGAACAGCATGACCTGCTGCCAGGTACACTGTCCTAGCTGTTGGTCTTTGGCAGCCTAATGCCTTCCTGAGCCTGTGGCTGCATCTGGACAGTGCCTGACAGCCACTGACAGATGCAGTAGTGTCCTATTCTTCAGTCTTTTCTTCAGCCTGTAAGGGTTGCTATTCACTGTAACTTTCTGTGCATTCCTCTGGGAGAAGCAGGTCAAATAACAGAGAGGATGTCCGCTTTTGATGACCGCTTTTGAATGACCCAAAAAAGGGTCATTCAGTGCCCTCCTTTCTTGGAGAGCACCTGAATGTGCTTGACGGGAGCAGGACAGAATGATGGGCAAAGAGCCCTTTCCACAGTATGGGGTGGAACAGGCAGAAATGAGTCACTAAAGCCGTGTTTCTGTTTCTAAAAGAGACTGACTTGGGAGAGGAGCTTAGCTGCTGGCACAGTCTGGTACAGTTTTGGCCTGTGTCAGCTAGCTCCCTCTGAAATACTGCCTGAGCATGGTGCAGGCAATAGCACGTGCCAGGCTATTCCCAGGCTATTTCCAATAGGCATTCATATGTTGAAACCCTACTCTTGAACACCGCCCTTTTTCTAGTTTTAGACAACTTAAACTGTAAAAAAAAAAAGAAAAAAAGAAATAGAGCTGCATAATCATCACATGGAACACAAAGGAGACCCAGAGCCAGCTCTGTGTAGTGTGAACCCTGCCATTTGGCACAGGGTATGGGAACAGTCCCTGCCCTTGTGTCACTTAGCAGAATGAATGGATCCAGAGAGACTGGGAAGCTGATGAGAAAATCAGTAAACACACCCCAAACAGAACTCAGAGATGGTAGGAAGAGTGGGTCTTTTATGAACCCGAGTAGCTGCATGGAACTGGTGGTATGTCAGAATCCACCACACTGATGGAGTAAGAGGAAGTCTGAATCTAACACCAAGATACTTGGGATATTTCTAAACCTTGTTAATATCTATTCCATCTCAGTATGATCTTCTCTACTTTAAAACAAGTTTATTCCCACACTTTATCATTAACATCCCAAAAATGTTAAAGCTTAGCCAAACTCAAACGAATGAAGCCTTCACAGAGTCATCCTAGACCCATGCTCTGGCACACTCAGAGAACACTGGACAGGGCTGTAAATTTCAGCTGTTCTGAACAGGACATGTACCTTGCTCTACAGAATATACTATCAGTAAGATTTTGCTCGCTCTTCTCTGTGTGAGTTGTCTTCTAGACTACTTTCTTGTAAACTACTTCAATTTAAACTTCTGTTTCCATTAAACTTCTATAGCATGGTACTCAGGAATAGGGCCTGAGTCTTCAGAGGCTGATAGACAAGAGATGTAAGTAACTTTTCCTTAATCAGAGTTACAGTGGCCATAAATTTCTCCTCAAAAGGACATTGGTCTTCCAGATTGTCTCTCATCGTAATCCTGATTCAACCCAGTTCTGCCAAGCTGTGCTAAGCACCATTTTCAGACAACTCAGTTTGACACACTGAATTTAACTCCATCTTTTCCAGACTCTTCCTACTGGCTAGAACAAGCTACATGTGGTTAAATACACTTTGGTTCTTTTAGTTCCTTATTTTCAAAAATCTGAATATGTTTTTTCTGAAAGGAAAAGTTACCTCTCAGCAGACATAAATTCCTGTAATCATATCATCTGTCATTGAATTAATGCATTTTGCAGTACAACTTATCTCATAAAAGTTGATTTCTCATCTCTTTAACAAGAAATACTCAATTAGAAGGAAGAAGCAAGAAACATATAAGCATTTAAAAGGAGAAGATATGGTTTCTGAAAGCACTGCATATCATACATGCTTATAACAAATATTCACTCTTTTCATTCATCTTCTCAGTGGCCACTTCATTCCTAAAAACGACAGCCAGAATAAAGATAGATACATAATCTAAGAAAAACAAGAAATCTCAAAGGTGCTAAATATATATAAATATATAATTGCTTCAGATGCCTCTTTCTCTAAATCCACAACCCTGTCAGTGCTTTCCAAAACTTCATGAATTTGTTGTGGAGAATGAAATGGAATGCTAACTTGGGAAGGTTCCTTTTGTTTCTTTGGCGTTTCCATTTCCATTTTCCATTTGTCCATTTTGGTGCCAGTAAATCACTCACCCCGTAGGTTGTCACAGCAGAGAAGTCAACATATTGAACTTAGCTAGACAAACTGGGGCCTAATTTGAAGCATTCAGCTGAGCTCTTATTCCACATGTCGAATATGCACAGTGAGAACATTAATAAAATTCATGAGCATGATGAGAAGAGGCAAAACCAATCCCTTGAGTAAAAAAAATTAAAGGAATTGGCTCATTTCCTGTTTGAGAGTGGTTAAAAACATACAGATTATTTTTCTCTACTGCAAATGGCATATGCTAACATGCAAGACAAAGCTGACTGATAATAACAGTAAATGCTCAAGAAAAAAGATTTCAGATGTTCAGAGCCTATAATATGGTGAAATCACTGTTTTCACTCTCTTCCTCAATGCACCTACGGAAGCACATAGCCATTCTTCATAGAATAATTAGCAACTTGATGCACAAGGACTTTACACTGTGACACCAATCAAGCTTAATAAAAGTTCTTCAGCTGAATTCCCTCATGTCTTCAGCTGAAAATGTACTTCTAATGTGTTTGAACTTTTTTCCCTCCACAAATTTTTCTCTGTAAGTTTTTTAGCTTTTATGTTATTAAAAATTGCAGAACAATTTGCATATTTTGTAGTCACTGCAAATGTCCATGTTTCTTAATCATGTGGTTTTCCTCCTTAATTGAATTTCAAGGGAATTGCTCTGCATGCTGTCATGGATAGGGCAGAAAGTGTTGACATATGGCATTGATCTCCACCACCATCACCATCTGCCAAATTGGATCCTGACTTTGTTCATTTGTGGAAGGTTCTATTAATTTACTTACTGCCTTCACTTTTTTCTGACCATGTTTTTCTTCTTGTTTTTCTCTAAATGCTCTTCTCCTCCCTGCTTTTTACCTACTATCTCGATTTTCTTCTCAACTACATAATCAACAGAGTATTTTCTCATTATCTATTAATGGCCTGCATGTTTCCAAAGCTTTTATCAGATCTTTTTAATTGAAAAAAAAAACCTGTGGGGAAGCCAAATCATGGGTCTTCAAAATAAAGCTCTTCCTTTTTATCAGTGACACCTACCTTTTTCATTTAACCATTTACATAAGATTATATGCCATTCTGGACAAGTTCTGGTTTCTCATAAGCTTCATCGTGTACAGGAGAACTTCAGAAAATTTCTTTGTTTTTATAAAGCAGATGTTGAGATTGCATTTTGACCAAATGCATTGAAGAGAAACATGCAAGCATTTATTAAAAAACCACTAGTTTTGTGTGTGTTCTTACCTACACTAATTCTAGTAGGAGAAGAATTCATAAAATCTGGCTCTGTCTTTTGTGTCAAGGAGTAGCAAGAGCAGACCACTGTACAAGGTAAGAAAAACCAAGACAAACCAACCACAACAGGCTGGGCAGAATGTTCCATCAACAGCTCCACACCTGGGGAAGAGATTGAGAGGTCCAGGAACCATGCAGAGAGTCTCGTCAGGAGCAGCATGAGATGGGATGAGGGAAAAGACTAAACTGGGCTATAACATAGCCCCAAGAGTCATTTAGGAGGTAGGGCTGAAGGCAGGTGTGCTAACAACATAGCCCAGCCAGGGAATGAAAGGCCCAGGTCTGAGCCTACAAGGAGTTCCTATATGTGGGCAAAGGGTGGAGGTCCAAGATGAGGCTGGTCAGATCTTGTAAGATCTATTGGTGTACTCACAGTCCTGACAGTGGGGTCTTCCATGAATTTCTTAGTGCCACGTTTTCCATCTGTGTCATCTAATTCCTACCTACTTCATAATTAGAATCTAGTGAGCTCTTTAAATGTCTTTAGAAACTTGGCTGCAAGTGCAAGTGATACTCAACTGTTAGGCACCTAAGAAGCTTTCAAACACATTCCTGAGGTCAGTGAGGCCATTTAGCTGGTCAACAAATGTTTGCATTGCATTTTAGCTTTAATCTCTCTGTCTCTTGGCTTTGTTGTCTTCAAGATGGCATTCTCATGAGGATTAATTAGCCCACACCTGTACTGCAGGCGAAGCACAAAAATTTCTTCAAACTGTAAGCAGTTATGCTAGGAGTCATTTTGCATGCTAATGCTAACATTAGAATTGATCTTTACACCATAAAAACTGGCGTGGCCGTTCAGAATTTCTTCACCTCCATGTGCTTTTGCTTTAATCAGTTTTTCTGCAGTAACAGTCATGTGGAAAATCAAAACCAGAAAAGTTTCCTTACTGTGTTTCAGTAGGTGAGACAGAGGAGCAGTGGCAAGTAAGCATGAACATCAGATATGTGAAACTTGATAACAGATCTGTAGTTTTTTGGGATAAATAGCCTGAGCCCCCACAGTGCTTCAGGAACCCTCCTGGGATAGCCAGAACAGAGCACGTGAGAGCACAAGTATGAGATGAGACTGAGTTCAGGTGGAATATACTTTGTAATGGATAGGGACTGTTCCTCAAAGTCCATGTGACAGATTGTTTTGCACTACTGATCTTGCAATTCCAAATGCCGTTACCCTGTTTGACTTGACAAAATGCTGGCACGTTTGGCAGGTCATGGAGGGCTTCTGTGGAAGAAGAAGACTGTCATACTTGGAAACTAAAAACGGCAAGGAATACAGATCAGCTTCTGATGCATTCCTTGGTGTCTATATCTAGGGTCTATTATGCACGTATTTGTCATTTTCAAGGTTCATTTTGGATTTTTAACAGTTCAGCTATGTGGCTGTATAGCTGAGTTACTAATTTTGTAGTAGTGCTATCTTTGGACGGTGAGCCATTACTAGCTGATTGCTATAGCAGTATGTTGAGCCAAATTTATTCTGACATGACTGCTTTGCTCATAACAGAGGTCTGTTTATGAGATTTTCAGACAGCAATTCACATCTTCACAATACTCAACAATTTCTATTTCAGGTCCCTGTATCCAGGCTTGGCTCAACACTGCATTACTCCACAATTATGCTGGTAGAACTACTTTGGACAAGTTGGTATAAACTGGAAGAACACAATGATAAAATAGGCTTCCTATTCTTATTTTCAAGACAGTAAGGCTACCATCCTATGATAAGGATGAACAGAAATATCCTGTTCCAAATTACTTCCTCAGCATGTGTTTTTCCCTTGTTGTTTTGGATCTCTGAAGCTTTTAAACATTTGCTGTATGTTTCTGAGCACCCCTACTGGATTAGTCTGTTTTGGTTTTTCCCACAGAAAACTGACATTAAGTGGTTCTTTTCCCAGCAATAATAATCTCATTTACTATAAATTATTTTATTTGGAATACCTTGGAGACGCCCTAATGCTTTTACATAATGAAAGGACCATTTATTTCCAAATATTGTAAAGCTTGTTTTCAATTTTTTTTTTCTCATTTTTAAAGTGGAAATCATTGAATTTGATGGGGAAGGAATTTCTTTCACAAAGAAATAAATTATACAAGGGTATGTATAACTTACGTGCAGGCAGAGATACAAGGAAATATCTATTTCTTAAACGTATAAAGGGAAATATGAACTTGTATAGATAAATAAAGTGAAAAGTACACAAAACAAGTGAACTAGCATTAGGTTGAGTTTTCCATTGACATTACATTAAAGTGTACAGCTGTCTGCATGAAAGAGATGTCTGATAATAAGGCATGTTTTTGAAATATAACTTGCACCAACATGACTTTGATTTTTAGGCAAGTCTGGCAAAGGGAAGAAACTTCAAAAGCCAGTTAAAGAGGGAGGGTGAGGTAATGATACAGGCATTTGCATTTTTTTTTTTACGTAAACCAAGCAATAGAGCAGTCAGGTAAAACTGTTCAGTATATACTGGAGAGAGGATATGCAAGGTACTACAGCAGTGTAAAAATAAGGGAAAACAATTTTGGTTCCCTCGTCTTTATGGAATACATTGCAGATACGGAATTATTCTCTGACCAGCTGAACAGCCCCAATGTATCTTCTGGAGAAAAGAACCAGCTGGCCCAGTCCAGTTCCATGGTTCCCACTGAGCAGCTGGGATCTGCTTGGGCAGCTTTTGCCAGAGTGTGATTTCCACAGTATGACTCTAAATAAACAATCCTCTCAAGCTGCATAGATGACAGCTGGGAGGTTAAAAGGATTTAGCACTGTCCCATGAGCACTTCTTAAATCCAGGTCAAGTGTAGAACAGGTGCAGATGTTGCTTGTTCAGAAAGACCCTGTGACCAGTGACTGTGCGATGGGAAACTGCATGCATAGGTATGGACCAGGCAGCAGCAAGGCAGTGGGTCATCCTATGGAAAGGGTGGATTGTGTAGCATGGAGAGGCTGAATGGGGTCTGGGCCAGGGATGTGAATGTTTTTATATAAATGCCACAGATTTTACTTCTGATTATTTGTTTGGTTCCTTGTAGCTGCCTTCAGTTCAAGGCTTAGACCTAGACAGACCTGAGACACGGGCTGCTGCAAACCACGTGACATGGCCTGGTGCAAACCACCTGAAGTTCAACACAGCCAGGTGCCAGGTTCTGCACCTGGGTCAGGGCAATCCCAAAGACAAATACGTGCTGCATGGGGAATGGACTGGGAACAACCTTGCCAAAAAGGACTTGGGGGGTAAGAAGCTTGACATGAGCTGGCCCTGTGTACGCACAGCCCAGAAAGCAAACTGCACCCTGGGCATCCTGAGAACTGTGGGCAGCAGTTGTGGGAGAGCATTCTGCTCCTCTGCTCAGCTCTGGTGAGACACGCCTGGAGCACTGCATCCAGCTCTGAGGTCCCCAATGCAGAAAGAGTGTCCACCTGTTGTAGCTGGTCCAGAGGAAGCCAAGAAGATGATCAGAGGGCTGGAGCACCTCTCCTTGAGGACAGGCTGAGAGAACTGGAGTTGTTCAGCCTGGAGAAGACAAAGCTCTGGGGAGGCCTTATAGCACCTTCCAGCACCTGAAGAGACCCTACAAGAAAGTTGGAGAGGGACTTCTTAGAAGGCCATGTAGTGATAGGACAAGGTGGAATGGCCTTAAGCTGAGAGAAGCCAGGTTTAGGTTAATGATTAGGCAGAAATTCTTTACTGAGGGTGATGAGGCACTGGAACAGGCTGCCCAGAGATGATGTGGATGCCCCATCCTTGGAAGTGTTCAAGGCCAGGTTGGATAGAGCTTTGAGTAAACTGGTCTAGTGGAAACCTCCCTGCCCATGGCAGGGGGGTTTGGAACTAGATAATCTCTAAGATTTCTTCCAATCAAAACCATTCTGTAATTATGTGATTGTATGATTTGGTACCTAGGAGAGAGCATGGTAAATGTGTGTAGGTGCATACAGGAGTCAGTTTTTTGTTTGAACAGTTATTAGTACTGTTCAGCAAATGCACTTTATTCCCATCTGGCAGGAATGAAAAGCCACCACAAACACAGATCAATGGATCTGATGTTATGGGCATACAGCCTTTTTTTTGGGCCATTCCTAATTGAAAGACATTGTCCTACTGGTGACTGTCAGACCTCTTCTTATGTGAAGGGCTAGCAAAATTGAAGGCAGAGTTATAAATCAATGTTTACCCCGCTAGAAATCATGCATGACACTATCAGAAAACTGCCTTTACTTAATTGGCAGTAAAGCTTGAAGCATAATTAATAAAAAGGTCACATTTCCCAGGCTGTAATGATTTTGCTTTGATCAGTCTACCTTCCCATCACTTTGATGATGAGGTTGTTTCCTATGAACATCCGATCACTTGATTTTTATGGAAGTAGTTGCCAGCATTTACATTTGTTCTTGGTCTCATCTATCATTATCATTATCATTATCCTAACAGGTGACTATTTTTAAATTACGTGTGTATTAAGAGTGCTGTGTTACTGCTGCAAGCTAAACATCCCATGTGAATTATAAATAATTACTGGTATAGTTTGTCTTCCTACATACTTGGAACACATGTACATTTTTCAGGTTAACTGACATGATTTTGGGTTAGAGAAAGTAACTGCAAAAGTAATTAGGAACAGTTTAACAGTGGAACTGGAGGATTTTTACGTCACTGGATCAGTTTTGCAAATAGTCTGAATGTCTAAGTTTCAACAACTGAGCAGGCACATAAATAGCAGTGGAGATGCTCTAGGAAGCTGCAGTACACAAGAAATAGAATCTCCTCTACTCACCCAGCAGCAGATGCTGCAATTGCAGTATCTACTGCTTTTCACTTTGCGGAGTGCTGTCAAAATAGTGTACAAACCTTTGCATTCAATATATGCGCTACACAGAAGATACAATTAAGAGGAAGAGACACATTGATTTTTCCGGTAAGAATTCTACTTTTTTTGTACTTAGCTCTGAGAGAGCCAAGTTATTAGCTATCAGTAGAGGTTGCAGGATGTTTGAACTCTGCTTTTTAGTGACCAGAAAGTGAGATTAATGGGAGTTCTAGTGTATCTCTGCTGACAAAAAGCCCATTTTCATTTTTGCTTTTAAAGGAAAGAGCCACATTTCTCGTAATTTGCAAGACAGCCATCAGCTACATGTAAGGAAAAGAATATATATTCAGCCTCCCTTCTGAGCTATGGCATCCTGGTTGTCACATTTACTGGCAAATGAGCATTCAATAGCACTGCACTGCTGTGTTTGTTGAGCAGTTAAGTGCAGAATTCAGTATACTGGGACTTCATAACTCACCCACTCCACCCTCCAATTAACCCACATGTTGACTTTGAATTCTCCTCCTGGGCTTCTGTCTTGCATGTTTTTCCTCTGCTGCAGATAGTTTCACAGAAATATGCGTTGAAACAAGGCCAGCCCCTGTGTCCTTGGTCAAACACCTCTTCTTGAGTGAAGCTTGCCTTTGGGAGCTTGGGCTGTGGGCAGTGAAACACTGCACAAACCGCTCTGTGTCTCCACTGGTTTGTGTGCACAGATCAGTCATGCTGACTTGTATTTGCCCTGAAAGCTTGTCTGGCACCTTTTGATTGATTGTGCAATGGTTAATTTCCTCTTTTACTTTTCCCAATCCACACTTAGGAGCACTGACAAGAGACTGTACACGAAGCCTTTTAGCCTATGTGTTTTTTGTAAGGTAGTGCATACCTCCTAGGTTCCTGTATTTCATAGAGTCATAGAAAATCTCAGGTTGGAAGGGACCTTTAAGGATCACTGGGTCCAACTCCCTGATCCTCACAGGATAATCTAAAACTAAATCATATCACTAAGAGCATCATCCAGATGCTTTCTTGTGAACTGTAGAGGAGTTGTCAATAACAAATGTATTGAAAGCCCTTCTTGGACTGCCATACCTAGAAACTGAAAAGGTGGAATGGAAAGGAAGAAGATATTTACTAGGAAGTGGATGAAGCCTCATTCTGGCTAATTAAGGCCTCTTGGTGCACTCATGGCCCTCTAGGGATTTTATAGTAGTAGGGGTGAGTGCTGCTAGGAGAAAGAGACATTTTAGACTGTTGTGGCAGTGAAGGCAAAGAGTTGGGAAGAAGGAAAGTGATGTGTTTGGGACATGCTGTGGAAAGCATGCAGTAAGAGCACAGGGGAGGTCTGGATGGAAGACATAACCTCGTGCTGAGAGCTTGCCATCTTTACTCGCTCAGCTTCTAGTGATAAAAAAGCATCAGTGAAATAATAAATGAAACACTACCATAAAGTTTTTGACTGTTTCATACTGGACATCTCATTTGCCTAACTTTGGCCTGAAAAAGTTATCCCTAGAGGATAACCTAGAGGGTGCTGCATCAGTACATAGTGTCTAATAGGATGGTCAAGATCTAAAGTAAACAGTTGCTAATTTTTGTCTCACTGAAAGCACAACACACAAGTTAAAAAAAAAAAAAAAAAAAAAAAGAAAAGCAAAAAGCCATGCTCAGCCAAGTTTCATGATTTCCATACATGTTTTCCACAGTCACTCTCTGCACTAATTTTAGTCCCTTAAAACAATGGGACGAAAATTGCACATGGCAGGGTATTGTAGACTAAGGCAGTAGGGAAGATTTTGCAGCCTACTCAGCTTCTGAGTCACAAATGACATATCCAAATCTGCCATTCTTCAGAACCCCCTTTGCTGTTTGAGTACAGCTTCCCTGACACAGCCTGAGTCTGAAATTTTATTCTCTCATACAACAGTGTTATTTCTACCACCTAATAAATCGCCATGGCTTAGTACATTTAGTGATCTGCTTAACAACATTTTGATACGTTGTGCTAAAGCATCTCTTACTGCATCTCTTAATACAGTCATCTTTACTCAGAAAGTGGCCTCAGATTAGCCCAAGTTCTGGACTATTTTAACTTTCCTGTTATAGTCGAATAGATATAACCTAGGCTCTTCAGGCCTTATTTATAATAGTTATAGTGGTGCACTTCCTTCCTCAGGGAAAAGATAAGTACACCTGGCACATGAGTTGTTTTGCTGTTACTGCCCTTACCAGTTCCTGGAATTCAACCACTTTTAGGCTGGTATGACCATGGCTTTAGACCTTGGGTCAACCTCAGTGAAAGGGGGCTAAGCTGATTCAAACTACCTTGCTTCTCGTGCGGGCAAAGCATACACGGACAGCTGCAGTTATCCTGCAGAAACTTGTTTTGTCTATCTAGGGACTCCTCTGGAGTGCCTGCCAGCACAGTTGTCAAGAGAGGTGTGTGATGTTTTTTTCCCCACACTCTTAATCAGTGTCTCTCTGCCAGTAAAACTTCCAAGTTTGGAAGTGGTGTGGTGTGGTGTGAATGCAGCTGTGTAAGTAAAGCTCATTTCTGTATTAGAATAGAACAGTATTGTACCGTTGTAAGAAGCTTTATCATCACACTTATATTAGGGGCTATATCAGCATTGGCACAAGTGAGAATTAGGCCATTTATCTATCTCACACCCCACTGCCAACGAAAGGGCCCAGTTACAATCATCTCTGAACCTCTTAGGAAGAACTGAAGGATTTGCTGACTGAGACAAGTTAATACATCACTAGAGAGATTCACAGTGTCATGCAGTTCTAGTGGTGGTTTTGAAAAAAAGCATGGGAGCTAAAAAAAAAAAGAAAAAAATCTGACCATTACCATAGCAACCTGATGGGCCACTACATGTTTCCTGGCTGGTGGCATCATCCTTGTTTGGCAGGGTTTGTTGGGCTGGCCAAGTTTTTTTGGTCTTGGTCATTCATGCAGTTCTTAATAAGATGTGATTCTGTGACAACCTCAAAGGGGTTTTTTTAGCTGAAGACAGGCTGCACCTAGATTTCATGCATTTTATTTTCAATAAGGTTATTCAAGAGGAAAAAAAGACTCAGTTGACTAAACACTGGAGTGAAAGAAGAGCAGGACAGAATGAAGAGACATGCATTGCCCTAAAAATTTTAGTAGCTTTTCTATGAAGTTATGTCTCTGTAGTGTCTGGCTGTGTAGCCCTAGTATCTTTTCATTTTATGTCCCTTACCTGTTGTCGACGGGCATGTCATGTACGTGCTTTTTATGAAGACTGTGAGGGATTGCAAAGTATTTTACTAGTCATTCTGTGTACTCTGCAGTTGAGTGGGAACTGTTGTCTCCATTTTCTGGGGAATTCCAGAATTGCATTTTCAAAATTGTTTCCATCACAAAACAGTTCAGACAAACAGGCAAATATCTGCCAGGGACCAGAACTGTCCAAGATTTTTCCTTTACCTGAGAGCTTCAAGCCCTTGAGTTTGAAGAGTTTTCTGGGAAATACATAACTTTGTACTTAGTGGTTTCAGTAAGACGTGGAGAAGCTGAAGGAGGCAACATACCTGTTTCTGCCATTGCTCACACGAGAGGCTATATGGAAGGTACTTGCAGCAGTAGTACCTGACTACCCTCAGAGAAAGATTTCTGAGCCTTTCCTAGTACCCCATGGGTAGGCTCTAGAGATGCTGTTTCTGCTACACCTCACCTTCCCCTGTCTGTACGCAAAGATTGTTGCGGTGGCTAAGTCCACTTTACACCCCCCAAGTTACCCTGAAAGTGATCTCTCCCTACAACACTGTGCTAGAAAGTTCTCCCACTGTCTAGGTCCTGTCGGTCACTGGCCCCCTCCCCCCTCCCACCCCTTTTCCCATTGGCTCCTCTTATGTCATTCAACCTTGCCTCTGCCCGCTAGCCCTCAGACTGTTGGTTTTGGATGCTCTGCCCGCCTTTGGGAGCTCTCGGGATAAAACCGGCATGGGCTTTTGGTTCTGGGTTGTTCTTGCCTCTGTTCCCTTCGGGTGTGTTGCCATTAAACGCCTCGGAACTACATGCAGAGAACCCCTCTCGCCTCTTTGTCTCCGGCTGGTGCACAGACTGCGTGTGTGAGCGGCTGTTCGGACTGTCTGCGAAGGTGAGGTCGTGTGCACGTGTAGGGGCTTGGAGAGTGCTGCCTGAGCGTGTCCGCGAGGGACCCTGTGGAATACACGCGGCATCGATCCACCGAAGCTCTCATACAATAAAGAGACTGCAGTACTAGCATTAATAGTATTGTGAGGAATCATCTATTTCTTTACTATAAAGGCTTTGCAACATGCCAGTGCAGGGTCCTGGGAAAATGTTTAAAAACAATTGACTCTTGTCTCCCTCAAGCCGTAGTAAACTGGTTTGGATGGGCAGTAGCAGGGTTTAAAGGCAAAGACTGCCATTTATCTGAACCAGCAAAACTTCTGCCGTAGTCTAGGATGAAGCCAGACACAATCTTAAACTGAAATGGGGGAAGCCCAAGAAAGCATTTGCTTGTCTTTCTTGACTCTTGGCTATGGAAGTGCACTGCAGGCTCCCACCTCAGCACCCCATCACAGGCTAGGAGGTAGTCAGGCATGTTCTTGCTTTGCTCACAGAAATAACATAAAACAAATCTACCAGGAGAGTTAAAGCAAAGTGAGCAGCTGAAATGGATTCACTAGTGTTTCAGTTTGGTTATTAGCTGGTTTGGATTACTTTTAAAGAAAAAATATGACTGTCTAGTTCTCCTTCTTAGGTGAACGAACATCAGATGATGAAACCTTAATGATTTTTTTTCTCATAACAGAAACACTGTCCATCATGTACAACAAACTAGGCAAGTTGTCTCTGGATGTCTCTTCTTATTAATTCAAAACACTTTTGCCCTGTATTACATAAACTTGCTATGGAGCAAAGGCAGAGAGTCTCCAGGGTCTTCCTAGGCCTTAGTAAGTGCATGCAGGAGCAGGACACCCCATGTTTCTGGTACTGTCCTTGGCACTCAGGTGGCACTCAGCTCAAGCACACGCTGACAGTCCATCACTAAAAAAAGACAGGTAATAGAACACTGAGAGCAAGCTCCCATGTCTCCCTTTTCCTCCTCCAGGTCTTTGCATATGTGGTTCTTTTTGGTTGGAGCAGAATTTTAGAGGTCATGTTGTTTCAGTCCTTTGAACCCCAGTGTTCTGTATGTCCTTTGAAACATTCTGTTCTTACACACAGTTTCCAATCTCTTTACATCAGCACATTTGGTCTAGGAATCTGCTCTTTGGATGTCAGTAAATATGACCTATCTGAACTTTCAGGATGAGCATTTGTTTAATCGTGAGTTCTCCAGTCAGCTTTTCTACTCTAGACCCATTTCTCAGGGGATGAAGTGCAAAAAGCTAGTTTCTGTAAATGCCTGGAGCTGGTCTGAGGAACTTGGAAAAATTCAGGGTACAGTGTGTTTTCTGCTTTTGATTTTTTTTTGCCTCTACATTCATCTATAATTTGTGGCATCACAGTTAAATCATGTTATGCCACTGACATTTTTGTATGGTGTAATCATTCCTGATTGCTGTCTCTGCCCTTTGCTAGCTGGTTTCTGTCTACAGTACAGCTCTCTTGAGAAACCACAATTAAAAAAAAAAAAAAAAGGAAAAGAAAGAATAAGGAAAAGAAAAGAAAGGCAAGGCAGGGCAAAGAAAAGGCAAGGCAAGGCAAGAAAGAGAAAAGGAAAGAAAATAAAAGAAAAAGAGTACCAGAAAGACAATTTTAATGCTGAGATAAGTTTTGTGTCACCTTGTCTTCTTTTTTACTGATTTCTTTCAAAGCAACAGAAACTTGTTCTCATCAGCAAGTCTTAAGAAACATTGATTCCTGTGAGGGAATCAGTCTACATTCTAGTAAGGCTTTGCCTCACCATGAAGGAAATAAAGGCATGAATCACATAAAATCCGTTCTGTTTCTGCATTATACTGTGTGAACCTCTCTTGAACTCCTGACGGGGCATAGCACATATGCCTTGCTCTTTCCAGTTGCTCTCAGTGTGCTGGGCTGGGCAGGTGGGCAGGTCATGAAGAAGCCTGTCCACCCCTACAGACAGAACATTCTGACACTTCTGTCCTATGGCTGGCCTCAAACAGTGCAACAAGGAAACTGCTTTCTGAACAAAATAGCTCACAGGGAAGATGAAAGGCTGTGTTGTGGCCTGGCTCTGGAAATGTCAATTGAGTCTAGCTGGCTTGGAAACATGGGAAGCTTCCTCTGCTCTGGCCATACACCCACAGTCTCCACTGCACTGCTGTCCCTATCCAGATACCCGCATCTTCAGGGTCAGGAAATCAGTAGACAATCCTAGAGCCAACAGTGTTTGTTACTTTGGAGGCATTGCTTAGGACATACATGCAGTGGAGTAGGATTTTTAGAAAGGGGTAGTGTCAGGTAGCTTTTAACTCTAGATGCGTTCTAATCATTAGTCGCACATCTGGCTCTAGAACAAAATAAAATGTGTGACACCTTTTTCATCCAGATTCTACAAAACGGCAAGCTGTGTGTAAGATCCTTTCAATTGTACTTTTAAAGAAACACATTCTGGCCTATCAACTTGGTGATACTAACTCCAGCCGAATATCTGTTCGATTCTTTCTGAGGTAACATCTCTTCAGACTCAGCCAATTTAATCCAGTACGTCATTAGCTGGTGCATTTGTGAGACAGGACTGTGAGCAGTGGTGAGAGAATTCACTGGCAGCTTACTGTTGGTAGTTTACAGGCACTGGCTATAGCTACAATCTTATGTAACTCATCAGTACAGAAAGTGGGAACCAAAGGTGCTGAAGTTCACTATCATGGAGCATTTCTCAACAGCATGGAAAACTTAGGTCAGTTTTCATATGTTTATAAGTCAGAATCATTACACAACTCTTCCCTTTGGATGATTTGTTTAATGAGAAAACCTCCTCATGAGATTATTTCAAGATTTAGGTTTGTTTTGGTTGGGTTGGGTTTTTTTTTACTATGGATATTGTAGAGTCCTAAAATTTAGCTTTTGCTCATTTTTAGCCACACAAAATTATCCCTGCAAATTATAATATCCTGCATCCCTTCTCAACTTTATTAGCTGTACTATCAGGTAATATAAATAAGAAGTCTTTCAAAGAATGTGTTATCTATATCAACCTCATTAATTTGACAAATCTGATCTTTACTATCTCTGTGCATTAGTTCTGATTTGTAAAAACTATGACATCTAATTGGCCTCTGTAATTTTTATTTTTCTTTTTTATTAATAGAACCCAAATGTGGATGGGACTAAATTACTTTAGTAAAGTCTGGTGTTTTGCAGGTGACTGACTGATATATGCAAACCATGGGGAATTTATTTTGATTTGTACAGTTAAGGAGAAGTATAAATTCCTCCTTGCAGTTGAGCTTTACCTTATTTTTCAGAAAGCACATCAATGTAAAGACCCTACGGGTGAAATTTGTTTTACATCATTCCAGCTTTAGTGTTCAGTGGTCGTGTAGGTTCACTCTCCAGTTAACAGAGAAACAGGCATTGAAGGCTGACATTTCTAGGAATGATGGGCTCTATCACCTCAAGAGCCATCTGTCTCTCCCACTGACTCTAGAGGGGACCTAGACAATTAGTTGAGGACAGATTTTCATAAGCAATAATGTTAAAGGCCACCCCAAGTGCTACTGTGGGGATGTGCCATCAGCACTCTAATAACTGTTGCTTACATATCATATTTTAATTTTTTCTAAGAACAACTTAGAAAGAAACACTTGCCCAGACCCTTGATATATTAAATTGTGACTTAGGTAAATGAGAAGTCTCCTCTTTGTGGTACATCCTAAGACAATGACCCTGTGGAGTTTCTAATCTCTTTCACAAACTTTGAAGGTCAACTTCTTTTACTCTCCTTTAATAAGCCCATTTTTCCAGGTTGTGTATCATCTCTGCTGACAGAGAAAGAACCTGAAAATAATCTTGTGAAAAGACCCTTAGAGGCTGTTTCGACCTTCTTTTTTCCCTGGGTTAATATCATCTTCTTCCTTAAGACAGAGCATTTGCCATTCCTAACAGAAATTTTCATAGCCTATTCTTTAAATCCTCCAAACATGGAGACTTCACCCTTGAATTCTCTAACCTAGCCATGCTATATCTTCAGCATTTTTCTTAGGAGAAATTTTTCCTTAAGATTTAAGCTTCATTTAAAAGCTGCACTTTAGAGTCCGTTGTTACTGCCTTTGTAGTCTTCCACTCCCAGCATATAGAACAGTAGTGCTTTTCTCAGCACCATACACAGCACAAACCTTACTTTTCCGCCCTTCCCTTCTTTCATAGAAATGCAAAAAATCATGAGTATTTTCACTCTTTGCTGTTGTTGTTTGAGGTTTTTTAACCTCTATGCTGAGTATATGTGTTACCTGACAATATATCTGTCTGTCTAGGCACCACTAACACAATCCCTTGTTAATTTTATACTGAGGAGAAACTGAGGTATACATAGGTGAAACAGTCCTCCTAATGTTGGGATGGACCAAGCATGATAAAGGCATGCTGGAAAAGTAGCCACCAGACTAAGTACATATAGAAATAAAAGGCAGGGCTGTGGGAAACAGCATTCTGCTCATGGGTTCAAGTCTGATTTCTCCAGAAAAGAGTGTCAGACTGTAGCAGCTGACAGGCTATTGTTCTGTACAGACACAGAATCTGCTGAGACAGGAAGGTGGATAGCTAAGTTTTAACTTGCATGCAAAGCACTGCCAGGACAAACAAGATTTCTGGATCATTCCCTAACAAAAAATCAGGATATTGCTTTACTTCAGGGATATATTAACAAGAGAAGGCTGCTGAACTAATGATCTCCATGTCATACACAATGCCACAAACTTCCAAAGTTGAAACAATCCAGTGAAAATTATGGTCCTATTCAGCAGAGAAAATGCTTGACTATATCCAGCTAAGGTGCGCTTACACTATTTGGCTTATCTTTCTGCAGCTGTGTGTGGTATAAATGGAAAGCAATGTTTTATATCCCTTCTACTGTGCTCCTTCTGAGCTGCAGCTGGATGTAAAAGAATATAGTTGCTCCTAAAGCTCAAAATTTATCTTGCAAAAGAAAAGATCTTATTATGGTTATAAATCTGCGAGTTCTCCCACTCCTTTAACCTTCAGTCTCCATGTATACTGGTGGCAAGGGACAGGGTCTGCTGGAGCAATGCCATACACCCTGTGCCTGTGTCATACAAATGCATAAACAAAAGAGATGGTGCTTGGTATAACTGGAAGCATCTTGATGTGAACTGTATGTCAATAAACATGGAATCTTTGTAACAATTCCAAAGTAGGACCCTCCATTCTTGAACTCTTGATTGTGTTTAACTCTGAATGAGAGCCTGAGAGTGCTGACTGTAAATGCTACTGTGAAATATTGGGTTGTTTATTTGGAGACACAAACCAGACATGCTAAAAAGAACACAGGACCAAATATGACAAAGTTGTACACACACAACTGCTTCAGGTGCTGTTCGGGCTAGCTCGGTGTCCCAGCACCTGGCATTCTCTGTCTGCCCCGGGCGGAGCCTGGACGGAGACCGATCTCGGCACGGGAGGACGGGCGAGTCACCAGTCGGGTTCGCC
Organism: Struthidea cinerea; assembly: GCA_013397865.1. NCBI lineage: Eukaryota > Metazoa > Chordata > Aves > Passeriformes > Corcoracidae > Struthidea > Struthidea cinerea. Next base: position 156,035 of record VZTI01002052.1, read on the forward strand.
TCGACCACCGATGGGTGCAGCACGTGAAGGAGGCAGGAAGAAGGCGGAGGGGGTCTCTGTGGGGGAAAGGGTTCATTAGAGCGTGGTAAAAACCATGGAGCCATCCGCCAGCCGCGTGGTGTGGGGGCCATTTTGTACCCCGACAACACAGGCGTGGAAAACATACAGTAACCAATAGAACGTTAACCAGGGAGTGTTACAAAGGCAGGGAGAAGGAATTGGGCTAAGGAATAGGTGGGAGGAACTGAAGCCAATGGTAAGGCACAAATCTGGGGTGTTCCCTCTAATTTCAGGGGTTCTGAGCTGCAGGAGCCTCAAACCAGAGGACTTTCCGGTCCCCTTGGTTCTGCTGATCATGGCTCACTGCAACACACAAGACCTGCTCTCAAATTCTTTGACATTTAGAGACAGATAAAATAGCCTTTTATTTTTGGTTATCAATGAGTCCTAATTTTCTTCTCTGTCTCTGCTGCAGTGTTACTTGTGGTGCTCCTGTCATGGAGAGTCTGTGTCATTATCGAGGTCATGGCTGAATACCACCATAAACCCCTCCTTTAGAGCATACAGGAGAAAACAGAGCATGCAGTAGCTCTGACCAGACATCTCTATTTCTGAAACAGTTTTTGGCTGAAGCTTGCATCCAAATATTCACTGGTGGAAGAGAATTCTTGTGTAACAGATGGCTGATTGACCATGAACAGTAATACATCAGATAGCTCAATCCACCAAAAACAGTGGTATGGTTATAAGGGCATGGAGAAAAAATGTTTTCTTTTGCTACTGAAAACGAATTTTTTTCCAATAATGTCAGCATGAGAGTGAATGAAGGCTGAGCAGAAGGCAGAAGTGAGTCAAGCTGCAGTACAAAAATAGTTAAAGAAAAATCAAGTCACATCTTTAAAATTACGCTATACATTCATTATATAAATAAACACATAATACAAATATTTAAAATATTATATGTGGTTTATATTAAAAAAACATCCTAGCAGATGATGAGTTTAGGAGGAACTGACTCCTCATACATGCAGGATCAGTAGTTACAGACTGAATTACTCAGTAAATCCTCAGGACTGTGGCTACTGAGACAGGGTCTTGTCAGTCCCCGTGGTGTACCCACAGGCCTTAGCTGCATTGGCCAGCCTCCCCTGGGGTCTCCACACACACTCTGCCCTTGCAGCTAGGCGCCTCTTTTAAGCTCATGTCAGGGATTTAGTCCCTGCTCGATTTACATTGTGGGAATACTGATCTCTGCCTCAGCCACAGCCCAGCCTAGCAGTGGATCCCATTGATCCCTATCTGCAGACTGACTCCCTTGCTTGTTCTCAGACCTGTCTCATTATTCTGGACCGGCTCCATTTTTGCTGAGCTGTATCCTGCCCTGGGTTGCCCTCGTCAAATCTTATCCTGCTCCTGATCTCTGGATTTACTTCGTGCCTTGACCTCAGACCTGCCATATTACCATGAATTCACCTGATCAGCTGGATCCTTTGCTGACTTTGGCTACCATCTCTGAGCCCATGCTGCTCACATTCCTTGGCCAGTGTGGGATCTGGGCTTTGCCCTGCCAGTCTTATGCCCAACTCCTGGCTCCCCTTCCTTCAAGGAACAGCCAGTCCTCACTGTACCCTGAAAGGTCTAGCCAAAGCACTGTTACCACTGTTGTTTTTCCAAATGACTCTGTTCCAACTACAGGAGAACTCAAACTATCTATGCCATATTTCAAAGACATGATTTCAATCTAATTTCTGCATAAAATACTGCATAGACTTTATTGCAGAATATTTTAATGATTGGTAATGAAAAAAATGCTCCAATACAGTATAATTCTGTATTCCTGTTAGCTCATATGGGGCTAAAACCAGTGCATCCTAACTCTTAGGTTGAATATACTGCTATTTTGCACAGATTAATATATTTTCTTTTTTTCCCTCTAAATATATAGCTCTATGTGTGCCAGTAATGCAGCCCCATTCTTTTAGCCAGAGTCCTAGAGCTTTATCCTTGCCTATATCCATGATACTTAGGCTGGTAGGATGGCACAAGTTGCTTAAATGAGAAGGAGACAATTAAACTGACAGCTGTCTACTGGAATGTAGTGGACCAAATAACTGCCTGTACTTGAAAAAGAAATTGTGATACAGATACATGACAACGTAGCCAGCCTCTCTGAACAGGGAGAATAAAAGCTGTCTATTCCCTGAATAGTGTCTGACTATATTGGGAACACTCAGGTATGACTCTGAAAGCTGTGGCTTCAGCAAGCAAAAAGTGATCACAGAATAAATAAAGAAATGAAAATACACACATTCCCACACACTCAAGCAGAACAGGGAAAATAGAAAGGATAAACACAGAGTTCAGTTTATTTACTTGGTTGCAAATGAAAGTCAGTGTCATAACTAAACAAAAAGGGCCTTGGATTGTTTTTCAAATAGGTGAGGCAGTCTTTTGGTTAGAACCAGAAGAGAAGTGGTTTGAGCCTCAAGAAATAAGCCAGACTTTCAGAGTGCCCAAGTCTCACTTCAGTTTAAAGCCTCAATTAAATAATTATTTTTTTTAAATCATCATCTCATTACTGGAGACGTCTAAATTTAAGTACTTGGGACTAGTAGTTATCCAAAGTCATTTAGGTCAATAGCAGCTCCATGGACCTCAGCAAGCTTCAGGTCGGTCCTTACTGGGAGTTTTTAGTTGCTACGTACATACACAGAATAAATACATAATATATGTGTAACACATGTATTACTACAGAATAAAGCTATATATTACACACAGCTTTTCCCTGCCTACCTAGCATTAATAAAGAGGGTTGAGCATGCCGTTTCTCTTTTTTTTTCTCCTAAGGCAACCCCTTTTTAGATACGAACAATCACAGTTTTGCAAGTTAAAGATTACACAGTGAGTTATTAACTTTAAACACCCTTCATTCCTGAAAGCTATGTGGTAGAGACATTTGAGATTGGGGCAACTCCTCTTACATAAGAGAGTTTTCTGCCAAGTTATTACCTCAGACAGTTTTTGTGTTGTAGGTGAATGTTTATATAGAGATTTCTCCTCCTCACACAAGGGCTACTTGAGAGCTTGGATATCCAGAACATGGCAAAAGCAGAAATAAGGCAGTCTTGGGCTTGATAAAACTGAAGAAAAACATCTCCAATGAGAACAGACAAAAGGAAACCAAATGCTGACTTGTAATGCCGTCTCCTGTGAAGTCTTCCTCCCTCCTACTGCTTCCAGCATAAGCAGAGATCTCTTGACACCTTGCAGAAACATAGGAGTACCTGGCTGGCTCTCAAGGGTAAGTCTCAACTTGTCTATGAGTTCACTAGAAAAACACTAGCATGTTGTTCTTTTTCCACCTGATATTTCTTTTCAGTTTTACAAAGGGTCTGGTCAGTACAGTTCCTGCTTCTCAGAAATTCCACCAAATAAATGCTGATATGCTTGACTTGCAACTTAAAGTGCCAAGTTAAGCAGCTGTCCTGAAGGTCTTGGGCTCCCTTGGGTGCCTGAGGTTTCTATGTCCTTACAAAAAGAATAGAGAAGCTGACAAAAATACATACTCCTTTATTTTTCTCTTTTCGTTGGTTTGTTGGTCTGGGGACAGCATGTACTAGTTAACAAGTTCTGCCCTTTGCTGTTGTTATCCTAAATTGGTACTCTTTGGTCAGACAGTTGGATCAGGCAACTAGAGGGCTCTGTTGTTAGGCTCCCTTCTAATGTGTATTTAGATTATGGGCAGCCTAAAAAGATTACTGTGCGTGTCTGTCTAGATCCATACAATAGCTTCAGAACTACTCAGTCAAATTCACTCTTTTCCCTCCAGTCAGTAAAAAATATTAGGGAGTTTAACAGAGAGGAAAGAGAGGGGTTTCTCACTAAACTGTAGTCAGACTATTAAGGAGTAGTGTCTGTGAATGAACTGAGGGAAGGCTGAGAATTCCTGCAGAAGAAAACTGCTTTGGCCCTGAAAAAGAGGTATGAGCAAAGAACCTTTCAGACATTGGCTTGCTTCTCACTCCCACTGGAGTAAGAGAAGATGCCTGTAATTGATTTCAAAGGGAGAAAATCATGCCAGCATTTGTACAGAAGTATTTTTTGTATACTTCAATACATGGGACCAAAGTTCTGGCCCTTCTGTAGCTTATGTAATGGAGTAATCTCCAAGAAAAGGGAAAATTGGCTGCTATATAGATGTGGAAACATTCATTAATCATTGGATCAGCACTCTAAACATTTCCTGTTTATATCCAGAGTGACACATCTTTAAATTATATTGCCAGCTTCAATTTGGCATCAATGTCTTATTTTGTAAAAACAAGCTGTTATCAAATTTAACAGAAATAGAACAGTTTCCATGAAGAAAATTATTCTGAATGGCCTTTGGTTCAGATCTTGTTTCAGAAAACAAACTTTCTTCAAAAGTTTTGATCCAGTCACCTCAGACCGAAAAAGTGAAGGGAAACTGGTTGGAAAAAATAAAGTTTGGAGTTGTCCTGCATTGTCCACTTCAAGAGAAAAAAAAAAAAAGAATTATTAAAGAGATGTGCAATTCCCTGGCTAATAGTAAATGAGCCTGTGGTGGATATTTTTCTAAAAAGAAACTGCAATTGTACTGCTCACACACAAAAACGTCCGTTCTGATTATTGCTGTTTGTCACTTCTGCTCTCTCTCAGTATTTCCACTATCAGCAGTTCTCGCTGTGTCCCACCCCCAGACCCCTAGACCTAAAGCTACCTCCTTTTTCTCATCAGGACCCAAATAACACACAGATTTTAACATATTTCAGACCACTGCCTGACTGTATAAACAGATTTTGCAGGGAGAGAGAGAGAGCAGAAGGAATGGGGGTAAAGCAAAAAGCATTTGAAAGCTAAACCTTCTAATATTCCATTTCTGTCAGTGTCTTCAGCATGACAAGGCCAGGCTTTTCAGGCTAAATGTATACTAGCAATTTCCTATATCAGGAAACAAAAAGCATTTTTGGCACCGAGTTTAACTGGTGCAGAATGGCTGTGTCTATGCAGTTAAGCACTTTTGCCCTCCAACAACCCATGTTGACTGTATCCAGTGAATCTAGTTGTGACTGATTCCTGGAAGTGTACCTGGGAATTGTCTGGGAGACCCCTACCTGGCTTCAGCTGAAGCCATACCCCACTGCCCAACTGCTTGAACAGTTGAACAGTGAAGGCAGTTGATCAAGAATCACACAAGTTTCCTGGATCTGCTTAGTTTACTGGTGTAAAGACAACCTAGTTGTCCCCTGGACTGCAACCACTAGGGACACTATACCAAAAGAAAAAGTGCAGTAGAAGTTTAAATTATAAAATATTCTGGATTCCAGGGTCTCTGTGTCGTAATCATGAAGTTTCATCTTGACAGTCTGATGTATCTCTCTTCTCCCCCTACACACCTAGCCAGGGAAGGTCCTGTACGGTACTGGGGATACCTGCAAGCTCTGTATTCCCTAGGCCTTACAAAGGAAGAAGGAAAGGAGTTTGTGAGAGAATATAGTGAAGAATGCACCCACCTTCCCAGTTCTTCCCTTGCCTGTGTGTTTTAGCCATCACATCAATGCACGAAAACACCATGCCCAAATATCAAACTGCCATATCTCTCACCCCTTGGAAAACAGGTGGATGACTAATTCACCTAAGGCATGGTTCGCTAAAATATAGTAAATACCAGAACACTGTGTCTGTTTCTACTTCTTATCTGTTCTGCTGTTTCAGCATATGAAAGAAACAGCTTTTAGTGGCATATAAACTGCTGATGAAAGTTGAGTCTCTTGTCATATTTTGTGTGAAGTAATGGTGAATCTCAGAGTTCTCCTTGCAAGATAAAGCTCTCTTTAGTAATCTCAGCAGAAAATCACTGATGCTCCAGTGTCGTGGCATTTTTAAATCAAGTCTAAAGCATTTCAATAAGGAAGAATGTATTTTAATCCAAGCGAATTCTTTCCAGTGTAAGAGAAACAGTTTTAAATTCAGTGGGTTGTATCAAAAGAGGCCACAGAATCACTTCATCTAGTAATCATTTGTGAAGTTCAGGTCCCAGGATACAGCCAGCAGATCTGTAAAACTTTGGCTTTCTGTTTAAGCTGTCCTGACATACATTACCCACAACAAAGCATTTGGCCTGTGCCTCTACAAGACTGGCTTGTTCTGTGGCAGAGCCAGGAATGCAGGAATGTGGCTTCCAGCCAAGCTGGTGGGGAGAGAATGCCCTCGACCTGGAGGATTCCAGCTCTCTCCATGTCTGCATCTTTTATCCAGCACTTTATGCCATTTGAAGTGGGTGCTTCTCCATGCTGCCCACAGCTGCTGTTCTCCCTCCTGCATCTGCCATTCTCACACTCCCAGCCTGGGTGGTCATGCTGCATTTGTGCATTGCGGGCTAGCCAGGATGTGGCTATTGAAAGGGCAAACGTGGGGAAGGCCAGAGCTTGCTATATGTGCATAATAGCAAGTCAGTCAGTGTTCACAGGCTGAGAATACCACAGTGTTTGAGCTAAGGGGAAGCTCTTTGTTTGCTTTTCCTTGCACTAGTAACTGGATTACTGCAGCCTAATAGAAGGCTCTTTATTTTATTTTATGCTCTGTGAACCTGACACATCACAAATCAATTACAAAAAGCTTATAGGTTCTTTCATCCTGCTCCTCCCAGGAAGGGCAGCTGAGAATAATTCATGATGAATAAATCTGATAGTTCCCAGAAGACTGTGCTTAGTGAGCTTGAAGTTCTTCCCTCTGCCTCAAACATTCTCTACAAGAGAGAGTTGAGTTTCAGGTGAGGTAGTGATAGTAGAAGAAAAGATGTTTTATACTTCATTTTTACCAGTGGGCAATTTCTGACTGTCCCTGTGATGTACTCTGTAACTTTGGGAAGCATCATCAGCCAGGGTCCTCCCAGGAGGTAAAGTCAATAATAACTGCAGAGCAGCAGGGCTCCAGACTCTTGCTTGACACTTCACAGTTCTACCTGGCACAAACGTACCAACTTTTGGGAAGTTTAGGGTTAAATAAGTGAGTAATTTATTCTGTCGTAAAGACAAGAACTATTGTGAATTCATCCCGTGGCTGTGGGTCCAGATGTTAAAATTGACCGAGGCCCATCTCTAATTCTAAACTCAGTGGTAGTCTACAGAGGAATTAAATTTATCAGCAAGAATTTAAATTACATCTTTTTCCAAAGCCTGTTTATATTCTTTTCTTTAATCATACTTTCACTGGGCAGCAAATAATAACATTGTAATAACATTGTGCCAGATAAGCCACTTCGAAACCAGGAAGAAATAAAAATTACAAACACTGAACTGGCAAAGAAGACAACCACTAGAGATTGCCCAAATGGTGCCACAGTGTCTGCAGACATTGCAGGGAGACAATAGGATGCTGCAGAAGGGATAAGAACCAATTCTGGAGGCAGGGTGCTTGTTCAGGACATGAAGAATCACAACCTCTGAGACTTCTATTTCATGTGCCTTATTTAAGGCCATGTTAAAACAGAATGTAAGTATCTAAAGAGTCAGGTTGAACCTGTGGGATTTTAGGTGGGAGATGGAGAGAAGGTGCTTTTGAGACCTTACAAGTCACTATTCTGCTGCTTTAAATACTTCAAGAGTTTGGCTTTTTGAGACTGAGGGGTGACATGAAGGTTGCATTTGTACTAAGTAGCCTCCATTCCCATTCACAATGATGGGGTTATGGAGATCCTGTCCTCTGCCTCAGTGTTGCTTCGACCCATTACTTAAAAACCCGAGACCCAAAGGTAAGCTCTGACCTACATGAGATTCCTCCAACAAGTGATGGTTTGTTGCCAGCTTTTTAATTTCCTTTCCACCTTGCAAGGGTGTTGTGATGCATAATTTGAGTTTGCAAATTACTCTGTCAGGAAAGCACTCTGACAAGCAATATATTCTGTACTGCAGAGCTTGGGTTTAGGCCAAACAGACAGAAAAAAAGCAGGAAGGAGGTAAAAATTTTATTTTATCCCTTGTATTTCTGAATCCATGTAGAAAGTAGCTAGGTGGGCCCAGAAATCTCTGTATGCTGGAGAACCTGAGAATAGTCTTCACTTCTGCTTATGAAACTGTATTGGAAATTTTTCTCATGCCATTGACTCTAGCAGGTCCAACAGACTTAGTGCCTCCAGGCTGAGAGTGGAGTGAAGTTCAGGATGAATAATGCAGAGATGCCTCAAGGTATCAAGGGTGGCTAAGTCCTGGAACCTTCACCTGTTTAGATGTATGTGACTGAAATGGGTGGATTAACTCCCAAGGCATAGGAAAGGGTAGCTAGTTCACTGCTAACTACTAGAGTATAGTGAAGGAGATATGAATGTTTGTGCAAGGAGAATACACAGCAAATACAGTATCCAGAGCAAACAACCTCTGAGTTACCACATGGTTATTAGCTAACTTCTCTAACTTAAAATTTCCTCAGTTAAAGAGAGAACACTGGAGTTTGGAACACTTGGAGCTTGTACATCCTTACATCATTTAATAGGGCTCACAAGGAGGTGTGCTTAAATTCACTATTGCAGCGTGGGCATCCAAGGACTGTCTGCCTTTTATGCTAATTCAAACACTTTTTGCTGCTTTGATTTTGTGGTTAGGCAGTCCCAGTAACAGAGTGAAAGGAGAGCGCTGTTGCCAGCAGTTGAACCTCTGGCTATTTGTTAGCAGGTGTGAAGTTGGAGGACTCGGGCAAGAGAAGGAAGCCTGATCTGTTGCCTTTCTTCTCAGCCCTGAAAAATGCACGTGATTTGTAGCACATATCATGGTCACTTTATAAAGAGAAATCTTTGGCAGCAAACCAGAGGGGAAGGGGCTTATACATGGGAACTAACACATGTATGTTACCTCGGAATTAATTGTGTGTGTATGTATGTAAGCCTGTGCACGTGTGTGCCTGTGCTCACACACACACACGAGTGTGCCATGTCTCTGCCAGGAAAAGCAGGGAGGAATTCATAGCTGTCTATAATACAGATGTCCACAACTGAGCTAGTGACTCCACACTTCCTTACAATCAGTGGTGAGAAACAGGCACTTAACAGAGCACAGTTCATCTTATCATCTGAAATAAATCACCTTTTTAAAAGGCTATTTCTCTCCATTATCTGAAAATGAACAGAGATCCATGTTGCAGAGGTGTAACATGAAGTGAAATGAATCCCACCTTTCCTGTCTGAGCTCTCTGGAGTATTCCACATTCAATTTACTGTATTATATGTTACTTAGAGTGCTCTCTGTGTGACCTGAGTGTTCACTTGCCAAAGCCAATGAGTAAACCTGATCTGAATCCAACCGAAAATTATAACAGATTTTTCCACACAACAACCTCATTATTTATTACAGTGGTATGTGTTTCTTAAATACAATCTTCAGTGCAAGAGATCTTCAGGTTTTGAAGGGTTCTTTTTAAAATTAGTTGTTCATTGATCTACATTATAATGTGATTGCACAGACAGTAGTGTTAGCGCAATCAAAAGAGCTCTGGACCATGCCGTGTGACAAGAGGCAGGAATCTCTTAAACTGATATTTCTGCTAAAGTTTCTGTTACTAGAAAAAGTGTGAAGAACTGATTTGACAGACAGTTGTTACAAGGTGAATGAATTTACTTCATCAGTAAAATAAGCAGAGTAGATACCTGCCTCCTGCAAACACAGCTGGCTAGAATGTTAGAGGGCATCCCCCAGGAGGAGTTAAATAAATGGTTTAATGTAAATGTTCATGTTTCAGTAGCATCTACACTGATCACAGTTTAACATGACATAATGGTTGCCCACGGCAGAGGGCTTTCCAACCCAAACTGTTCTGTGGTTCTATTATTCTATGAGGTACATCTTAAAGATGCTTAGGGCAGTTCAGGTCCTCAAATTACACAGAGGAAATGTCAGATGACACCTACCTGGTTATACATCCTTTGCTCATTCATACACAGAGATAATGATATAGGTGAAAAACAGGGATTCCTGAGATACACCCAGATTCGTCCTACCTAGCTTCAGATGCTGAGATGTCCAAGTCAGAAGTCCAGCTGTTTTAACTCACTGTGGAGTTAGTGGAGAAAGGGACAGCCCCAAAGACCAACTCAGACTGGGATTTAAATTGCTCTCCATAGGTATCTCTCTCCCCTGATGATAGAAGGAGTCTAGAATAAATAAGTACCAAATGCAGGTGCTCTGGTTAAATGGATGAACATATTTCTGTTACCACCTCAGCAGTCCTGTACGGCCTTCATAAGTACTCAGCAAGTCCATCTGGATTTGGTATGTCAGGGGAAGAGCGTATTTTTCCCTAGTTACTCAAGCACAAGTTATCAGTTGCTGTGTTTGCTGATAATGTCAAGATCTCAATCCTGAGATGCTGGCAGAGGCGTATGTGGTGCAGATCTGAGGCTGTGCTAGCCAGAGAGAGCAGTACTTACAAACAGTTCATTAGCTCCACTTGCATTAGCTATTTACACAGCGGATGTTTAGAGGCTGTCTTGGCTGGAGTTGTAATGGCAAGTGGTTGCTAGGAGGCAGGAATGGATTAATTCTAAACAGAAAGGAAAGCAAGAGAATCAGCTTTTGAAAGGGCGAGAAGGATGAACATGGAAACTACACGCCTGTCAGTTTCACTCCAATGCCTGCTAAGGTTATGGAGAAGATTATTCTGGGATGTTTTGAAAAACACCGGAAGGACAATTCAGTCATTGCTCACAGCTAGCACTGCTTCATGAGAGGCAGGTGCTGCACGTGGAGAGCACTACTGTCTGCAGTGCTGGAGAGTAGACCACTGCATCAGGAAGACACTTTAACCCTCCCTTCCACTACAGAAATTAACTGAGAGGGAATTCTACAAACCCTAACTCTTTCAGCATGTTTGTAGTGGAAAATAGAATTTCAATGACCCCATAGGGTGCTCTTTGCTATTGCTGGAAATAAAGAGCTTTGTGCAGAGCTAGAGAGTCCAGAGAAGGACCACTAAGGTGATTAATGTATAACATCATTGCCCCTATTAGGACAGGCTGATAGAGCTGGGAATGCTCAGCACAGAGAAGGGAAGGCTCACAGAGGGATCACATCAACGTGTATAAAACCTGTAGGGAATCTGTAAACAAGATGGAGACAGGTTTTTTCCAGAAGTGCCCCATAACAAGTTGAAAGGAAATCAGCACAAACTGAAGCACAGGAGGTTCCCTCTGGACATCAGGAAACACTTTTCTTTTTTACTGTAAGGTTCACTGAGCACAGGAAGAGGTTCCCTAGAGAGGGGGTGGAGTTTCTAGCCTTGGAGACTCTGATAGTCTACATGGTCCATGTAACTCTGCATGGTCATAGGCAACTGCTGACCTGCTTGAGCAGGGGAGTTGGACCAGATGACCTCTAGAGGTCACTTCCAACCTTAGCCATTCAGATATTCTGTGTATGTTAGCCTGGAGATCATCTGTGGATTTGTGCTTACCTTTGGATGTCACTGTCCTTGCAAGCTGTTGAGGAGTTAACACACATGGCAGCACTAACATTTGCAGGAGGATTTGGGGTCTGTAGAGCCACATGCCTCCTACGCAAGAGGAATAGCTGAGAAAAATTGTTTCATTGTTCCTGATGCTTGTTTTCACACTCGGCAATCAGCTTCCCTTGGCATCTTTCCATCTCTGGGACCCAGCTGCCAACAACTTGGTTTGGGTTTAGCTGACCTAGTGTTTGCTTTTCATTTTAAATAACATAGACCCAAAAAGAAAAAGTAAAAGAGGAGAAGGCTAATTTCACTACAACAATGAATAAGTGCTAAGTAGATTTTCTTTCATACGTGGTGTGTTCATACCACATGTGTTTGTTAAATACCTGGCCTATATCCTCCTACAGTCACCCTTGAGAGAAATCCTGTAGGTGCTTTTAGGTAACTCCTCTCTCTCAAAAGTGGCAGCCTGTGATCCAGGACACATAGCAGTAAGGAGACCTGCTGGCTTTTGCAAGGAACCTTAGAGCCTTTTCATAGCCTTTCCCATGCAAATTCATCAGATAAATAATAAGCCATAATTTTGTCTACTTGGCAGGAAAAAATAACTTTAATAAAACTTTCAAGTAAATTGACATTCTATTTGTTTAGACTGAACAGGAGAAAAGAGATCATGTGAAAATGAGCTAGGGATAAATCATTTTGGGGACTCTGGTATGAGGATGTTGTAGTTTTCTTACTGAGCAGAAGCAGAACAAACACAGTGGAGGATCTCAGATTATGTGGGTGAAATAACTCTGCAAGTGGTGGACCCCAATGATCCTGGCACAGCACACTTCTTTCACCACCAATTTCTCTCAGAAGTTACAGTTCTCATTCTCCTCAGTCACAACTACATCGTCTACAACACAATCTTTTCAGCGTGATTCACATGCCACTTCCCAAGCTGTATTCAGAGACCTTCCCAAGCAGTTGTGGCAGGGTTCCCTAATATGGAAAGTATATTTGAAGAGTGGGCAGAAAATGAAAATGTTCTTTGGTCCAGAATCCTCTGTTTTCATACCTTATCCTGTGTTTATATATATATATATATATATATACATATATATATATATATATATATAATGTGCCAAATCTGGTTTCTCTGTATGAACTGAGCATTGTAGAGTAACTATGATTTGTGTAGGGTAAATGCTTCCTGTTGGTATTTTAAAGCATACGGAGGCAGGCTTAAAATAATGTACCAGCCCAAGAAGTTCTTTAAATAGCACAGGAAATATTATGAACTCTGAGTCCACCAGTGACAGCACAGGAAAAGGAAAAACAGAGATCAGATAAGACTTTGGTAACAGGAATGACAGTGGGATTATATATTATTCCAGAGGTTATCACAAGCTTGATTCTGATACGGGTAGAATATTGCTAATAAAGAGAATATTCTACCAGGATGGGTTATACTCTCCTAACTATGGAATTGTTTCTCTGGCAACAGACAGAAACCACATTTACCCTGGTTTTGGTGGCTTACATATTTTTAATGATATGCTTCCAGAGAATTAAGAAAATGAACAGTGACTTGTGGAAAAGGTCAGCATAGGAACACTTTTTGTCCTGTTGTCTTGCTTGAACACACTGACTGCTGGACAGAGAAACTCTTGGTATCAGATGCCATGTTTGGTTACAGTTTTATTTATAGTCCTACAACTAGAATAGTATTCCAATTGGGAGGAGGGGGCAAGGGAGGGGGGAGCCTTATTCTTATGGCTGGTACATTGCTGCTATTAACAGTTACTGCAGAGTCCACCTCCCTCTCCTTTGTCTGTTGATTTATGTGGGTGTTGCCACACAGAATTAGTTGATAATCTCATTATACCTAATCCTGTTTACTCCTACAAAGGAGATTGGCAGAGCTCCCTTGTTTTGCTATTTCTCTTTTCCTTTAGTTATTTCAGAGATATTCTCTACAAAGCATGGACTTTCAGCATGAATGCTTATCCTGTTTACTGTCCTTAATTCCAGACTCATCAAATTCAGCACCCTCCCCTATCCCTTTCAGTAAATATTTTTTTTGAGTCAAACATCATACAAATATTAGCTGTAGCTCTTATGTTCAGTTCACGTAATTGCACTATTCTGAAGCAATTAAACTTCTCAAATGACATTTTGGGTTTACATTATCTTTTGTGCATTTAAAAAGCAGTCCCCCTTACAAGATTTCTTTATGGGCAATGCAGTAAAGAAGAATAGGAGCTGTAAATGTCTACACATATTTTTGGTACTTGAATGCTAAGGTGCTTAGTAAGGTAGATTCACTTAATTCAGAATATTTCTAAAGCACAAGGAATCACAAGTATGTTTTTGGTGACTAGAAGCTCTTAACAAGGTTACTAAAAGCATGTAAATGTTGTTGATGTGAATACAGGCATTAGGAACATACCCACAGTAAACATAAATCTAGACAGCAGTTGTAAGGCAAGATGAGAACCATAACTACATCTACCTGTTTACCTTTTTAAGTGCTAAATGTAGTTAACAATAGCATGCTTGACTTGATAAAGATTTGCATAGATAGGCTTAATAATTTTTGGTTTACCTATTTAGTGCTTATGAAAAGTCCTAAGGAAAACGAAGACCTTATCCTTATTTATATAACCTAGATAGTGAATAAACCCATTTCCTGAGTTTGTTTTAATCAAATAATCCCATTCTGAAGTGATGGCTTTCAAAAGTACTTCAGTACACACTATTTAGCATAATAGGTTTTGGAGGAAAGAAGGCTCACCATTTCCTAATGATTACTTTTACATGGTTCCAAAAGCTATATTACAGTTAGCTATACTGTAATTCTTCATCATTAGCTGTCATAGAATTTCTATGCTACATGGGGCAAGAATTGTAGGGGACAGTAACATCACATTTTTGGCTTGAAAAAGCAGATGAGCGTTCTTGGAATGGAACAAGAACAGTTCCACTCAAAAATCTTATCTTCAAACTTTGGACCAAGATATATAAGAACACTATTTACAGCTTAAGCACTACATATGTCTTACTTAGTTACCTATTGTACATGAGAAAACAATTTCAGCATAGTCACGCACAAGCTGCAATTCCATCAACTTTCAGCATCCAGTATGTCAAGACTGCCTGCCCAGAACTACCACACTAGGCATTAAGCATTGTTGATCATTTTATTGCGTTTAGGAACACACTGAGGCTTTGATAAGGATCTCCACGAGATAAGTTTTCAGTCTAATTAGGAATGATTATCTGATTGTGACAATGCAGTATCTCGCTGAGGAGGGGAAGAAAAAAGTTTCAGCACAGCCTCTAAAGTTACAGAACCTAACGTTACAAGAACAATAAAGTTCCTATATTTTAGGGCCCAGATTTCAATACCATATATCACTAGGAGCTTCTAGAATCAGTTGCTATGTAATTGTTTGTCTGTGTTTGACTTCCTGCCTTTAACATTTCTGAAATTTCCATCATCAGGCATTAGGCCTCTCTATCGACCTTCACTCAAAAATCAGATAGCAAGAAGAAGTCCCTGTAAATGGAAGAATTGGTTCTACATCCAAAGCATTTAAAGAAGAAAGATTTTTAAACTGGGTCCTGCCATCCCCCAGCTGAGGTCTCCAGTCACTGCCCTCTGAAACAGATATTGCTGAAGTTTTTCTGCTTCTCATAAAATGCTGAAGTACCTGCTGGGAGGAGCGATAGGAATCACAGCACTCCAGAATTGTGTCCTCAGCATCAAGACACAGAAGCAGTTCTCTCTTTCATGCCCAAAGACTATTTCAACAGTTTGTATGGAGTGAGGTAACTTCTATAGGAGAAATGGAAGACAATTGCCCCATTTAACGTAGGAAAGATCTGCTCTCAAATTTGAGCCAGAGGAGATCCCAGGTCACAGACTAAGTGTTTTAATTAACAGGCTATTAAGTTATTAATAGAGACTTTTTTTTTTTTTTCATGAGAACAGCTTATCTGGATGCAAATGGATCCAGCTGAGATGCTGATTCACAGAAATTGGAGGTATACACACACAGACTCCCCCACCATGTGATAGGAAACACATCTCACTAAATGGTGCCAATGTGAGGGAGAGTGAGGCTGTGACCAGTGTCGTCAATACACATACTCTTACTGTTTCCTTTAAACTCCAGTCCTCCTGGCCCTCTGTCGGCTACTGGACCTCCAGTTCTTGGTTTGCCACATGCAGAATATGCTGGGGGTTCAACCAAAGCCTGTTACTTTTATCTAGGCGTGGAAGAAGTTACTCATTCACAATGGTGAATGTTGTAGTAGTATTCACCATCAGTGATGTTCTCACAGATTTACAGCTGTGGAATTATGAAAAGCTGTGCCCAGACCTAATTTCCATGCCAGTGTCTTGTTCTTTTCCTCTACTCATCTGTTGTCCTATAGAAATGATTCTTAAAGTACAGACACCAGATTTGCAATCAAGTATATCCTGTGGCTTTATTACTGTATAATAATTTACAATAAGAATCCATTAGAAATGCACCTATTAAAATGGCATAGGAAGCATCCCAAGTACATATCCATTTCCAAATTCTCTTCAGTTTCCTTTGTTTCTCTCCTTTAAAATCTGAAAGCTTTTAAAGCACAGAATGTGAGCAGAGCATATTCCCTGGGTACTGCAGGATGTTGGCCTCTGAGGTAAAGGCTTTTTGAGACAGCTGCTGTTCCTTCTGCTGCCCCTCTTGCCAATGCCAGCCTGTTTACTTCATCTCCCTTCGCTTTTACCTGTAGGAGTCTTGCAGAACTCTTCACAGCTGGGCAGTTAAGAAGCAGAGCCAAGGAAACACCTGAATATCTTCTGCAATTGACACCTGGGTGGCAAACACATAGAGAAGCTCTCCATGTGCAACTTAGGGGTGTAACTTGGTTCAAGCTGCAGAGTGCTCTGTAGCGGATTTTATAAAGTCTTCTCTATTGCGCTGAATCATTATTAGTTTTGAGATAATGACTCAACAGAGCACTTCAGAATAGAGATATGCTTTACTCTCAAATCCATATGTGTTCAACAAAGAAACTAAATATCCACTTGAGTTAAAAAATGCTTATATAATTTGCCGAACCAATCCTTTACAAGCAGACTGATTTTACCTTGGGCTGCTTCTCTTCCTACTCCGTTGTAGCCGTGATCCTGGAATCTCAACAGCAGGAAAGTACAGCTATGCCCTCGGAATACAAACAATGGAATTTGAGATAAAAAACATTCTGAGGAGAAATTCCAAGTCATGGTTTCCTTTCATTAGTTAAATGAGATCTACAGTGGCAATACCACCTTGCAGATACATAGTCAGACACAGATATACAGACAGATATCCAGAGAAAGGCATTCATGCTCTTTCTACTTAGCCGGCCACATAGTGTTTTTTTGCTTTAGAGGAATTCCCACAGATTTCTAGACATGACATGATGAGAGCATGCTGTCTCTTGCCTAAACAGTTTCAATTGATTTTATTATGAAAAAGGAATATTGGAATAACAACTGCTGTAAAAGACAATATGCCTCTTATTCTGACATAATAAGTGCTGACAGAAAGAGCATGAAAATGTATTTTCTGTAAGACGTCTCAAAATCTCTGACAGCTGCATTTAGTGTTGTGTTCGGGCTGTAATTTTTAAAGGGGAGCAAGGACAGAGGTACGCAAATTCTGTGGAGGGTGGCCTTCATTCATTAGGTGCCTCAGAAGCTTAGACTTAGTGTTCCATTCTAAGCTGCAAGAAGTATCCTCTGCTGTAGAAATCCTAACCAGGCATGCAAGGAACATTGTTGCCTGGGGCAGGAGTACTCCGAACTATAGTACAGAAAATATAGAATGACATGCAGGTGATAGCCTTGTTAATAAACTTTCTTAAATCCATGCTGGTTTTCTCAGACAAAACAATCAATAGTTTAATTTAAATAAACTTCATGGTGAGTGGTGCCACGAAGAGCAAGATATCATTCACAGGTGGTTCTAAGGGCACTACCAAATGGAGGGAAAGGTATCCAAGACTACTTCTGCTTCTTAGGGAGGATCATCACTATTTATTTTAGCAGCAATGGTGAGAAGGAGGAAGAAAGTAAAGGAGGATAAGATTATGTCTCTCTATATTGCCACTGATATATTATCTATCCTCTGAAATTATATTCTCTGTTTTTATAATATTTGAAGGAAAAAACAAGCAAACTGTCAGCACCTCAAGCTAGTGGAGCATCCCAAACATTGGGAATATAAAAATGTGCTGCCAGCAAAGAAATCCCTAACAACTTACAAGATTAATTCTGCCTGATTGTGATAATAGTCTTCAAGGATATTGCAAAGTGTGGTACCAAACACTGCTGTATGGCTCCAATATGAAAGCAGTAAAGGTAGATGTGGAAGACAGGGAACTAATGTTTATTAATTGTTTTTGTCACAGTTAAGGATACAGCTGAATAGCACAAAAATGTTCCTAATAAAAACGTTCTCAAGCATATCCATTTATTGATCAAAGTGGCTCCTACTAATCAGATTGCGTATTTTGTCTCAAGACGCAAAGCAGAAGAGTTATCAGAGTGATAGCACAAAAATGGTAAGAAAAATCAGTAGACAAGTTACAGATATAACACAACATTCTGGAGGTATCTGTAAGACAGGCTGAAATAGGCAGCAATTAAAAACAGGCTTCAGGAGATATCATGACAGACCAAACAAGATAATTCAGGAGAATTCTAGGTGTAAGGACAAAGAAGCATTGAAAGAGCTCATGGGAATGTAACTGGAGACAGGCATGTAACAGTGAGTATGGAACTCCCAAACTGCTCTCATGCTAAGTGTGATATAAACATGATAAGGCAAAAAAGCATCTAGAGGACCATGCAGGGTTTTCAGGATTTGGTGAAACAAATGAAGCGAGAGGAAAATGCATAAAATGTGGCAGTATTTAATGAAAGCTACAACACATGGAGACAAGATCAGCTGTGAGTGTGATAGCAAGAATGCAGTTATGGACAGAGGGAGAGAGGTAGGGAGTTTTTACTGACTTTCTAAGTATAGATGTGTTAAAGGTAGCTGAGCTCTTTGAGGAAGATAAGTTTAAAAGAGATTTAAAAGGCAGTTTAAGCTCTCATCAAGAAAAAAGAACAAAGTGTGGGGAATTTTAGAACTGAATAATTGTAACCAGAGAGATGATGGAAAAGACTTTGTGGGATGGTGGGATAAGATATCTTAAAGACTACTCAAACTGACTTTGTTGGTCTGCAAATAGTTTTTCTCCAGCATAATAAGCAGTGTAAGTGTCATAAAACTTCCTGCTCATTGCAAGTTCCCATTTGTAACATTGTATATACCTTTCCCTTACACAGAAGAGAACAGCTGAATAGAAATGTGGTTCCTGGAAAAAGGCGTGGGAGTACACAGAAAGACTGACTTTGTTGTGTCTTCTTAAGATGTCCTGGGAGTCATGGCACAACTATAAAATTTTCTGGAGGAACAGAACCTCTGTGATCTTCAGTAGTCCCTCTGATGTCACTAGTAATATTGGTGCTTGCAGAAGAAAGAAAATAAGATACAAAGGATAATTGGACACTTCAAGGAAGTAGAAGGAAAAATTGGACTTAAGATAAACGAAGATAAAGCCAGCTCTGATAAGAAAAGTTTAGAGAAGATTCTCTAGCAGCTGATAACTGTAGATACCAGAACATTGGTAGCTAAGTACCTCATATCATTGACAATCAGAATGTCAGTGAGAATACTGATATTAATACCAATCTGAGGAGGTAAATGTATTAGGAACATGTGTTACTTTATTTTTAAGTCAGAAGACCAGAATTTATAATATACCAGACATTTTTAATGCATCTTGTTTTACATAGAAGTGACACTTGGTCATTTACTAAAAAGACAAATAAAGGAAATAACTTCAGAAATAAAATACTGCTCAAGGACGTGTGGGTAAGAAAATTAAGCAGGAATAATGGGGGGGTTAATAAAGAACATGAATAGTCATTTAATCCCCATAGTTTCAGTGGTCAAAGTGTGTGGTTAAGATGACACAAGGCAGACCAAGAAGCATCTGGGTAAAGCTCTTTCCGCTGCTGCTTGAGGCTGGTCAATCAAAAGGAAGCAAAGTGGAAACACTAA
The DNA here is from genome assembly GCA_013397865.1 of Struthidea cinerea. Classification (NCBI taxonomy): domain Eukaryota; kingdom Metazoa; phylum Chordata; class Aves; order Passeriformes; family Corcoracidae; genus Struthidea; species Struthidea cinerea. The sequence continues at coordinate 175,633 of VZTI01002052.1, forward strand.
GTTAAAACTGTGTTCTTAATACGTGTGACCAGCTACACAAAAAATGTGCCCTAGCAGAAGGAGTTTGGGGCAAACTGAGAAGTCATGAGTCATTATGTTCTCCAAATCCGTGAAGGGGGGGAGGCAGCAAGAATGTGGGAATGAAATGGACCACCATCAGAGATTTATGCCTCACAGGCATACCCACATGCCATAGGAGACAGGCGTGTAACAGATGAGTACATTGCGATGATGGTCTGCCAAATGCTGAGCGACTCAGATCCTAAGCCATATCACCATTTACATAATTCCTGAGTTTACTCATCTAGCTCTCAAAATAACCAAAGCAGTTCTACTTCACCTTAAACAGAAGTTTGAACATATTCCCCAAATCCAAAATGGTGCAGGGAATGTCCAGCTCCCAGTGCCTCTGAGGCAAAAGTGAGCTGTGCTTATCATGCACACGCTACTGCTCGGCTGGCCACACGCACAGGATTGAAAGTAATAACAAAAATTGAGATGTAGCTCACTGCTCATTTGTGATGTGCTGCAGGAGCTCATCTGCCCAGAATTATCAAGCAGTCTGTGGATTTCAAGGCAGATTTAATTGCCATTATGAAGGAAAAGTCTTTCCCACTTATTTTCTGGAGACTCTAGCTTTTTGCTTGAGTATTTGAAAATGCACCTACTGCTGCCCTGAAATATGCAGTAGTGAATAATAATGTTCCTGGTTCTTGCATTTAAAACATTATGCCTGGTGCCAAATGATACCTCAGTAGCAGTATGAGCTGTGAGGTTACATAGCAGTTTTCCTAATGCAACCATGCCACATGCCCAAAATCAGGAAAAATAGGGATTTTTTTAACTTCAAGAGCATGAATAAGTTTTGGATGCTTATGCTTAAGGATGCTTTCCAATGTATCTAAAGCTGGAGCATATAAACTGTCCTGGTCCACTCAAATGCAGCTGATGACTATTAATTGCCAAACTCTTTATTCCGTATTACTTCATTGAACCATTGAAGAAAGTGGCACCTTTGGGCTTGGAAATCTAGAGAAGGGTATTTCCCTCCTGTAAGTGTTTTTATAACAGAATTATTTTTAACTTAGAGTTCTGCTAAGTTTTATCTACAATTGAAAACAGAAATAAAAGATACACTAGAGCCTTCTGGAAAGAGTGAGACGCACAAAAGGAAGATAAATTACTTTACAAATACCTTCCAGATTTGAAGACAGAGTGCATCAAATGTTACTATAAAAGCTGAACTGAAGTTGAAGCTAAACCTGTATTTTAAGAATACGAAAACAACTTTGTGTGAGTCACTGAGGACACAAAAGCAACCACAAAGTTTGTGCACAGTCTATACAGCGAGCTTGACATGATTTCCAAAACCTTTCATTTCTGTTGGTTAGGGGAACTAAATACATCCTTTAAACAAAATACTGTGTTTCTGCAAAGTTTATGCTTTGCAAAAATGAAAAAGTTACTGAAGACATTAACTCTTCAGTGCTGTACAAATATGGGAAGGATGTATACTACTGAAAAGCTTGCACAGATCACCTTGGAAATGAGTGTCTGAACTATTGACCTGGGCGGCAAAGTATTCTTTGAAGAGAAGGAATATTTTACAGCACTTTTTTTTTATAGTTAAGAGCTTCTCTTCTGGTTGTATTTCAAGATACAGTATGATAGAGTAGATATTTTATTAATTTCATAAGAATTAGATGCCTAGCTTGCACCAGACAACTCTGAGCCCTAGTATGCCCACAGACTGTTTATTTAGGCTGTTATCATCAATGAATCACTAATATTCCCCGTTGTGCAACCTTTGTCACCTACTGAGAACATACCATGCCTTCTCTGCAGGTACTTGTCCAAGTTAATGAATCTATGTTAGCAAAGAAACTGTTCTGGCCTCAGAGCCCAAGGAGCTTATCCAAAGCCCACTGGATTCAAAGTGAGATTTTCCATGACAAAGATTTGAACAAAGCCTTTAAACAAAACATGAAATCCTGGAGGGGATGGTTGCTGTTCTTAAAGACATATTTTACCAGTATCAATGTTGTTGTGGTGTCAATGGTGTCAGTGCCTTCTGTGGAAGAAGGCTGGTGAGAAAGCCATCATTAACATAAAATATTTTCTGAGTTGCTGTGCATGAAATGAAGAAAATAAAAAATCTGTCATAATAGTCTTCTAAAAAGAATAATTGCACTTAAGTGGGTTCTGTCTTACATGTGGTATGAGCACAAGTTAGTGAGGATGACATAAATGAAAAGAAATAAACAGTGCAATGAAAAATCTGGTGCCCCTAAGTATCAGTAGAAATTCTTATCACATTCTCTCCTATTTGTCTGAGCTATGAGTGTATCCCTTCTCTTTACAAGGGGAACGAAAATCTTTCACAGATATTACAGGAAAGCCTATATAAATTTTTCTCCACAAGTCAGCAAGACAGTGCAAACTGGGAATTATTTATTTATTATGATTATTCAGAATACATATTATATTTTCAATGCCATGGATATATTGAAGTGTAAGTGCAGCTCTCTTTTGGGTAGACTGTAAAGGAACTAGTGAGCTAAAGTGTTCTACACATTTGGTAGGAAGCTGCACATACAAGGCAGGTATTCCTTAAAGAGTGTGTGTGACACAAGCAATCATCTTCTTTTACCACTTCTGTGAAAGCCAAGTCATTCTGTAGAAAGACTTCAGGTCTCATCAAGCAGGAAAAAGGCAGCAGTAATGCAGTAATTGTAGCACTTTCATAGACTAATGGAATCCTGAATTCTGGTCCTGCTTAAAGGGCTATTTATGTGAAATAGTGAGTGGATTCAGGGCACAGTCCTTGGAGTAGGGGTTAGAATTCAGGTCTCCCCTTCTCATGACAAGTATTCAACTTAACACATTCTAGTAAGAATCTGGAGAAATCTGTGTTGTTCTTATTTTGCATTGGCTATCTTTAGGCATCTTTTGCAATGAGAATGCTGACTGAAGGTACTTGCACTAGTACTCAGAGAATTATTTATGAAAGCCAAATGCTCAAGGGCGAGGTCATGTGTGACTTTGAAGCGCCTAAGAAAGAAGCAGATATTGGAAGCCAGACTTTCCAAAAACTCTCTCAAAGCCTCTTCCAGCCTCAGTTCTGTTTGTCTCTCAGAAGGCATAGGAAAATAGCTCACAGCATCTGGAACTGAGTAATTTCCTGCAAACTTATACTCAAAACTGTAAACCTAGATTCATGTTATGTAACTACGTGTATGACCCTCTTACTTATAAATTCCAGTCTGTTACGGATAAGACTGACAGAAAATTGTACAGATACTGTTCAGAGTGCAGGAGGAAATATGCTGAAATAGGTCATTATTTGGCCATCGTCTATGTAATGCAGGGGCCAAAAATGTTGAAAACAGATTATTTCTCCCTGTGTATATTGAAGAAGAAAAGGTTACCCAAGGTTTTCTATGCATTTGGCTCAAGGATGCTACAATATGAGAACATGTGGTTTGTTAGGGAAATCCTATGTGACTCCTCTACAGCAGCTAACCAAGTAAACAAGAAGTGAGCTGGAACTTTCTGTACAAGGACTTTTACTGGAATCATTCGGAAGCTTCTGAATATACTCAGGCTTCCTTGGGAGGTTCCCTCTGTTTCTGCAGGCATCATCTCTCAAACAAATGAACTTTGAACAGGTCACGATTTTCAGATCAAGGACTTCAGAAAAGGTTTTTCACTCCCCTAGAAGATTGTAATTTCTATGAGAGTTGATAGACTTTTACAAAATATGCTCTAGACTTCTATTTTTTTTAAAGGAAATAAATAGCATAAATATCATTTAATAAACCTTTGATCTTAACAATCTTGCTGATAATCTTCATATATAATATGAGTCTCTAGAAGGCATTTTTTTGCATATCTCCACATGTGGCTTTTCAGACATTCAAGCTGGCACCTGTTTGTGTCACTAAATATAAAATTATTCAAAACTTCTGATCTTATTCTAAGCCTTCATCTATGAAAACGACCAGTGCATTCCTTTACTTGACTCCAGTGAAATTCATATGGGATCACTGAATGCTGAATGTTAAAGTCTATCATGACCAAATTACATCACTCTGGAGAAGTCAGTGGTAACGTCTTCTTAAAAGATCACAAGCAGAAGACATAAAAAGTAGGATTATTGCTGGGGAAAAAAAAAAAAA
>VZTI01002052.1:179820-192521 GCA_013397865.1 Struthidea cinerea
AGAAAAAGAAATAAAAAGTAGGATATTTGCTGAGAAAAAAAAAAAAAAAAAAAAAAAAGCTGGCCAAAGCACCTCAGTTCATTCTTACAAATTATTTCCTTCTGCGCTGAAATTTCCAGAGGTACATCAAGATCTCGACAGTTTCCGTAACAGAATCTGAGCATTTAATTACTGTTGAAAATTATTTTAAAATACATTTCCCTTGTTCGAATATGAAAATGGTTGTATTCAGAAGTCGGTGACAGGTGCATTTGGGTGTATTTGCCCCTCTTTTATTCCCTCTCTGTTTCTTCTTGCTTGGTTTTCCTATGTAAGCATTTTCACATTATTTCAGAAGGGGGATCTCAACTGAAAACTGTTGGTTTGTGACTGCAGAAACAAATACCAGCAGTGAATGCCCATCACTTTTGAAATTCATCTCCTTGTCTTTACAGTGGTTATGCCTATTTGGCTAAGCTCAGTGACAAAAGCACAACAGTATTCCATGCCAGAATTCAGTAGTCACTGGATTTGTAAATCTGTGGCCATTGTCCTGCGAGTAATCTTCCACCTTTGCAACTTAACCACTACAGGCCCATGCTTTCCATTAGTTTCCAATACAGAAACTGCCTGTGAAAATTACATGTCATGTCACATACACTGACATTTCTAAATCATTTGAACGAAGCAGAGCAAAACCCCCAAATCTCTTCAAATCATCTTATACAAGACTTACTTGTAGATGAAGACTGGACACTCTGTACTTAAATTTTCAGTTCAGTTGCTGGCTCTTTGGGCTGTAGCAGTAACCATTCAGGATGAAAGAAAAACATGACATTGAGCACCTGCTCAGTGTTCAGGAGTTGTACTTTCTGTCTAGGATATTCCTAAGATTCATGTATCCTATCATTCCTATTAGTTTTGTATGAGCCTTACAGGTAATATTTCCGCTCGGGTCCCCCACTTCATCTGAGTAAGTTACAAAATGCAGGCTGTTGTAGATGGTTCGTATTCAGAGAAGAAGATAGTGACAGAGTCAGACCTTTTGTGATGTATCCTAGTTTACGTGCAAAGACCCCAGTAAGCCTGAGAACATCAGCCTCTAACAGCTGGATTCTCTTCCACTGCTCTTAAGTCCCTGTTTCTTTCAGCCAGCACTCACAGGAGCTTTCATCTAACTTCCCATTGCTCACGGCAAGTGCTTCTGCAGTGACATCTCCTATTTCCATGCTACTTTCTCTTTCTTCTCATTTATTTGTTTGTTGGCTATGCAGACCTTCAAAAATATGTATCAGAAAAGTCCTCCTAGCAAAATTTTGGGGTAGAGAAAATTATTTTTGCTGGTTTTTTACAAAATACCAATAGACTCATACACTCTCTGGACAAATTTTGGTTTCCGTTCTGTTATTCTGAAGCAGTGGTAAAACGGGTAAATGTCTTAAAGATACTGGAACACTCCAAGACAGTACTGTGACTTCACTGAGAAACAAATAGTGCTGTCTTTTATAAGTCTTTTGCAAACCGGAGAGATCAGTGCCGAAAGATGTACTTTGCAGAGATTCCAAGATCCTGTCATCAAAATCATGTTAAGAGGATCACACTCCAAAGAGCATCAGGGAGGTAGAGACTGCTGATGCCTAAGGCAGCTCTATATGTTTTCTCTAAGTCTGGATCTGCATAACTTCTTTTGCTTTTCACAAGCCATCAGGACCTTGGATTTTGCTGGACGAAGGAGTCATATAAAAATAGTGTAATGGAGATTCTCTTCTCTTCATAGAATGCCACAGTTTCTTCATTATCTAAATAATTTTGGAATATTTTAGATGCTCTAAGTTCATTCTTCAGAACTTATTAAACCTAAGTAGGAGATTTTGAAGGTCACAAAAAACATAGACTGTAAAACTAAAATGTTGTGGAATATACTCCCTTGGTAGAGTATTTGTTGCCTCTCTTTCTGAGTTTTGTAAAACCAAACTGAATACTTTTATAACAATAAATTGAAAGAATACAGAAAGTTTACCAGCCAGGAAAAAAAAAAAAGTTTTATAATAGAAGTGATATGTGCAATTTGGATATTGATTTCAATTTGGATACAGATTGATCAGCAATTATTACCAATTTATCAGGATTATTCAGAAGCTGCCCAATGTTGCTTCCCTTTTGACTGAAAAAAGAAGTTATCGTGCATAAAACCCTTCCTCAAGAAAGAGCAAAATGTATCGATTTTGAAACTTGCAAATATTATTCAGTGTTGCATTAATTTCAAAAGCAAAATTGCAAAGTCATAAATCATGTGCTAATTACATTTGTTTCCAAAGCAAGCATTAACACACACCCTTTAAACATCATTAATTGGCTTTTAGGACTGAAATTATGGGGAAGAAAGAGTCATAGTTGTAAAGTAACAATCTTTCTAGTGATAATGTCACCACAGTCATCCCCTCTGCTCCGTTCATCTTTTTCAGGAAAAGTTTTGTGAGGGTATAGGTCTTATGGTATAGAGTTCTTTTCCCACTAAAACTGACAGCAAAGGTTTGCATAGGCCTGATACGCTCCTAAATACATCAAATACAAGGGATTTGTGCTCACTTTGCCGGGCCAGATTTGATATCGAACATACATGGTAGTAAATATGGAGCTGGTTTATGTCCCTTAATAGAATTTAACAGTTACATAGCTTTATCTTTCCAAACTGCTGTAAGCTGCAAATGACTAGCTAAACACAAACATAACCCTTCCTCTCTAATCTTTAGAGTGCCATGCTTCCCATTTGTCTCCAGTACAGAGATTTTCTGGGAAAGTTATTTCTCTGTACAGCGCTGCAATTAGATGAGAAAATGTAAGGCATCTCTGGGAGGCTATTTAGTGAGTTAGTTCTACAGCTTGTGGTTTATCTCAGAAGGTAAGAGTAGCATCACATTTGGTCAGTGACTGCTGCAGGATGCAATGAGGGGTAGCTCCCTGGAAATCTCTATGGCTCTTGGAGCCACAGCCTATAGCCCTTCGTAAGAAAGTGCTAGCGTAGCTTTTAAACAGCTTCAGAATAATTAAACAGAGCAAAGGAGAAGGGGAGGGAGAACAAAAAAGGAAAAAAACACCATCTAATCAAAACAAGGGTAGAAATAGAGAGGCAATAGTATTTGCAGAGCTGTAGTAGTTAGCAAAACTAACATTTTTAGTGTTTAAGGTAAGACTGCCCCCAGATTTTCTCTTCTAAAACTGAAATGCATGTTTCTGGGTCAATCTGAGACTGTGCTGAGTAGCTCCCTTTGGGAACAGAGTTATTGTTGTACTTCTTACCAGCTGTGAGAACCCATCCCACAGGCAAACTGGTACAAATTCCCCCTGAAGCCTTTGGTACACTCCCTCCTTCTGGAGTCAGAGCCAGTTGCACTACCAGAACAGACTTCACATCCATGTGCAATAACAGCAGCCTGAAGTCTCTCTGGCAACCACTTCTTGCCAAAAAAAGCAATGATTTATGCAACCACTGTCATCTGTAGAGCATATAAGCTTATCTCTTAATACCAGAGCCTCTCTCTGGCGTTGTGGGCACGGAGAGATGCTCTGCTATCACTGCAGGACAGTGCTGCTCCGTACTCCCAGCTGGAAACAGAATAACCAGCCCTTAATTCCCGAGAGTCACCTTTTCTCACTGCTGCGAAGCTTTGGTTGGCACATACCCAGGGCTACTGTAATTCCTGCCTCCTCTGGATGTGGGGAGGGTAGCGAGACGTTTTTACCACTTGGACGCCAAAGGAAAACGTGTTAATGGCACAGCTTATGTTAAACTGTCGAAGAAGTGGGAATTTCAGCAAGTCTTTCTGTCCAGGCTTTCTCTTCTGCCGGTGGGAGGAGTCAGACCATTCTGAAATAGCTCAACACAAAGGGTTGTGTTCCCGTGAAGTCCGGGAAAGTGGTAGGATTGCACAAGAGAGTCGTCAAGGTTGCTGCCTGTAATAAGGGACAGGGTGAATCATAGTCACAGGCAAATAAAAGTTTCTTCCCAACTGTCTGAGAAAGCCTCACTGTTCTGTGTGAAAAACGCACGATTTCTGCACCCAAATACAACGAAAAAAAGAGTATGCCCTGGAGCAGGGACCAGAAGTTTGCACTTCCCGCTCCCTACCCAGGCACTGCTGTTTGCACAACCACCTTCACTCCCGCTTCAGCCCTTTCTGCCTCCACAGCTTCCCTGTTGGCTTTTAAGGGTTGTCCATGCTTCAAAATCAGAGTGGACAGTGCCCTCTAGCCTAAGGAGGTGGCCAGAGCACCCTGCGGGCATGGAAAAGAGCCTCTGGAGCACCCCTGCCCATTGCACCCCAGCACTTCCCAATCAAGCCTTCAAAGCCTGTCCGTACATTTATGATGGTTGTTTTGTGACTACAGAGAAAGAAATTTCCCTGGTGTTTAAACCCAAGAGAGGATTTCAGGGCCACATATGCCAGTTGAGTGACACTTGAGTAGAACTGTTGAGGAGGTAGGGGAAGATGTAACAAAAAAATACTGATGCAGCTCCAAAGCCAGGAGAGACTCCATCTAAATGTGACTTCACACAGTGTGTATATTCTACATCTTACAGGTTGAAACTTTCCGAGTCTTCTTGGCATCAGTTTTGCTAATTATGGGCATGAGAGGGAAGACAGCATGTAAGGCCAGGGGTCTGGAAGAAGGCATTCTTCCAGGTGAAATTGCTGCCTGTTAATACACAAAATTCAAAAGACAACAAAACCTCAGCTTACAGAGCTGTGTAGGAAAGCAAAACGGAGAAAACAAATGAAACAACAGGAATTTCCTTGTGGCTAGAACAAGTGCTCTGTGATCAGCAGGTTGCTTCCTGTGAGCCTTTTCCCCTGTTCACTAGATGCCTATGTGGATGTTTTGTTATATATTTCAGGTTCAGCAGAGAGTGTCTCAGGACCCTGACTTTTAAGTTTGCAATTTTCATTGACGTGAAGGAGAGCTAGCAGCCTACCCAAGTGTGAGGAACATCAAAATGCCAAGTGCTGCTGAACTCATGCAAGTTCAGCTCCAGGCTGCATTTCACAGCAGCCCCACACATTAAACAGGGGAGAGGTACAGGCTGAAGAGGCATTCAGTACTTGAAGAGTGCAACAGCCAGCATGCCAAAACCAAACACCCTTACTAGGCCTTCACTGAACTACCTCAAAAATTGCAATTAGGAGCTTAATAAAAGCTTCTAGCATGTATGCTCTCCTGAAAGTCAGGTACTCCTCCCAGGCAAGTTCCTTGCTCCAGTAGATATCCAAATGAGTTGGTTACAGAGTTTTGTGGAGGGTGAGCTCTGCTGTCGTGGTCAGATAGATGTAGGGTCACAAAGAGCAGAGTCCAGATGATCTTTGCAATTAGGGACACAGCTCACCTCCCTCAGCTCTCACCATGGTGCTTCAGACAATGGACAGAAGGCGAGTTCCCTTTTTCCTCAGTTTCCTACTGTCAGTTCATCCTGGCTATTGCAAGTGTGCTTGGGTCCCTGGCTGTGCCTGAAACACTCCAATCTAATGGCTAAGGCACAAAGTTGAAGTTTGAACTCAGCACCTCTACCAGAAAAAGGTCAGCCTAGAGCCCAGGACTGTGGTTTGACACACAGCAGGAGCGCTTCTTCAGCTTCTGCCCTTGGATGCTAATTCCAGCCCTATAGCCCTTTAACCTTTGCCCTTGGCTGTTTATTACTGCTTATTCCTACCTCCTACCAGCCTTCCAGTGGCTTGATGTTTGTACTCAGTGTAATTCAGGGAATCTATTCCGTTAAAAACAGCTTGAGGGGAGGAAAAAAGAAAAAAGAAAAAAAGAAAAAAGAAAAAAGAAAAAAGAAAAAAGAAAAAAGAAAAAAGAAAAAAGAAAAAAGAAAAAAGAAAAAAGAAAGAAAAAAGAAAAAAGTAATTGTTTCCTCAATCTGTCTTACTGTGTGGATGTATGCAAAGCACTATATTAACACAATGCAGGACCATAGAATAAGAGACCATAGAATAAGATGGATGCTGAAGTTCATACTGGTGGCAGAAAAAGTACCTGCCAAATCCTAATCTAGGCCAATACATGCATTAACTCAGCCTGTGTCTCATCCACTTACACAATCTGTCTGAAGAATGTGCTTTGCAGCCTCCCAGGTGAGCTGCGTTTCAGAGCAGGGAGGACAGAACAGAGACAAGTGTGAATGTGGATCCATTTTAGTTCAGTGCTAACAAATGTGGTTCTGTGACACGGGGTTGGTTGTTCCCTGCATCTCATGTGACCCCCGTGGGGGATGAAGCTGCCTAGACATCCAGCTGGGCCAAGAATGGAAACAAGACAAAGCATGCTCAGTCACACAATTTTCAGCATGTACATACATTTCTTGTGTCTCCACTGCTGTCCACATGTGTTTGGAAAAGTGTTTTACAGAAAATTGTTCTCTGCCTGGAGAAGCTTAGCCTTGCAGCATTGATGCTACAACAAATCAGGCCCTGTGCAGGCAGCTCCTTTGGCTTAACCAGGTTGTGCCGAGGCAAATGAAAATTGCCATTAGTCTTCAAACTAGTGAGAACAAAAGTGCTTGTTACACTAGAAGGGAGGATGATGTACACAGATATGTAATTAAGTTGATACTAGGTTAGAATTGTATGTCATTATAGAGTAATTTTTGTACTATAATAAAAACAAAGCTGAGAACAAAAATAGGTCCACCTTGATGGAAACTCCTGGAATAGACATAGAATCTGCTGCAATAATTAACCTCGTGCAAACAATTGCCTGCTTTTATGAAAACTTCTTTCAACCTGACTTCAAAACATGCTGGAATTGTCTGCTTTACTACAGTTAGCACTTCTGTTTGTGTACAAATACAGACCTTTTATTAGCCTACAAGAGAACTGAGGTTAAATGAAACACCCAAAAGAAGAAAAAATAGCATTTCTTAAGTCAGGCCCAGAAAGGACAAAGTTGCTTCTAGTAACTGCATTTTGCCATCATATCCTCCAAGGCCACACCTTGAGGCATCTTATTTGCACATTGTTTAATACTACAACATCCCAAGCTCTGATGCACTGTGTCAAGAAGTATTGAAACCCATATCTGAAAAATGACATAGAAAGACTGACAGGAGAAATGCTATGAACCATGTAAATACAGAACTTCCTGTGCTCCTGAAAAGCATTTGTTACATATCTGTACCTCCTCTCTAGCTGAGCTGTCTTTGTCTCACTACTTCTATGCTGATGCATAGAAATTTGGTTCCAAGCAGTGAGTGGGCTAACAGCTCAGAACAAGGATAGTGCTGGACAAGTCATATTTCTTTCCCTGGATACAGTTTAGTGTGGGTAGAGGGTGTTCCTGCCTGGAAGGTTTGTGCAAGGAGAATTTTGAAAATTCTAGCCCCTTATTTGGGATTCATTGAAACTGGCAGCTCAGCTTGAGTTACATGAATTCTAGTTGAATGGCTCCTATTGATGTGGAGATCAGCTCTGGAGTGCATCTAAAGTTCATAACAGCTTAGAGTACTTCAAATTCATCCAATGTTCATCAGACATGTTCAGGCCATCGACTGATGCACAAAAAATCTGAAGCAACAACTTACTAAGCCTTCTAGTACAGAGGGCATTTCTCAGTGAGATCTCTTAAAAATGGATAAAGCATGGCAATATCTAGCTGATAAATTGGTGATCAGAAAAGTGTGACTGACAGGAAAGGCACTGCATTGGAAATAGAGCCAACACAGCAGTGACAAAGAGTTGTGAAATAAGGAGCATAGTTGAAAGTTGCACAGAACATGACAGGATGTTTGAATATGCTGCTGTCAGGGAGCCAGCAAAGGGCCTTGTAAAATTATGAGCATATGAATGTCCGAGATGTTCTTGGTATCTTCTATTTTCAGATTTCCATGCTTCTTTGGCTATTACAAATCTAAATTGCTTCTGACTCTCATAAATCCTCTTTTTTGTGATGTAATTAGGCCTTTCCACTACTGTACAAAGTATGCCTCTTCAATTTCATATCCATAAATCACACTTAGTTCTAGGACTGATTCCACCAACTCTTCCACAATCAGCAAGATTGTTACCATTTGTTGGTGTTTCTTCAAAAATATATATTTAGCTTTATTCCTTTCCAAGAACTATTTTGTGTCCTATTTCACTGTCTCAATGACTGACCTCTCATGCTACTGTGTTAGACTCAGCAATACGATGCATCCAACATGATGATTAAGCATGTGCTGTACTTTACACTGCCAGTATAACCACCTACATGATGGCACAAGTGCTTAGATCGAAAAGCAGGCCTGCAGCTGTTAACTGGTTACAGCATGGAGATTGTTATAGCAGGGGAACTTCAACACCAAGTCCCTTCTCAGGCACCAGTTCACTGTAGCCCCTGAAGACATGTTTAACTGAGGTACAACAACTTAGCTGAATGAAATACAAATGGAAATGCCTGCTTACGGGAGCATCAGAGGCCACACTAGAGCAAGGGTGGAAAGAATGAGCATTACTAGACACAATGGGCATGAACAACTGTAGTCAAAACAAAGAACGGTGAGGAGTGTGCCGGTTACATCAAGATCACAAGGCAAGACCAGAAGTTCGGTTCCCTTAGCATAGGATACTCGTCATCCCCCCAAAACTGTGTTCTGACGTCTTCTCAACAGGAAGGCAGACAGTAGCCATAAAGATGTGAAAATGAGGAAATAAGGTGATGGGCAGAAACTTTTCCAAAGGCTTTATAGAGTAAGGCAAGGAAGGGTCTGAGGCAAGATCATTGCACAGCTGCTTGACTCAGGAAGATAAAGACCTGTTCAATTGTTTGTAGCTGCCAGTGAAGACGGACCCAAGGTACTCAGTGAAGACTCAACAGTCGGTACCCTCGTCCTCTGTCCTACACACAAATGACCCTGGTCAGACACAAAGATCTTGGCATTTGGCAATGTGTGGCAATGTAATCCATCTCCTATCACCTCTGCAATGCATGTGAGAAGTTTTACTTTCACTGCCAACCATAAGGGTCTTATTACTGGCAGTGAATCCAGTATTTCAACACTATGTATTTCCCAGGCATCTGAGGTAGATTTTTTTTCCCAGTGAGAGGAATGTGAGTGCATTAAATTTAACTGGTTTTAGCAAGTAGTGTTTTTCTTCAAATTTCTTTTTAAATTCACTGCACTATCAAAGTTAGTGCAGGTCAGTAGACTAAAGCCCTTCATTACTTCTCCCTGCAAACACAAAAACCACAATAGACTACATGGTCTTCCTGCAGACAAGAGAGACCAGGGAATTTTTTTAAGCCCTTTAGCAATATATTGCCAACGTGTCCCTGGGTTTACAGGCATAGGTCTTTAATGATGAAGAAAATTCTCTGTATTTGAAAATTATTAATTACCAAGAGTTTATTTCTCTGGGATCAGTGTCCTCTTCCAAGAAAAACTCTGTGTCAGCTTGAGAAGAGATGCTTCCACTGAGACCTCGTAGGAAAGAACTGTTGCTTTGTAAGCGCACAAAAATACATACACTATCCCCAGTACTCGAGGTTATTCTTGGCATGAGCAGAGGTTACTCCTGTGTTTATCACAGCCAGTCTGAGTTTTGTTGTTGGCCTTCCTGAACACATTCAGTCAGACCCAAATTTGCTTTGTTGGTTGTATTATATAATTTTGTTTTAAAGAAAACAGGGATAGCCCATAAAAACAACCATTGGCAGACTTTTGCTGGCAATACTATATATTTGCAATTTCTGGCTTTTGTAAACGCTGGTAGAAGTACTACCTTTCAAACTTCTGGTTAAACTGTATGGTTTGTAAAATGTGCACACAACTTCTCAGCAAAGGAAGTTCTTTAATATTCTTTATTGGCTGGAGGAAAGTGGGTGCCAAATACAACTGTGAAATGGGAAACAATGCACAAAGGAAAAATTCCAGAACATCAACACATCCGTTCCTTTTCTCTGCCATAAATAACCAACACACCCTTAAACACAAGACTAAATGGCTCCAGGAAATTCTCATTAATGAAAATGTCCTAGCTGGACTTCTCACTTTCATTTGGAATTACATGCCTCAAGAACTTTTTTTCTCACCTAGACAGCAGATCTGTTGTTCTCTAAGTAATACTAAGCCCTGAGACAGACTAAGATAAACTGAAGCTAGCCTACTTTCCATAGAGACTTAAACCTCTCCCTCTCAGTGTCCATAATATTAGCGTTGAAAGGCACAGCCCTGCTGCTGTTGACATAAATGACAAGATCCTACACTGACTATATAAAAACACAGTTGCACTTTCCAGCATCTGTCCCTCAGTTTTCTGGAAACAGAGATAAGGCAGGAAACAAAATAAATGGCCTTCGTGTATGTACTCTATGCAGATAAATTTCCTAATAAAATATAGCAGGTATGATATTTTAGGGAGTAGACATCATGATGAGACTGGATGCATGTATAGAATACTTACTGCAGATCAGAAGTAGCGGAGTAATTAGGCCACTCATTTACCTATGGGATGTTTACATTAAAATTAACATTTTTCATTGTATAAAAAAAGAGGTAACTGACACCAACCATCTGTAGTTTTATCATCTTGAAACCTGTGCTATACCAACTTGTAAGTTGCACCAGACCTAGAAATTTCTGTCTCTTAACTTCCAACTGAGTCACTGAAAATGGACTCATTATTACAATATCAAAACATTAAATAACTTCAGGAACTACACTCACCTCTGTTTTCTCCCAGAAGCTTCTTCTAATTTTACAATCACACTTTTCTGCTCAAAAAAACCATCAAACAAACACACTTTCTATATTAAATGTCTGTGAATTACAGGGAAGCTATCTGGCTCATTAAAAAGAGAAAACAGTAAAAAATACTATTGTTTTGTTTTGTGATCTAGAAAATTTGCAAGATCGTCTGCCACTACTGATGGTACCATGTACATGGTGTACAGGGCTTTCTGACAAGTGAGATGCCTGTGAGCCTTTACTAAAGTTGAAATAGCACAAGCTGCAGAAAAGGAAGGTAGTACGATTTCATTTAACATTTTCAATGCTTTTGAAAGACAGTTCTTGTCTAATTTTCATGGACGGAAACCTGCATTTGTGTGTCTGTCATCCATGGCACAAGTGCATGCTACATCCTCATGAAACTTGGATGCAGACTCCAGAGAAGGCACCAGGCTCCAGTAAATGAGGTCTGGAAACAAAGACAGAAGCAGTCCTCCCTTGAATGGGTGCGTACAATGAAATCTCCACCTTCTCCTCAAAACTTACGGTGCTGTGGGTATTCCCAGTTTCATTTTGATTTGGCTGCTTTTGCATGGAAAGAGGGTAGAAGGGCTTCTGGGCTAGAATGGGAACTAAATGGGAAAATGTGCTTAGGCAGTTGACGTATCAAACCTCTTTGTGCCTGCAGTGAAGTCTTCACCACAGAATTAGCTGTCCAGCAGCCTTTCCAGTGGGTAGAGATTTGGTACTGTGAAAGGATGACTGATGTGCTGGAAAGACACCTGCTTAAACCTACTAAATAGAAGATCCCTAATAGGGTCTTGTCTGAAAGTCTGTCCATCCTTGGAGTCATGTTTCAATGTGCATCAATGTCCTGCTTGGGAGTCATAGCCCACGGCTTCTCTTCAAACCAGGTTCAAAATAATCCAGGAATGGTAGGTGTATAAGGATACTCAATCCTTCCTCTTGAGATGACACAGGCCAACACACAGACAAGTATCTCAGGGTTCAAGGCCTGAATTCAAGTGTGTTCTTGACCTAGAATAGATCTGAAGTCACATATCTTGATGCATGACTAAACCACAAGGTTCACATACATCTTGCTGGTCTACTGACGCTCCAGTTCTGTTCGCACAAATAAAAATGCTGGAAAGGAGACAGAACAGTGGCAGTTTTCTTCTCTACAGAACAGCCTGTGTTCACTTAGACCATGCAGGCAATGTGCAGGATGACAAGAGAGTCTGTATTTGGGGACCTGAAATCATCTACTTAGCCATCATGGGACACAAGTTTGGCCCAGGACTTCCATGCAATATTTGCAGTTCCCTGTCATCTGGGTTCTGAGACAACAAACAATCTGCAGCAACTTGGAAAACCACACTAAGAAAATGTAGGCAAAAAAATGCAAGGAAAACCTAGCACTTACTTTTTCTCCCCATTCTCCTGTGGTTGACTGGGGCACAAGAGAGGAGCCACAGGCTTGCCAACTCTTCTGATTTTATGGGCCTCGTGGCATATTTTTTTTAATTGCCGGACTCTTGAGACTGTGGGATTGTGAGGATTTCAAGTTTAATTTAAAAGAGAGGCGGACATGCAACAGTTGTGGCTTCAAAGAAATGCTGGAGGTCAAGTCCTAGACCTCAAAAACTAGTGGCAAATACAAAGATAAAATGAATCAAGAATCGCCTGGGTCTGTAGGGCCAGGCCCACCGCGTCCAGCCCTGGATGTCTCGCAGCGCTGGAACACTCGCCAGTACTTTTCTAAGAAGGCAAGTGTCACGGAGAAAACCTGAAAGGCTGAGATGCGATCCGCGCCTTCACCCTCCCAGCAGCACACTCGCCACAGCCCGCTCGGGCCCCAGCCACACGGCCGGTGCTGCAGTGACCCGGCAGCTAGGCCCCTACCACACGGCCAAGGGCGCCGTCAGCACGCAGCCCCGGGCCGCTTCGGCCCGGCAGCAACGGGGCCGAACCGGGCCGTGCCGGGCGGCGGGAGGCGGCGGTGCCCGGAGCAGGGCCG
>VZTI01002052.1:197965-252413 GCA_013397865.1 Struthidea cinerea
TTTTTTTTTTTTTTTTTTGTATTGGAGGGGGATGGTTCTGTATCAATGAGTAACATTATGCCAGTGTTCTCTGCCAGTATAGCTTACTGCATTTTGATCATCAGTCAAAAGTACTTTCTTTTGGAATACACGTAATATTCCAAAAATAGAGGTATGCCTTTGTGCTTGCTTTGTACCTACAACTGCACTTACAAGACAAACAGCTTTATAATATTGACTGAATCTTGATAGTTTCATATCAAGGTTGCCTGGTAGTTTGTAGTGAGTAATCATGAAATTTAAATAAAGCAATGTATTTGAGTGTTTTCTTTAGGTGATAAACACTGTCTGAAAAGTATGCTGGAATGCTTCTTATGCTTGCATAATTTTGTCATTATTGCACAAATTGCTTAAAGGTATAATAAAAGTACAAGTAACAGGGGCGGTTGAGGGTGGTTTACACTGTCAATCTGGCTCAGAATTAGTCCATGTTTCACTTCTGGGCCTCAGCCATCAACTTAAGCTAGTTTTGCTCCCTGAATAAATCAGTTACTTCCCTCCAAGAGGAAATGCAGGCTCAGTTGACTGTATGTAACTCAGGCACAGTTAAGCATTTTTTCTGGATGGTGTGGGTATGGCCTATGGCAAGTTTGGCTAGGTTGGTGAGCAGAGCAAGCCAGCTCTCTCCTAGCTGGCTTGATGCCCTTGAATGCCCCCACATTGTGCCCTTGGGCATCACACATATTTCAGCCTAAAGCTTTAAAGATTGCTCTTTCTTCATTTCAAAAACTTTGAACATAGAAGCACAGAAAAAGCTGTTTTGGAGCAAGATTGTAACCCAGGCCACTTGCTGCAAAGTTGTCTAGGGTGGTCTCAAACAGTGAGAAGGTGAGCCCATCTGCAGCATTTAGGCTGTGGGTGAAGATACCTCCACACTGCAGTGCATCAGGGAGGTCTGAGAATATGTGATATTCATATTTTCTATACCTTTATTAGCTGCATTTCAAATTACTTGCATGTTTGAGAGTTGCACATCCCACATGCCCTGGAGACCACAGAGGAGAGGAAAATTTGGATGAGTGGAAGAAGGATCTTGGCTCTGCTCAGCATGGGGCAGGTCTGCCTTTTGGGGTTATTTGGTGGTATCTGCCTTCACCTGGCAGCCCTTCTCCTTTCCAAACAGGACTTAGCACAGTCACCCAGACGCTCTTGTGCCAAGACAGGAATGTTGCTCATCATGTGATGTAACTGTTTGTATGGCAGATCATGGTTTTGCCCTTCTTGAATGGGGTGATCTAATGGCCTCTCTTAAGTATAAAATCAGTGAGGACAGAAATTCAAAATATCTTTCTTAAATAATAGGTTTTATTATTACTGCAGGGCAAAAATGCTTCCTGAATCAAATGAACTTCGGAAGAAAATTATAATGGTCTGTATTATAGGTGGAGCTTCTGCAGATTCTGAAGCCCAAAGGTGAATGTAAATTATAAGTATTCCAATTGTAACTAATTTTCACAATAATTCATATTTTGGATCAAGTTCATCATTTGCGGCAAGAGATGTTTGACCTCTGAGGTTTTTACAGCTACTCTGGAGCTAAAACCAAGGAGATAAGCTTCTAATGTTTAATCCTAGGCAGAAAAAAGAGAGGAGATGAGAGAAAAAAAAAAAAAGGAAAAACTGATTTATTTATTTTGTAGACTTCAGTGTTGTCTTGAGTTATGTGCAACAAGAACTGAAGTACTGTGTGTGTGAGGTGAACATAAATGTCACTCTTTTAGGGCTTCTCCTGGTTGTGAGGATAATAATATCTGTTCCCTAGAGTTTACCTGTTCCTCTTCCTTTTCCTGTCCTTCCCCCTGCTCCACACATTTCCAAAGGTCATGGCTGTGGGAAGTCTTTAGTGCACAGGTCTCAAGGCACGTAACTCATAATTCATCTGCTAGAGCAGCACTGTCACAATTCCCAATATAGAACAGTCTTCTCCAAATTAAATGTGGTTGGTCTGTTTCTTTCTTCAAGATGATGGGAAATTTTTGACCAAATGTTGCCACATATTTCAAGTGACGGGATCAGTCTGGATGTAAATCCAGCAAGATGTTACGTGACCCTTATTTTAAATCTTACCTCAAAGTCTGTATTTTGTCCCCTGTATATTGTCTTCCTTCACCATTAAAATCCTTATTAAAGTGAGATCTGTGCATGATTTGTGCTAATCTGGTCTGACGTTGGACTAATGTGAACTGAAGGCTTTAATATAGGAAGACGTGCATTGAACCCATATTTAGAATTTCTTAGTTATAGATCTGATCTAATTTTTTATTTCAGTCAGTTCACCCCTCCCTTGAAAAGCTTTGCCAATACTTAATTAGTTTTACTTCTCACAACGTTCACTTTTCAATGGAGGTCTACTACATGGCATTTCCTCTCATGTCTTAACATAGTGGGTTAAGTTTAAATCCTTTCTCTGTGTAGGTAATTGAGAACTGTGACCAAGTAACCTCTCTGAACTAAATGGTTGCATTGTTTTAGCATTTGCAACAACAGACCCAAACTGCTCGAAGTAATAATTTGATCCTGAGTATAAATCGACTTGGTACTGGATGAAACCATTGCCACTGCTAATGAATGGCTAGTTTTTCTCTTGTGCTGTTGGTTCAAGGACTTTTGTAAGGTAGCCTGATACATACAGAAAAAGTTGTTAGGACTTTTATTTTCAGTATCTTTTATGTATTTATTTGCTTGAGCTGTGATAGCTGATACTTTGAAAATTGAATGTTTTCCAGTTCCTTCCTCATATTTCAACTAATGAGCAATGCAGCTGGTGTTAATATGCAAAGAATGTATCCTTGAAAACGTTAGATTCTTGTCTGCTATCCTTTTGCCCTGGTGTATGCATGCTTGCTAATCAGTAGGTAGCTCTGGGTTGGAATTTGGGCAGTGATTACTGCAGACAGAAATGGGAGCAAGCACTCAGCATTACAATAGCTGCTGTAGAATTAGGTCACTAACAGGCTTTCAGCAAAATAGTGTTAATTTTCCTCTCCACACACTCAAACATAGAACGTATAGTTATAATTCCACATCTTTTCTGAGTGATCCTCAAGTGTAGCATTCTTACCAATGGTTTATATACGAGTCCTTCAACTTCAGCTGCCTCGTGTGACTGCCCTGTTCAGCATTCAGCTCTCCTGTACTGAAGACTAAGGAAAGAGCTCCTGTAGTTGGGCTCCTGCCAACAGTGCAAATATAAGTTTGTGTGTACCTTCATTCATAAGTTAGAATTAGTCATATACTTATGTGTTTGCAAATTCCAGAGCAATATGTGTATATATGTGGTTACTGAGGCTTATTATCTTGCATAAGTCTGCAGTGAGTTAGTCACGAGCAGCGCTCCTCGTCTGTGAAATACCCTCTCATCAGAGGACACAGGTGATCTCTGATGGCATTTAGCTGCTTGTTTCGTGAGACCTGAGAACTAAGATGAATAAGATGCTGCAGTCTAAACCCAGCTTTTTGATGAGCTGATCATTTTAAGAATTTAACAAGTATTGGTAAAAATTGCCTCCATTTAATCTCTTCTCCTGAAGCAATGACCATTAATTTTTGCCATCTTTAATAATAGTCAATTGTTTTGGTTTGGTTTTAGTTTTTAAAATTTTCTTATTTGGACAAATAAGGTATTTGTCACTTGCATTCCTGATAC
The DNA here is from genome assembly GCA_013397865.1 of Struthidea cinerea. Classification (NCBI taxonomy): domain Eukaryota; kingdom Metazoa; phylum Chordata; class Aves; order Passeriformes; family Corcoracidae; genus Struthidea; species Struthidea cinerea. The sequence continues at coordinate 201,651 of VZTI01002052.1, forward strand.
CTACGCATACATCTGATCTTTTTAAGCTCTTTTAATGTGCCTTGCAAATATTTTCTGTATATACTATTCTAAAGTCAAATACTTGTATCCCTGATATAAGGCATATGCATTGGCATCTAAATATGTTTTGCATTTATAGTCCTTGTGCAGATTCTGTGAATAGCTCTTAAGTATGGGAAGTTGCAGAAACGAGAAAAGCAGAGTACTCTTCAAAGATGTTTGAGGTGGTGTTATTTGTATAATGCTTTGTGAGTTCTAATGACTTGCTTTGTGGTGAGATTGGCACAGGCTTTTGTAGAAGAATATTTCACACAAGGAAGAAAAAGTGATGCATTGGTGTTTCATACCATAAAATTAAAGGTCCTGCCAGTCTCTGGATTTGGAAAGGTGAACTTGTAAGGATGTGCTGGGCCTGGTGCATCATGTGTGTCTCGATAGACCTGATTAGATGCATGAAGAGCAGAATTTTTCCTAAGGAATAGAATACTGGAATAAAAACTAAAAATAAACTGAAACAGAATGTGTGATTCATGTAACTACACCAAGATTTTAGTTCTCCAGTTCTCCAGCTCTTCAGGTTCCCCTTGCCCTTGCCTTCTCTCCCCCATGTCTGGGCACCTCAATCCACAGCCACCAGAGAGACCATTGAGAATTGTCGCACGTCTCTCTCTCCCGCAGTCAGACTTGCTCAGCACTTTCAAAACAATAGCTGCTTCATTGCTGATCTGTGAAACAAAAAAGTTAAACATATCAGCAACAATGCATAAAAAATGTGATGAACAGCCTTCCACAGGAAGAGGTTTTTTCATTCCACTGTGTAGGTATACAGAATTTATTGGTGTCAGAAGCTAATAAGTAAAAAATCCTTCTTCTTTTGTGCTTTATCTGCCAGCTCAATACTGAGAGAAGTAAACTGTGGGATTTACTAATAATAGCAGGAAGGAAGAACCCTGTTAAGCAGCGATAGAAAAGTTGGAATGACTTGTGTGTGTAAAATCCAAGGTTGTTTTTTCCTCTCCTCAGCCCTTTTTTATAGTCACACTTAAGAAAACAAAAAAAAAGAGAACTTCAGAAGGTGAATCTCAGTTTCAAAGGAGGATTGAGGGAGAAGAGGCAGATGCAAGTTACAGATGCTATAATGGTGGTCATGTGAAAGTGATGAGAAGATGTGAGATGTGGCCTTGAAAATTTCTGTTTTGTTTCTTATTCTAAGCGTGAATCATGTCAGAAGAGACTTGTGGAACTGACTCACTCAATGTCCTATTAGTAGCAGTGTCAATCTTGTATGAGCTGCATTCAGTTTTAAAGGAGGTACAGCATCATTACCCTTGCAGATGCTGCTGTCTCAGCACTTGCTGGTGGGTTATTTACAGGGACTCGATTCTCTGCTTTTCTTTACTTCTAAAACAAATTGCAGAAAAGCATTGTTTTATTTTACGGCAGTAAATGTAGTGGATCCTAGGCATTGTGCATATTATTTTAAAATGTTCATATCTTCATTGCTTTGTTTCTTTTGCTGAGCATTATGTTAATGGTGCAGAGTTTGCTTAAGTATTTTATCCCTGTTGAAACCAGGACAACATCCCTGCAAAGTATTTTCATAGCAGTGTTTTCCATTCTGAGATGCTCCATGAAACACCTAAAGGGCTGCTAGTTTTTTTTTACATCAAGGAAGATAAAGAAACTTTCTAAGATAGAAAAACCCATCCAACAGACAAAATAGAAACTTCTCATTTAGATTATTCTGAAAAAACTTAGGAATTTTTAGCATCTTTATGTTTTCTTTTTAGACAGTGTGCTGCCTAAACTGAATGATCAGTCTAAATTATTTGAAGTGGAAAGCTTGGTGTTCATTTAATTGTAAATCAACTACATCTTGTGCCTTTGCCATTGGAATAAGTGATTTGTTTCAGTTAGGGCAATACACTTAAGGAAGTGCTGCACATTTGTAGACGGGATAACATGAAGGAGCACACTAAAACTGAGGTGAGGCTGTATGTTTCCTGGCAGCATCAAAGTCTATTAGATGGGTAGAAATGATAACATGAAAGAGTCAGTTTATATGGAGGCACTGGATTGCTGTGCTGCTACAAGGTCTACAAGTGGACCATAAACCCTTTGCAGGGATCTCTGTGAGAGGAGCAGAGCAGAAAAGGAGGAGTAGTTGCCCTCAGACAGCTGAATTAGTGTGCCTACATGTGTCTTGAGTCCTTGGCTCCAGTGGAAGCTGTGAGCAGCAAGAGAATGAGGGAGTACCGTAAGTAGGCATGAGAGTGAGTCCACATATGTGCATGAAGTGCATGGTTAATATTAATTTCTTATAGCCTGTGTCTATGAGAGTTAATTAGGAAAGAGACCAGCTCTGAAGTATATCAACTGTGGAAGTCAATAATTGTATTTCTGAGTACTTAATTCCCACACTTTGCCACCATAAAAGGAGAGATATGCATGTATATATGCATAAGTGAAAAAGTCCAGGGGGGAAAAATATACAACTAAAACAGCATGTGAAGGAAATAAACAAGTGAAATACAACTGCTATGTAATTACACATGGACTGACTTGTTCTGATAATGTCCTACTATATTGTAGACCTTCCTCCTTTGTCAAGATTGGAAGGGGAATGGCAGCATTGAGGGCCCACTTGGGAGCAGAGCAGAGAGGAAAGTGTTTGCGCACCCCAGTGGAAGGGTGGTCATACATGATAACATCCTGCAGTATGTCTTCGTATGATCTGTCAGCTACTTATTAGGAGTGGAACTACAACAGGGCATGAGAGCTTTTAGTCTCAATAAAGATTAGTACAACAGGAATTTGTCAGAAAATATAGATCTATAGTTTCAGGAATTGCTCATTTCCTTGATTAGTAAAAAAAATCAATTTATTTCTCGTAAGTGACTCTCATTCCTTACATTCACTCTAAAAGCATATCACATAGCTGTTGCTCTTTATTCTCAATATATTATTTAATGTGAAAGCCACATTTCAGCATTAGATCTATTTATATGCTCCTTGTAAATATGAAGAGAGACTTTTCTCTGGATTTGGTTCATTGTACCTTAAAAATAATCTGAATACCACAGGTTTCATTGTAAACAATGAAGGATTCCAACCCTTGGGTCATTGCCGTTTTTTTAAAAAAACACACTTGGAATTGCTTCAGTAGTTATCAGTGTTCTCTTATAAAACTAATTAGGCTTTTCCTGTGATGAGAAGAAGATCAGAGGTCATATAGTTCAAAATAAGGTTTTGGACATTTCCAGATTAAGGAAAATAAACTCTTTCATTAATAAGGTCAACTTCTTTAATGTTTGTGAGTTCATAAGGATGTATGAGCTGAAGAGAACGAGCAGGGACAGAATTATGGCTCTTCTAAGGAACAGCAGTTTTATTCTGCAGTCTTTGTAAAGTCTGAGTGATGTGGTCTTGCTCTTGAACCTGACATTGAGTAAAGTGCAGTTGACAATGTGGGCAAATGGCATTTTCCTCTGAAGACATGTTGTCTTGAGAGCTACACAGTGGCTAACGGTATCCTCCAAAACTGAAATGTGCTTTGGAATAATTGGATTATGTTTTCTTTCCGTTATGTGTCAGTAAAATGCAATCAGCACTGGAGAAGGGGGAAACTTTCTCCGTGTGTTTTCATTGGATCCTTGGTTTATCTACTGCAAAAAAAAAAAAGGGCTGCCTTTTTTCCTATGCTTTGCGCCTATGTTAAGTATTGAAAAGGCATAGTGGGTAGGCATTGGAGTCATGATAAGTATTTTTTAGTAATCAGACCTGTGTGCCTTTGCTCACTGTGCTTGTTCCATGCTGCATTGCAAAGCACAAGAATTCAAGGAAGTGTGTTGATCGTGAGGTCACCAAATTCAAGCATATCAGGAAATGTGTGTGGCTGAATCAGATTTATACAAGTACATCCTTCATCTCCATACAATATTAATTTGCCAGTTGTAGTAAGTATCACGAAAATTTTTGAATGGGTTAAAACAGAGGTGTGCAAGTGACTCTGAGCTGTTTCCTTCTCCTGCACAGCACAATAACCTAGAAGATCAAAAATTCTCTTTTGGCCAGTAGTGTCCCTTAACCTTCACCCTTTTGCTTTGTTCTTTGTTCAGATGATTAGGTGTTTTCCATCTTCACCTCTATGGCAGAAGAATCTGTGCTTGTTAATTTGAGCTGACTTCCTAAGGAAGCTGGGCTTATCTGATAATATGTTGTCTGTCCCCTCACCCCTGCAGTAACCTTTGAACACACTGCTCAGGTTCACTTCAGTCAGGACAAGGAGGTGAGATCTCAGCATACTGTGTCCTTACAAACTTGGTGAAACTCTGCAGCTGGGTGGAGAAACCCTGCTGAGGAAATGGCTGCAGAGTGAAGTCAACCTTTACTGGACTGTAGTCCAGACCTCTCTAGCATGCCTTTTCTGTTGTCTGATAAGGCCTAGGGGTAATCTATAATAATATTGTCTTAATATGTAACAACAGTAAATCTTGAACAGGCTTGCAAATATCCCAAAACATATTTAGTCTATTTTTGGTAGTATTCAGGTTCATTGTGTTTCTCAGAAGAGTTTGTCTTTTGTTGTTACCATCTAGAGAGCAGTGTTGTGCTCCTAGTAGTCATTGGTGTGCTTGTATTTAAACATGTACTTGATGACTAATTGATATGGCAAGGACTTCCAAAATCAGGAGTGAGATGCCCAATTTTCCTTTGAAAATGTCTTTGTTCTTTTGAGAATCTCACGCTAGGAACATTAAATGCAATGTCTGGCTTGGGAACTACTCTTGTGTGGGGTACACTGAACAATGCGTGAAAAAATTACTCTAGTAGGACTAAGAGTTTTTAAATTAGCATAGAGTTTAATTGAAAACAGGCATTAGTCAGTGAGAGCAAAAGGCAAAGTGTGCAAAATGCATATGTTGCTTGAAAAACAAGAAAGTCACCAAATAAGTTACGTTTTGATTGTGGCAGAAATAAATCATCAGTTCCTACAGTGTCTCTTTGCTTTGTTCTGCCCTTTCAGTCCACTGCTCTGCCTGACTGCTCCACCTCTTCAGTATCACTGTGCTTTTTTTGTCTCCAGCTCATCAGTCCCAGCAGGGGTATTCTTCACAGTGGTCTCTGTCTTGTTCTTGTTTGGTGGGGTTTTTTTGGTTTACATGAGTAACACAAAGGAGTCTTCCGTTGTACTTTCCAAAGCCATCTCAAAATTGTATGCATTGCTATGATTAAAGTATTTGATATCTGCTTCTGCTACATATTTTCCTTTCTTTCAAAAGGCAAGTCCTGAGGGTCTCAGTTGCTCTGTGTGTGTGTTGTACTGTCCAGCAGGTACTAAATGCTTTCATAAAATCACCCTTGACTTGTGGCACTTGTTCATGAATTTGTCATCTCATGTCCTTGCCAGGTAAAGGTGCTTCTCATGCAAATCGCTACCTGTAAATACCCTGCAGCTCTCCCAGTCTGCAGCTTGCTTATTTGTGTTTCCATAGTGTCTGACAGTCTTGGGATCAGAAAAAAAAAGGAAGAACCAAAAATACTGGAATGCAGGTGCAGTTGCAAATTGGCCTTAGAACCTGAGACAGGTGGCATACTTACTCCATGTGGGGTGCACTTTTACCCTTGTTGGTAAAATTTCTTGCTAAAATGCTTGCCTCTGTGGGTGGTACTTGAGACCAGGATCTTTGAAAATGCTGAAGTGTTGATCCTTATGTTGAGCTTGTGTGTTGTCTCCTGACTTCTCACTTCACCTTGCAGAGGCAGGCTGTGTGCCTGCAAGATTAACTGCAGTGGCTTTCCAGTATCTCAGAGATGATGCTGCTGTTTGGCAGCTAGAGGAAGCAGTGAGGAGGGAATTTTTCTCCTTGTGCTTGACAGGAAAAAAACCCCACCAAAACAAATGTCTCATAAGACTAAAAGTTTGGCCTTGTGTACTCCTGCACATTTACTGAATAATATATTAACACCCTGTCTTTGTTTTCTTTTCTTCTGCTGCAGATTAGGAGAAGACATTTGGTGCAGATAGGAAACTTGAATTGTTTTATCAGCTTTCAGAAAGAGAAATAGCAGATTCTTAAATTAATTCTTCAGAACTGGGGGAAGTCAGATTCCCAAATGGGACTCAGTCTTCATTTATAAACGCATTTCAGTGATTCATGTCCTGCAACTCTTTTATAAAGTGGAATGGTGCCATGTTATAAAACAGAGAGGGAAAGCCTGCATTTAGATTACTAGAGATTTTTGTCTCAACTTTGGAAATTTTTTCAAGGAGGTGGAAGAATGTACTCTTATTGAAAAACAGCCAAGCTTCCTCTCCCTCAAATAAATCTTATTAATTCTTTTTTTTTATTATTACTCAACTAGCTTTAAAGTCAAAGACTGGAGGCTGTGGGATCAGCAAAGCTATTCTAAAGAAAGCCAGTTCATCTTCTGGTTCTGTGTTCATTGCCTTTACTGTCAGCTGAGTTGGCCGTTTGCTTGGTTTCCCAGAAATGTGTACTTCTGGCACGGTTTTTCAGATAGGGGAATTTTTTTTTGGAAGCTTTCAGTTGGCAGCGGTAGAATGCATAACTTGATATATGCATTTTTACCTGGATGTAAGTGTGTTTTCTTTCACTTTGAAGGTTGAAGTAGTATCTTTCAGCAGAGACAAGTAAAATGAGCTTTCCCCACCTGCTGAGCAGACTAATTTTTCTTCTAGCAAGGTTTGATCTAGGCACATACTTAGCACCTGCATTTCTGCCTGACAGTATTTGGGTTGATGGCTATCTAATATTGCCAAAAATTCGGCCTCTTATCATTCTCTACAGTATTTTGGTGGTGTGCTATGTAACCATTTTTCTCGAGAGCTTTTAATGTTCCATTTGGTGGCAAATTATTATGATGATACCTTTAGCTGTGGAGGCAAAATATAAATTGTAACTGGACAAAATTTATCGACAATGAGACTTTTTCTTTTACATTTACTACATATATTTTTACTGTTTTAATGGTTTCATCTAGATTTCTCCACTTAGTTTCCCTAAACCTTTTGTATAAGCTGACTTTTTAACCATTTCTTTTCAGGTATCTGCTTCTGGAGCACAGTTATATAAAAACTCTGGCAACTAATCTTCAATTCACAGACATTTCTACAAAACAAATCTGGAGGCTTGTGACTGTCAGATCCAGGCTGCAGGCAGAAAGCAGTCTGGAAAGATTATTGATTTTTTTTTTCTTTAGCTGTTTTGTTTGTTTGTTTTCGAAGTGGTTTCCAAGCACTTGACAATGAAATACATTTGGAGACCAGAAAACTGAAAAGTACAACAAAGCTTTGCAACAAAGCTTAGAGAACTGATCTGTTACAACTGACTAAGAAAACACTTTCTTTTTTTTTTTTTTTAAAAAGAGAATTGAGCACTTGGTCAGCTATGCTTTAAAAAAAAAATACACAGAACCAGTTAAGCCAAGAAATACGTAATAACAAATACAGTCAGAAAGAGAGATACCAGTTGTTTTCTAGTTTCCCCTTTAAGAGGTGAAGTCTAAAGAGGCTGGTAATATCTGCCCCCATTTTCTCAGTTTGTCACAGAACCTTTAACCTTCATTACAGCTGACAAGTTTTTAAAGCAAAGCTGTCCACACGTATTTTCCCATTATTGTCTTGGAGCACTTTCCCTTTCTGATCTATCTGATCACCAGCAGGTGCACTGACTGCATCAAAACATCTTTAAAAGTCATTTAAAATTCCATGATGGCTATTGAGCTCTTTTAAATACAGGCCACCAACTGCTGGCTTCAGTGGTTAAGAATCTGAATCTAACTGTTCTTTTGCTGCCTTGGCTGTGTAAAAAGAAATTCAGAATTTCTTTTTTTCTGACCACAGGCACAAGGGTTGTTCCTCTACATGACATAAAGCCCTGGGCAGAAGTCAGGACATTCCCACGTGCTGTACCTTCCAACAGTTATTATGGAATCCTGCTTGTCGTAGCTGCTCTTAAAAAAGGGCAGTATACACTGCAGCCTGTCATGCCTTTGCTGTTGGTATGGCATGAATTTGCATGTGCATACTTTTTGTATACATTCACAGTTTTTCTACTTAGCAAAGACTTATTGGAGGCTCTTTCCATATTTTAACATTTCAAAAGTGAAAGACCTTTTCAGGCAAAGGCTTTAAGATGAATTTGCTATGCAAGTGCACTCATGCTCAGTCAGGAGATTTGCAGTCCATTTGGAGTCTGAAGTACTAAATAAACAGCTACGTGGCAGCTTTGTACAGTATCCGAGGCTGGATATTAAGTCAACAAGGTCTGAATGTAGGAGAAAGCAAATACGGCATGGACTGTGTACACACATAGGTTTGCCTTAGGAAAGTTCCTTCATTGTTCTTGATAATGCTCAGGCCTCAGGGCAGAGATATTTCAAAACTGTGGATACAGCAGTTTTGGTTCACAGTGAAATGTTTATTCCAGGCGTGATCAGAAATCTAAAAACTGAGGCTGGGAAATGGTGGAAAAAAAATGGAGTTTTTAAGGGAGGAGCTATTGGAGATCTGATATCAGTCATCTTCTATGTAAGAGGTCGCTGCAAGGCAGAGGATAAACTGTTCTTTGTCTGCTGGAGATAGGACAAAGTAATGTGCTTAAAATGGAGCAAGAGATAGTTGTGGAGCACATTTGGAACACTGCTGATAGTGCCAGTGAAGTGACAACAAATATATTGCTCAAGGAAATGAGATTGTTATGGGATGTGCTATTGCTGATATTTTTTTAAGATGGACAACTGTTAAAAGTGGCCTAATTTTAACAGCTTCTTCTGGTGGAGACAATGGGCTTAGCCCCCTTTATACCATTTTTCAAAACAAAGACCCGCAGTGTAAAGTCATTTACATTTAGTAACAACTGCTCTTGTTGCACTCCAGCCAACAATGGTCAAGGTTTTGCCTTGTTCTGACAATGTTGAGCTCTTTTGTCCTAAATAAATATTCCTGACTCCTAAGAGTACCTCTGTCTAGAGGATAACATGTTTTTGGTATCTTTCAGGGTAAGGAAAAGCATCCATTCCGTGTTTGAGTTAGTCTTGGACTGATGGAAGGCAGCTTTCATCCAAAGAAAGTAAACTTCTATTTTTAAAGTTCTTCAATTATTTTGTAACTTTGTAATTAAAACAAGCCTATAAATGGGAATCTTCTCTCCCAACTAATGGCATTTAATTATGTGACATGGGGCTTCTAATTGACAATTTTTCAGCAAGTTATAAAATGTGTATGAGAACACAAGAGCCAGGGAGTCTGTTCTTGTTACAAAAGTTTGTGGTTTACAAGACTCTCATCATGCCCTGCATGAGACTACATAGGTTCACTTCTGTGCCTGACTCTGAAACTGAAATTAAAACTGTGCTTTGAGTTAGGAGAACTTGGTATGACTCACATTTCTTGTAATGCACTGCTATGATGTTACTCCTAAAAATTTTTCAGTAGGAGGACAACTCAGTAAGCTATGTGTTGAAAGAGGTGCAGAAAACCAGATTTTCTTAAAATACACACATACACACACATAGTTGTTGAATCTACCTCATAAACCTGGCATGACCAAACAGGTTTTGCACAAATCTACACAGGTAATGTGTTTAGAGCGTTGGGAATAATATGAGAGGCTTGGGATTTAATTAATATCACAGCTCAGTTCTCTCTCCTTCAGGTGGCGTCAGGGCTTTTTATTCTTTCCTAGACTTTGCCAGCTGATAGGGGACTGTCAATTGATTTTGATATAGAGCTTGAAATTTTGGGTTTGGTCTTTTCTGCAAACCTGAAATAGCCTTCAAAGAAGTCCTCAGAAACAGATAAAATTTACATATACTTCACAAATAGAAATGAGTAATTTAATTCATGTAACTTCCAGGCCTGTCTGAGTGGTCTTCAAATTTTTTATGAAGTTAGAGGTTTGTGAACAAAATTTAAACCTGGAGATAACATCCCATATTTTCATTAATAACATGGAGAAATACAGTATGAAGACCCTGAGATACACCAGAATACAGTGGGGGAATTTGGCACAGATTAATATATTTTATATGCTGGTTGGTTCTTGATTCATCTTTACCTGGATTTGTCAGCCTCTGCTCCTGATTTGGCTTATAACAAGTTGCACAGCATGGATATTACAAATTAGGAATATAGGAATGATACTGTCTGGTGGCAGTGTATCTTAAATTAGTATGTATTTAGTGAGGTTTTCAAATGGTTTGAGAACATGCTGAAATTAAAATAATTATTACATTTTATGGGTGTCCCTCCATATGTAACAGTGGTCTTTTCCATAGCATTTCTCTCATCTCTTGTGCTGCCTGGACCTTTCCTTCAGCCTGGTTATTGCAGACCAAGAGAAAGAAGAGAAATGGCCTCTTGTGAGCAGCTCTGGATTATTTGGCATAGTGCTGCTATGTTTCTCCTTGCACAGTGCAGATTGGTAAGGGACAGAAGAGCACTTCAGGCATTTCCAGCTGTCCCCTAAGGGAGGATTCCTTATTTAAAAAAAAAAAAAAACAAACCCAAAAACAAAAACAAACAAAACCAAACTAATAAAAATACATAGTTGTATTGCAGGGATGAGGGAGCACACTCCTTGTGGTGCAGGGGACTTCAGTAAAAAGGAGTTTCTTTTACAATTACAGGGGCTTTTAGACAAAGTTTGTTGTTCTGCCAGTGATGTTCATCTGGCTTCAGAAGATATTTCTGAGTCAAGGTCAGGAGCCTTTCAAAATAGGAGCCTGGACAAAATGGGAACAAAGCTGCTCTGTAGGACAGGTAGGCTTGGTCCTATTCTCACATGAAAATGGCCCAGCTCCTGCTATTGGTTGCTGAGAGAAGTCCTCTTGCTACATGGGAGTTGTGGTGTCTGGAAGGGTGCTCAAGTCTTCATAGATTTCAGGTAGCAGGGAAACCATGCACCAGGAATTGACTGAGCTTTTGGATAGGTTTTCCTTCAGTTTTTCCTTTTTGAGAACAAAATCTGAAGGTGGTCAGTGTGTGGGTGGAACTGAATGTGTTCCCTGGGTCCTGCCGAACAGCTGAACTTCTCTTTTTAGAACAAGAAACCCATTAATCTTCAATGAACACACTAAACATCCAGATAAGTTTCTACTCTAAGGTCAGTAGTTGCAGCGACAAGTATCTTTTGATAGAGAAATGGCTCACTTTTTTTCCCCGTTATTTTTCTTCCAGGGGTTATTAGTTAACTCTGTATTGAACCAGTGATCCTGGGTGATCAGGTCTGGTTCTGCAATGTCTTGGGCATCCCATAGCTTTGAATAGCAGCAATATGAAAATTGAGCAGAGGAAAGAAGAAAACAGATGGTGTGTTTGGTCTTAAGTGTGTAAATGAAGCAGGGGACATTTCCATTCATGATATACAATATCTTTTGTGGATATGACATTTCATCTAAGATGAAGAAGCTTATTCTAGGGGAATATTTTGCCATGCCTGTTCTGTTCTGATATTAGATAGTCCTGCAGAATACCTATAAACTATAGAGTTTTATATGTCTATGATTCTTGAAGAAATATCTTACTGAAAGTGCAGGGAGTTGTTGGGACAGAGAAGAAGTTTGTTTGCCAGATGAAGAAAAAGGAGTTGCTGTGCCTGGGAACATTACTGAAGAAGAAAAGTATATGGAACAAAAAGTGGCATTTGTGGCATACCAGGTCTAGAACTTAAAACTTTGGTCTTTTTTTTTATTTCTGGATTTAATTTTAGAACTGACCAGCTTGTTGGAAGATGACGTTTACTCCCGCTTAAAGCTGCTATTCTTAAAACAAACAGTAGAAGAATGTGGAAGAACTCAAGCCTCCGCTGCCTTTTAGCACTAGCTATTTTGTGCTTAAGAAGCTTAGTATATAGCCAAGAGATAGGTAAGTTTATTGCAATGTAATTCACTGACTATTTTTTCTCTGTAACTTCTGTACCTTGTAATTGCATTGCTTTCCTACTATATGTATGTTCCAAACCTGTCACCTCTGTGGCCCCACACCATCCTAGGAATGGAGGCAGTGCCATGCCTGGTCTCTGCTTTCCAGCACCCAGCAGCATCTTCTAAACCAGTGAAAAACTGGGTGTTAAATTCTCCATGGTGCCACTGATAGTCTGCATATGCATTGGTGTAAATGTCTGCATTGAAACCTTTTTGCTGTGTATGTTGGCTCTCTTCAACCGTTTCACACATTAACTGCCCTTCTGTCATTAATTGCCCTCCATGTATGACATGGAGGAGAGCAAAAAACTCATTAGGTTAAAATCAAAGCTTGTGGTTTTGCCATTGGCCCAAAGCCTGCTTATTAGGCTAGGCAAGGAATGGATTTTGTGGAAAGACGCAGCTGCCTCTGTTATACACATCAGATCAGATCTCTGGTCCCTCTAGAAATCTGTGAGTCTGTGGCTGTCTAACCAGGCACACAAATAATTCAACAGTTTTAAAATACTGGCCAGACATGCATGCAATACAAATGTAAGAAGAATAGTTATAGATGTGAAAAATAGCAGTTGTTTTACCGTTGCTCATTTTTGACCTGCAATTTTTGACTGTATTTTGACAATTTTTTTCTTACATGATTTCAGGCTCTCTAGGGGACCCCCAGAATTTGAAATGTGTAACGCACAATTTACACAAAATGCTCTGTACTTGGGATGTCTCTTCTAGAGAAAGACGTGGACAAACTGACTTTTGCTACACTACCAAGTAAGTCCCCCCACATACCTGGTTGAAAAATACCAAATGATGAATGTACAGTTTTGCCTCAGTCACTGCCCATGGAAATTGTGATGCTGTTGTTTCCCATCATCTCCCCATCAGTTTTCCTTGGGTGGTGCTCCCCCTAGGCCCTCTTAACTCAGGCAATGGCAGCGTTTCTGGCAAAATTGTTCCATGCTAAAATTTGTCTGCCAAAATCTGCTTGCTTTGTTCAAAGGACTGGAAGATGCTCTTATTTACTCAGACTTCTCTGTGTGTCTGCCTATCCCTTGCTCAGAGTTTTCGTGAGGGATATCTTCAAAACAGCTTCAGTCCAAAAGGAAATTAGAGTTGGAAGCAGTGAATCCTGATGTTGTGAGCCAAGGCAGTAGAATATATGACACAAGTGTTGAGATTCACGTGGATTTCATGTGGAAAAACATGAATAATCTCTCAGCAACTGCCTTACAACCTTTGTAAATTTTAAGCTGTCTGAAGAACACTGTATTAGAGAAAACGTAAAAATTATTTCACAATTAAAACAGCTTGTCTGAAGTGAATGCAAGTTGAGAATTTTGAGAAAAGTTAAAAAAACTTAAGTCTTCTGTGTGTTTTTCACTAATGAGAACTACATGTTCAATTCCCCATGCTGTGGGTCTGCCAAATACTTATCATGTGCTAGGGATGAGTTCAAATCCATTCTGCAACTTAATCCTGCCCCCAATCCAGATATTTGTACTGTCTTTTTTTTCCTGTAAATTCTGCAGGCAGCCCAGACTTTTCCTTGGGGTCCCAGGGCTTGGCTGCACTTAGTCCACCTACATGCTTGATTTTCTGTGTCTCATTATTCCTGCTGCATTGCCAACTATCATTTCTATTTAAAAATCACCATATATATGACCCTGTGGCCAGAGTTCAGAAGAGCAGAGTTCGTGAGGTACTGCCCTCTGAACAAGAACAATTGTGTAGCTGCTGCTGTCTCTCCTTAGCAAAGCAGGACAGGCTGGGGTCCCTGAAGCAGAGAGTCTGAGATGAGCTTGGTCCAGTCATCCCTGAGGGAAAGAGGTTTTGTTTTTCAGTTGCCCAAACATCCTCTAATAATATCTCAGTACTGAAGAGGAATAGCCTTTCTGAGCACTCAAGTCTCAGCTAGCCTTTGCTAGCCCAGAGTCTTGCGTGAATCTTAAGAGATCAACCCAAGCTCTTGACTCCAGCTGATGGGAGCTCCAGGGTCCTGTTCCAGTTCATAAGTGAGTAACAGTCCCTCAGCAGGAAGTCTGGCATTGTTCTCTCTGCTTTCCTTCCTGCCGTCATTCCCCCAAGAGGAAGGTCTGGATTTTTCCAAACTTTCTGCCTTTCTAGTTGCATATCAGTGATAATGAGCAAAAGGACTTGACCCATCCATTATTGTTTCCTGTATATATCTACAATTTCAAGACAAAAGCCAGATCACGTTGTGCTGAGCGCTGCACAAACATTAAGCACAGACTGCATTTTCACCTGGGATCTTAGGAATCCTCTGCCCTGCTCTCTGCTCTTTCCTTGTGAGCTGAGCACCAGAAGGGAACTAAAAGATTTGTTCTATGATGTTGACATAGGTGGTAAACCTGCCCTTTCAACCCATATGCCCTTACTTTGAGAAGACAAGGGGGGAGAGTGAGTCAGGAAACACAAAGGGAGGGGGCGATACTATTAGGTTTGGTTTGCGGTTTTTTATTTTTGTTATTTTGAAATATTGATTCATGGTGACTAGGTTTCAGAAACATGTCTTTTGTTGGCCTCAAGTTTAATTAGATATTAAGAAAAATTTTTGCACAAAAAGGGTTGTAAAGCATTGGAACAGAGTGCCCAGGGAAGTGGTGCAGTCACCATCCCTGAAGTGTTCAAAAAACATGTGGATATGGTACTTAAGGACATGGTTGAATGGTGAACATGGTGCTTGTTCTAGGTTAACAGTTGCATTTGATGACCTTAATGGTTTTTCCCAACCTTAATGATTCTATGATTCTCTGATTTTGGTTAAAAAGCAAGGTTTTCTCTTTGAAGCGCTCTCTTAACAACTAGGTGGTTGCATTACACAGCCAGTGCACTACCTATCAGTATGATAAAAAGTGACTTGAAAGATGAGGGAATGCCATTAATCTGAGATTAACCAAAACCCATGTAAGGCTCATTTCTTCACAAACTTGATATGGAGCTTTCTGTTTATTACAGAGAATTTGTGTTTTATTAGTGTGCAAGAGCAGGACTTAACTTGCCTTAGCTTTTTATCAGCTGAAATAACTGCTTAATCCTCTCTGTCTTTTCAGTGACCTTACCCCTCAAGTGTGTTTTAAAACTAAGGAGAGAAGGGTTGAGATTCCAGTCCCAGAGAGCTCCATCACAGTGACAATCAAAAGCCCTGGAACTGCTTTTGCCACCAAAGAATTTGTAATTCACCAGAAAGACATCTGTAAGTATCAGGTCACATGTGTACCTAAGGCCTTTATAATATGTTTAACAATTCTTCAGATGTGTATATGCTTGCAGGTTTCTTTGGCAGCATTCCTGTATGTAAAATGTTGATATGCTGAGTCCATATGAAGCTACCATATATCATAGTTTGTTTTCTCTAACCTTTCAAGAGAGAGAATACTCCGCTTACCCATAGTTCATAGCAGAAAAACCAAGGGCAAAATGTGAGGAGAAAAACAAAATACAATGTTACATCCCTCACTCTTTGCCCTTTTTTGTCCTACTTATAAATTAGGAAGCATTTGTAAACAAATTCCTAATCTACATGCATAAGTAAATTAGACTTTTTCCCACTTCCTTCCAGGAAAAGAAGGAAGTTGTAAACAGAAGATGGCAGTGACACAATCTGCCATCCTTGCTCTAGTTTTTGCCTTTGGTTTGCCTGCTTACTCCTTCAGTGTAGTCAAATTCTAGTGTCAGTAACACTTCTTATCCATGGTTCTGTTTACAGTCAAGAGCAGCTTGTGAACTTTTATAAAATGTAACTCAAAAATATTTGGTCAACACAATGAGTCTCTCGGGTTCATCACAGATTATCGTGGGCAGTGGGCAGTTTGATTGTGCTGAACACTTTGCAGGCTCTCAGATTCTTGGTCAGGAAGCTGGATGTATCACACATATTTTTAAAATGTTTTAGCTTGCACCAGGTCCAATGAATGCCGTAAACCTTGTATTACCAAGGTTCTTCCCTGTTTCTCAACCTCTTGCTTCACCACCACACATTTATAGAAGAGATGCTTCTGTTTAATCTCCCTGTCCTTCCCCCATTGTGATCTCATGCCCTTAGTACTTCTTGTAGCTTAAAATCACTTTCCCCATGATCTTCTTCAGAACCTCATGTGAGCTGCTTCCATCCTGTGCTTCTGTTCTCCTTCCTCGCCACTCTCCCTTTTGTTGCAAGTCCTCACTTCCCTACTGGTCTCCAAAACATACTTCTTCTTCTGGGGATGTTTTTCCACCCTCGTCCCTAGAAGTGTTCTCATGCACACTTCAAAGACTGCCACCATGTTTTCTTTATCACTGTGGTATTGAAGGGAGGTTGTGAAAGATGGGATATGTTCCCTACTACACATTGTGAAGAGTCATATTCACAATCAGAAACTTGCCCATCTGCATGCTGAGGTATTAAAAGAAAATGCTACCTGATGATTCATCAGCACCTATGCTTTCCTGAGAACTCTCACGCTCAAGTAGCCACAGAGCCTTGTTCTAATTGCAGAGGTTGAGTTACATGTTTGTATGGCTACTAGCCAGTTCAGAGCACAAAGATGTGGCTGTTAAAACACCTGTAGGGCTGGTGTTGCTGACTAATGACGTGAACTTGGCTTTCCCCCTCCCCCACCTCTTTTTCAAGCCTTTGTTCCTGTCACTCCACACATTCTTAGTTTAACGCCTGACTTTCCAACTTCCACATTAAATCTGAAGTGGAGTGATAATGGATCAGTCTTCCCATATGGACTGGATGCCCTTTGGCAGATTCAGATACTCCGAAAAGAAGCAATGGAAGAAGTTACACAGGTAAGTCCCTTTCTTCCTTTATGAAAAATATATGTATGATTTTTGCCCTTGGTAATGTTCTGAGAGGTCTCTTGAAAAAAACTGAGAATGATGAAGATAGTAGAGCTTTGCAGGACCTGAGTGTAGTCATGCTTCTGGTAGCTAACTTCTTGTTAAATTTCAAAGTTATGGCAACACTGGCTACCATACTGTTGGTATTTAGTCACAGCAGTTTGTTTTTTTCCTCGTACAGGGATTTTATAATTCAAACT
The DNA here is from genome assembly GCA_013397865.1 of Struthidea cinerea. Lineage (NCBI taxonomy): Eukaryota > Metazoa > Chordata > Aves > Passeriformes > Corcoracidae > Struthidea > Struthidea cinerea. Next base: position 218,639 of record VZTI01002052.1, read on the forward strand.
TACTTATGAATTTGGCAGATACTTTACACCATTGTCTCTGTATCTCCAACAGTGTCTCCTGTCTTGATAATCTTTGAATGCTCAGCTTGCTTTTTTCTTCTTTTGTACCTGGAGTTCTTTCGGGCCAGTTTGTAGCTCTCTGCTATAAATTTTATTAATGGAGAAAGGATGAAAGGCGTGGACTGGGACTAATATTAGAAGAGTTTTATTTTGGAGAAGTTGGAACATTTCACTGCCTGGGAGAAGCCCAGGATGCAGTGTATACCTCTTTACGTGCATGGAAATCTTCCTGCTCTCCCTCAAATGTCTGCCCTCTGGTATTTCTGGCTGACAGACTACCTAGCTAGTGGGCTGTTCAGCATCTTAGGCTTTTGTCCAGGTAAACTCACAGCACAACTAAAAGTTAGGTAGAACCCTCCAATAATTTATGAGGATTTTACGATTTACTTCACCTAATTTACCATTCTGTTCACACTGGGAGATTATATGTCATTTCTAGCAGGTATTCATAAACTCTGTCTTGGTTGCTTTCTTGGTGCAAAAACTTTGCAGGTTACTTACTACTCAAAACTGACTCATGAAGACGTCATTCTTTCTTGGAACTGGACATCAGATATGCCTTTCGAGTGCACTTCACACTATGTGAAGATTCGCTGTTACATTAATGCAACACATTTTGTTGGCCCCAAGGATTGGAGTGACTGGAGCCCAGCAGAAGTGATCCCTGGTATGTTTGTTCCCTTGCTACCATGCGGACTTTTATTTCTTTATAAGAATTAAGCCAAAGTCAGAGGAAGAGCGTTAGGTGGTGATGACCTGCTGCCTTTGAGACTGTTTTGATTAGAGAAATAATTCTATCACTAGTTAATGAAACCTACCAAACATTTATTTGTATGCATTGGAGTGATCCTCAGTCACATTTTAGCTGATCAGCACCATGTTTATAGCAAATTGTGCATGTGACGTTTCTTGTTTGGTTTTTTGGTCTGTTTTCTTCCTTCTCTGCTAGGAAAAGATACTGAGCCTGGTGGGAGTGGAGTGTTTCCTCTGGACACTGTGGTGGCAGTAGGTTCAGATGTGACGTTTTGTTGTGTCCATGAAGAAGATCAGCGCATAACAAATATGACTTATGGATCAAAATCCTACGCAATGATGCAACTGAGCAGTCGAAGCCATGCCATCAGAGTGCTAAATGCCAGTGCTTCTAATAGCAGCGGGACAAATGTAGTGTGCAGACTCGAAAATGGAATGGATGGATCTGTCGTGTTTGTAGGATGTATGTATCAGGTTTACTAACCTTAGGAAAATCAAAATAATTTTGAGACTCTTAGGGTTCTGCTAGGAAAAAAATACTGTTGTGGCTTTTTTTCCTCTTGGCCCTTGGTTTTGAAGTTGAACTCGGGATGGTACTTCTTTGATTTCACTGTGGAAAGGCCAGCTCTTGGTGCAGACACCAAGTCTGGAAGGATGAAAAGGTGCCCGTGTAAGACCTCTTTAGAACCTGGCCCAGTGCTTCTCTCATTGCTCTCATCCTCTAAGGTAATTTTTCATGATCTGGAATGCCAAGTAGTTTATTGCCCTATGAATATTCAACCCCTGTCTCTACCAGTCTCTATCAGTTTAGGTTTACATCTGTTCTAGTTTACGCCATGACTAGGTGAGAGTAAGAGCAAGAACAGTAAATCCAAGCATTCATTTACCAATCAGTCAAGTGAAGACAACAGTTAAACTTGCAGCAACAACAGATGCTCATCCAGGGCAGAAGCTCCTTGGGAGCTAATTACAGCAAAGGAAACCAGGCAGTAATTCTTCTTTCCTGGTCATTCTTCTAAAACATCCTTTTAGTATTTTCTTTAAAGATACTGACTCACTGTGTATCTTCACCATGTAACCATGCCAGGCTCAGACATATGTTCCAGAAACAGTTACCTATTAAAACAAATGACTGAATGTATCTCATTCTTCTTCCCTCTAATTGGTCACTTTAAAGCTTTGTGTGTTTTTTCCCCACAGGGAATTCAAGAGTTATCATCTTCCAATAGCTGCTCATTAGAATCCTATTCCCCATTACAAATGCCTTTGAACTTAAGGTCCTTGGGGTTGAGGAAAAGGACAGGAGAAACTGGAATCATTTTGCAAGTGTGTTCTGATCTCCAGCCTGTGCATCCTGTCATTGACTTGGTCTGTTAAGTGTGCAATAGAAAACACGAAACAGAATTCAGCCTTTTATGACCCCTCAGTGATATACCATTTTTAGGTTATTTGTGCAGAATTTGCTTTTGAGGGAAAATCTTCCAGGTAAATAAGTCAGTGGTTCAAGAATGAAAGCTGTGACAATCCCATAGGTTTTTCCTCCACAGTAGTTTTTTTAGAGATGGGATTCCAAGTCTATTTCTTATCAGTGTTTCTTCTTGTACTTTCTTCCTTACTTAGTGGGGAGAGGACTTGTTGTGGTCCTCTTGCTGGTGAGGGGAAGAAAAGGTGGAGGAGGTAAATATGTATACACACCAGTTTGGTTAAGCCTAGGTCGAGCAAAACAGGTGTTCTTTTTCGGCTCACTGATCTGAACTAAGCCTGCCACTGTTGCCTCTTGTGTTAGTTCACCTTCTCTAGGGTAGAGAGAAGGGGTTATATGTCTGTGTAGATATTATTGTGCTACCTTTGGCATACACCTGTCCATTCTCATACATGTCAAGTATACACCTCAGGTCCACGAGACCTGAAATAAATGCTCTGCCTAGTCTCACGTTGGTGTGGTTACCCTCTCTGTTGGGAACACTGCCCATCTTTTCCAGCAAGGCACTCAACAGTGCTCTAGTATGGGAGCAAAGAACAACACTTAAAAAGAAAAGATGGGCACTTCCAAAGTCATGGTGAAGAGGATGAGCCATTCAGGGCTTGCTTTAATTTTCAAATTCCGTGTGGAATTCATGCTAAAGGGACCATTTCCTTGACACGACTTGTTTGGAGAATTCAAAGCAGTGGTGGAGCTGGCATGTTAGAAAATGTGACGCACAGCCAACAGCATTCCTGCATTGCTCAGCAGCTGAACTGATGCTCAGAATTTCAGAAAACTCTTGGCAGAGTTTCAGTGAAACACTTCCAGGTCAGAGCCTGGAGCTTGTGAACATGTTTGCATGTGATTTGCCAGATTACCCACCCACTTAGAATTCTAGAGTCAAGTGTTAGTCAGATGGGGCTGATAATAATTATCCATCTACTTTATTGTCATTTTTTTTCAAGCATATTACTTCTGTGGTTGGGGTGTAACTATTGCCATGTACTTTTTAAACACGCAATCTAGGCCCAGCAAAACAAAAGAGTGATGCTTTCAGGACGCAGCAAAACAAAAGAGCAATGCTTTCAGGAAGCCAGTGACCCAAATGTCACAGTAGGATGGCAGAACATCAGCTAACTGTTTTGGTTTTCTTTCATGCTACAGATGCTCCTGATATTCCCCAAAACCTCAGCTGTGAAACATCCAACTTTCTGATAATAAAATGCACCTGGAAACCAGGCAGGCCCAGTGGACTATATGGAGAACGAAAAACAAAGTACAGTTTGTTTGAAAGGTAAAATTAATCAGCACTAAAAGGAGTAAAAGGGTACAACTGGAATACCTCCATTGCTGCCTGGGACTTACTGCATTATACCTATTTAAATGTGATTGCTTAGAGCCTAAAATACTTTCCAAGAGTTTCCGGGAGCTGTACCTAAACTAAACTTGGAAAACCTTATCTAGCCCTGCAAAATTCCAGTGGGAATTAAGGATGACTTTTCGCGAAGGTTTATACCATTATGAACTCACAGTTAGATAAAGGGCTTAGTGTATCAGGTTGCTGCCAACATGTGGACAAGGCCAATATGAAAATGGAAGATAGGAGGAGTCAATCACTAATTTTTAATTTTTTTTAATGTGAAACCTGGGTCAGATCATGTCAGACATTTACTGAGCTTTTGCTAAGCAGGATGACAGAAGTTCACTGAGAAACAATTGTAAGGCATGTCGTAGGGCCTTTCCCGAATGCCACTAGGGAAAATAGCAGTTGGCCTCCATCCGTTCTCCTCTCAGCATTAAGAATTAGAGCAAGCAGTACAAATGTTACCCATAAAACATTGAAAGGGACAAATAACACTGGTTTCACCCACAGAAAGCAGTCATGTAGTGTCCTACTACATTGTCTTACATTGTGTAAAGCCTTGAAAAAGAAGAAACACTGTTTGGAATAGCACACACAAAGTGCAACCACTTCCTTGGTGGTTGTGATTAGATGTTAGTGAGGAGCTAACAAAATTCCCATGGTGAGGAGGCTCCTGTGTCATTCCAAAGGATTAGTCAGGGAAAGAAGCCAGGAGAGGCCTGAGTCACACAAAATGATGAGAAATGGAGTCTCATGGTGGCTTAGAAGCATGCTGGAGGCAATGAGGTTTGAGTTACAGTCAGAGATGTCGTCTACAATGCAGTGCTAAAAAAGCCACTGGGAAGGGTGCAAAGTGGTGGACAAAACAGAGCAGGTATTCAGAGGAAAGGAGCTTCAGTCACTGACTGCCTATATTCATCTTATAAGGAAGGATGTTGTCCAGTCTTGTTTTGCTCAGCCCAAAGCTGTGAGATTGATGTGATGCATTTCAGGATAGATACTCTCATCCTTGTTCTCAGCCCACACTGAACTATTGAAATAGAGGGCATGGCATGGAGGGAGATCAGAGCTCAGCTAGAACACAATAAAAATGCCCAAGGGAACAAGTTAGTTAAACTTGTGCTACTTGAATGGGAGGTTTACACAGATTGTAATTAAAGCAAATATATGTACATACATACAGATACACAATTTAGATTTTATCCCTAAAGATGCACCACTGTTCTTGTCTGTTATCAGACTGCCTGTCCTACTCTTCATTAAAAGACAGCTGGGACTAGTGCATGTATTCCAGGTAACAAACCTTAGTTCAGATTTGACAGGGCTTTTAGAAAGACAATGTGTGTAGCATCTCACTAGTTCAGAAACCAATTAAGAAAATTCTTTAACTGTAAATGTATGCTGATCTGAACAAAGACACTTTAAATCAGAATCTTAGTTGTGACTTGTAAGGTGGTTTTACAGGACCTACCTGTTTTCCAGGCTTTTGAGAAGTGAGAAAATGGAAATGTTATGCTAGTGGAAAAGGAGGGTTTCACGTGAGAACAGGGCAAGTCATGACTGATGCCACTTTAACCTGCTTTGTGGTGTTAGATATGCCTCTGCAATAAAATCGTTCTGTAAGCCGTATGAAGTGAACCCATTGTTCTGTACCATGTTTTCAGTCTAGATTTCTGACTGTTACTAGGAATTAACTTACTCAAAAATTGAGATTTTCCCGCCTCTCTTTACTTTGTAGAATATCTAGGAAAAATGTTTCCTGCGAAGTCAATGAAATGAACAGAGACCGTGTCTGTGGCTTTCCAGTACTGCCTGATCAAAAAACCTATGATTTCATATTAGATGTCTCCAATCCTATCGGGCAAGCACAGTCATCTCTTTTAGTTGATATAACTCAAAGAGGTAAGACTAATGACTTACAAAGGCAAAAAGATGTGTTTAATACATGCTGTTTATTGGTTTTGGGTTTGAAGAGCTCTGACATTTTCATTATTTTCCTTAATTGTCAGCAGATTATTGCCGTATTCAATAATTTGAACTTGAACACGACTCAGGGCATCTCCTGAGGCAATGATGAGCTGTACAGCAAGATGCCAGTTCTCAACAGCAATGCTGCCATATTGAACAGACTGCTGTGTGATAAATGCTAATATGTGATCTAATAATTAGCCAGCTGCTGTTTATCATGGAATCCCAGAGTGGCTTGGGTTGGAAGGGACCTTAATGATCATTTAGTTCCAACACACCACATACAGTCCCCATGCCCCACCTCCTGCCATGGACAGGGATGCCACACACTGGATCAGGTTTGCTCAGGGCCCCGTCCAACCTGGCCTTGAGCACTTCCAGGGATGAGGTATCCACAACTTCTCTGGGCAAGTTTATGTTTTGCTTCATATTCTATTACACATCAACAATTAAAATTGTGATGAACTGTAAGTGACCCAGTATTTCATTGTCTGCTTATAGAACAAAATTTCACACAGTTTAATAGCAGCAGGATTTGGAGCATAAAAAAATAGCATGAAAAGACAGAAGGTAATATCAGGACTATTGCATGCTATTGGTAATAGCCATGATAATCTGCTGTCATGGTTTGGAGAAAGGAGTAACTTCTCTCTTTAGATCTTCAGTTTCAAAAAGGAAAGGGAGATGACCACCTCTCTAGCACTGCCATCCTTTTCTCCTCCACAACCACAGCTGAGGTTTCAGGGATTCCTATTGGTTACAGTATTCTGCTGTTCTCCAAAAAACTGAATTTAAGCATGAGGATAGTGCTTTTTTTGTTGTCCAGGTTCCAGTTCAACTAGCCTGAGATCAGAATTGTCAGAGTAAATTGACAGAGTTGAGAAAAAAATAATTTGTTTCTGTTGATTATAAACTGGGCTGTTTGACACCTAGGTGATATGCTGCTATTTCCTATTTGTTTCCTTTTCTTTCTTTCCCACACTGTCCACTTAATTCCCACAGCAGAGTACATATTTCCTTGAGGGTAACTGGACCAATTCCAACAGTAGATATTTTTTTCTCTAATAGCTGTGAATATTAGTGCTGAATATTATTGAAAAATTCTGTGAAGGGAGTTTTGGGGTGGGGTCATTTAGGAATCCTCCTCCATCCTAGTCTGCAGTTTTTAAGTACTGACTTAAAAAGTTCACAGACGTTGAACAAACTTGAGTAAATTTCATCCATCACTGTGGTCATCTGAAATAGCTGATGTTTCACTTTTTTGATAAAATCAGTAAGAGGGAAAATGTTTTTCTGTGTCTCAACTCCTTATTATATGTTCCAGTACAGCCAATCTCAAGTAAATCATTTTCCGTGTTTGACAGCTGAGAAGAGAGTCTGGAATGAGACTGCTTGCAGGTGCCTTCCCAGCACCAGTTTTCCCAGTTGCTGATTGAAACACTTATCCTTCTGATTCTCTCTGATCTTCTAAAATAAGATTTTTCTGAACTAAAATAAGTGGGTTTTTTTCTTATAATTGAAGGTTTTTTCTTTCCTTTTTAAGTTCATCCAAAAACCCCGGAAAAGTTAACTGTTACTGGAAACAACTCTACAAGCATCCAACTGCGCTGGCTTATAAATGGCAGCTTTGCTGGGATCAGGCTTCTGTGTCAAATTGAAATTAGCAGTGGTCACTCCGAGAAAAGACTGGTAAGTGTTGCTTTTAAAAGATCAGCATTTGTGCCAAAAAAATATCTTTTTCACTGAACTAATCACATTTCAAATTCTTTTCTCACTAAGAGCTTCATTCTGATGATCTTATTAAATCATGAATGTAGTAATGAGTAGAAGTTCATTTACTAAAATCAAAAAACTTCCTGCTCATCTCTGTTATTGCCTATTTTGGGTGGTTTTGGTTTGTTGGTTGGTATGTTGGTTGGTTGGTGTTTTTTTGTTTTGAACACTAGAGAAAAGTCAAATTACACACCATGTTATTTGGTACTTGAACAGGGTGCATAGTGCTTTATGCTGACCTTTTAGGTAACAGTCCTTATGCTCTGTCCTTCCTGGTGCAAGCTGTATTAACACACTCTTGTTCCAGGATGCATTGCTGCCCTGCAGACTTCCGCAGTGGCTGTTTCAGATCTTGCAGTCTGCAGCTGAATTTCTCCCTTTATTATTTCCCCTCAGAGAACGGTTCATTTGTTTGCTGTCAGCAGTTGACATGCATGTGGCCATAATGGGCAGCTGCTAAACCTGTCATATCTCAGTGACGTAGAGACAGTATAGGGAAGGATTCTCCTGTGGGATGTATCAGTAGCTAAACCCCAGTGAGGACCTCTGCAGCAGGACAGAAGCTGCTGTTCCTGGGTGGGGTTCAGATTTTCAGCCATTCAGGCTTCCAGCTGCTGCCTGGTGCTCTGCATCACGGACTGGAGCTGCGTATTTACTCTGCTGACTATCAGAGGAGCTTAGGATACTAATTTATACACCAGCATCAGATACTGGGTGTAGGTGGTGTGAATATATCCTCTTCTGTTTTGCCTGACTTAGCCCGGGGTGACCTGTCCCCCTGAGGAAGCCTAATGAGAAGTGCATTTTCAGTTGGCCTGAGATTTACTCCCAGTTTATTTGTGTGTCCATCTCAAGCAGGCACATATTGAATTCTCAGGTCTTGGTACACAGAGCCTGAATTTGTAATTTGAGCACATTAACCTCAGAAGCTTCTTTTTGCAATGCTTGTTTGATTTTTAGCAGTATTCTGTTACCCTCTGCATTTAGTTGCCAGCTGGGCACAGCTGTTAAGCACAGCCTTGAATGACGTAAATCGAGTCACAGAAATGATGCAGCTAAGACTTAAGATAATCATTATGTACATGCTTCCAAAATAATAGGTTGCATGCTCTGTAAGAGTATTTTTAAAATACTTTCAAAGCACTTAATGAGTGCAGAAGCCTTAAGCTTTCATATTTTCTCTGTAATTACATGTGTCAAGTAATACCAGAGATTAGGTACTACAAAAGGAACTCAGGTATTTTTGGAATACGCAGCTCCAGACCTGGGGCATGCACTCATTTGTGAACCCTGCTGCTGGATCAGTCATCTGTGGTAGTGGGAGAGGGTCAGGACTTACGCTTCCACGGCGGTTTGATTCCCTGTACCTGTATCAGAGCCTGCAGCCACAGATATTTCGTATGCAGCAAACAGCTTGGCAGAAGCTTTTATAGCTTTGTTATATGGTCGCTGGTTGCTTAAAAAAAAAACTCCAGAAGTTCTCTCTCACAAAAGTAGCTGTGAAATTGTTATTGAGTTTTACATGGCATTTTGAGGATGTTTTCAGAAGCATTTCCATCCGTATGAGAGATTGTTGGCTTTTCTAGTATTTTTCAAGTTGTCATTTGGCTTTAGAAATGCACAATTGGTTGCATCTTAAAGTCACTTGGAGCCCAGTTTTTGGCAGCTGTGATGCACATGTGTTATAATTAGATTCAGTAAAAAAATATTCCCAGGCTTAGGGTTTCTTTAAGTAATTGTAAAACAGAAATGCGGTATAGAATCATGCCACTTTAAGAATAATAAGAGAGACTATTCCTGTCAAAGGAGCTGTGAACTGAGTTCACCTGGGTAAAACCTGGGTACCATCTTTTGAAGGAAAAATTAAGGAAGCAGACTGCATGGTAAACATCTTGCTCAAACAGACTGTCTTTAGTGTACTTCTGTGCCTGTCTGGTAGGAAAAACGCCTTTGTCCCACAGTCTAATGTGCATGTGCTCAGTGGAAGTGCAGGTTCTGAATACCAGAGGTGAAATCCTGGCCTGCCCCATGTGAGCAGTTTTGCTGCATATGGGACAGAGGGGGGCTGAATGGGATAGATGGGAAACAGCCACCTGCTACTTTGTGCAGAGCTCAACCTGTTGAAGGCTCATCAGTGTTGCGTCTCCTTTTCACACTTTCCATCTCAAAGGTGCTGCCTACTGTCATGCTTCAATCTCTTTCTATACAGCCTTTATTTTGGTGGATCTCTGAAGTTTTTTTCATTGGCTAGGGTGACTGCATAGGAAATATTTTTATTTTTCACTATTTTCTTCATAGGGCTTGACTGCAGCTTTCACACTGTCAGTATTCTTGGGGGAAAAAAAAAAAACACCTTTTTAGGTGTTGACTAGCAGCATAATCAAGAAGAAAAAAATACATGTATCATGTCAATTTCTGTAAATTTTTAACAGCACAATGTCTCCATGCCTGGTGGGAAATCCTCAAGTTACACAGCTCAGCTGAATGCATTGTACCCAAACACCAAATACCAGGTCAGGGTACGCTGCTCGGCTGCTGACCACTTCTGGAGGTGGAGTGACTGGAGCAGGGGAGTGGAGCAGACAACATCAGAAGCCCGTAAGTTCATCTATCTCTTGATGATAAAATGTTGGATTTGTGAAGACATATATTTTAAAATTAGTCATCTAAAAAAACCTAACTTTTTAATAGATGGTAAATTGTCTACTATGCAACTGGAGAAAAAAAGTTCCACTCTTATTTTTTTATTTAGCTCCTTCAAGAGGACCAGATATCTGGAGAGAGAGAAGTCCTTCTGGAGAAAGCCTAAAAGTCTTCTGGAAGGTAGATAGGACACTTAAAAGAATATGTAATGTAATTGTACAAAAAGCTATTTACTTACACTTTTATAAATCAGTGAAGTTTATAGTCAACAGCTGCTTCACCTAGAGAGCTCCTCTCTTTATCTGGCTGCTGGGCTGGCTAGCTCAGGGCTGAGATCCCGAATTAGCTCAGCAAAGCAGCAGTCAATAAGCCAGACTGCTTTTCTAAACTTTTTATAGAACCATCCATTGAGACAAGTATTTTTCCCCAAATGAGAATGTTATTAAAGTTATATAATTGAAACATTGCATTGAGAAGCATTTCACATGAAGAATTAGATTTTTATACATCTGAGTTGAAAATTAAAAACTTAGGAACTTACATGTTAATTCTCAAAGTCACACTTGAGTAACTTTTTTGCCTTGTAGTCTTATACAGTCATCAGACTAGATCAGGAACAGTAAATTCATATTACCCTATGTCTTCTTCTGTAGATTGCATTTTGATTTTAATGCGCTCTTTGTCTGTCATAGCCCTTATCCCTTTCTGAAGCCAATGGAAAAATAGTGTCTCATGAAGTGTCCTGCTACCTGCTAGAGACACTACTGGAGCATAAAGTGGTCACTGAACCCTCAAACAGCGCTGAGATAAAACTTGGAAAAAGTGATTGTGTAATTAGTGTTGTAGCCAAAAACCATGCGGGCTCATCTCCCCCCTCAAGGATAACAAGCGTGGAACTTCCAAGTGGTGAGTGCTCCCAGCTGAGAGTTAAACACCTTCAGAGCTTGGGGAATACCTGGGAGAGTTAGTTTATTGAAAAATAATGCTTTGTTTGTTTGTGTTAATTTCCCCACATAAATCTGCTGGGCAGGGAAAAAAATGCTGCTTTGCTTTTAGTGTGGTGTCTCACCAATTAATTGTGCTCTTTACATAAAATAAACATGATAGTGTGCAGTCTTTGCAGCTATTTGCTCTTTTCTGGAGACCTCTCAGGAACAAGAAGAATGAGGCTTCAAAAGCATTGGTCTAGTCCCCTGATGTTTAAGGAGCTCAGTTTGTTTCTGTGTGTTCTTGTTGAGACACTGAGAAGTGTTACATGCTGAAGAGATTCAGAAGTTTTGGAGGTGTTGTGTGGCTTTTTGAAGTGAGAATTGTCAGTTCAATGCCTATGAGCTCTGCAGGAGAATATTAATTGGACTGGTTGGTAAAGTGTTGGCATCCTTGTGCTACAGAGCTAGTGTTTGAAAGGGATGTAGGGCTTTAGCTTCCCAATTAAAACACTGCCACTCTTGCTGAGGGTTTTGTCAAGGGAAGTAGCTGAGCCAGATAATGATTTTCTGCTCCTAAGACTGAGCTTGGAGAGTGGATAATATTGTGAAGTGGTTATTGAGAGTCCACACTTCCCTGCACGCCAGAAAGTGTAATCTCCCAAAGCCCAAACCTTTAGCTCCAGATCTGGCTGATGCTCTGCAGGGAGGACAGATTTACACAGCAAGGCCCCTCTCTGCTTGTTTGCCAGGAGCATTCATGGGTCTGCTTCTCCTTGCCCACGTAGAGAACAGGTGTCACAGTTGCTTGTCTGGCAACTCAGGTTCTGATAAGACATGGCCATCTCTCATAGGAAGAAATCGGTTTTGGCTCAGATTCACAGTGAGATGAAAAAACAAGTTTGTTACTGTGTGCAGGAAAACCACTGTATATAATGTTTATTGTGCTTCTCCAAAACAAACAATCTCAGAATGGGTCTGGTTGGAAGGGTGCACAGTGAGTTTTCTGATCCAACCTCCCCACTCAAAGAGGGTCATCCCGGAGCACACAGCACAGGATTGTGTCCAGATGGTGCTTGGGTATCTCCAGTGAGGGAGACTCCACAGCTTCCCTGGGCAGCCTGTTCCAGTGCTTGGTCACTGCACAGTAAACTTCTTCCTCATGTTCAGGTGGGTCTTCCTGTGCATCACTTACTGCCCGTGGTCTCTTGTCCTATTGCTCAGCACCACTGAGCAGAGCCTGGTCCCTCCTCTGACCCCTCCCTGCAGACACTGACAGACATTGACAAGGTCCCCTCTCAGTCACCTCTTCTTCAGACTCAGCCTTTCCTCATAAGAGAGATGCTCCAGTCCCTTAAGCATCATTGTTACCCTCCCCGGGACCCACTCCAGGAGATCCCTGTCTCTCTTGTCCTGAGGAGCCCAGAAGTGAGCTCAGCACCAGTGGTAATGCCTTGTAGTATATTCTTAGTCTGCCCATTGGAGGGAAAAGTAATTGTGTGGGACAGTTGATTTGAATGCTTTTACAGCTTTCCTTCAGCAGAGAAAGAACGAGGCTCTGGAAGTCAAAGAAGTCTCTGTAATAGGTTTGTGATATGGGATAGCTGATGGCAGCTAGAGCTTTGCATTCATTTACAGCTTTCTCTCAGATGTCTGAGGTTCCCTTTGGTGTTACCTAACTTGTACTCATTAAAGATTTGCTCCTGAGTTGGTATAGGAATTGAATCACTGACTGGAGTCATAAAAGATGACTCATTCAAAGAACTGGATGACATTTTTGCCCAGACATCTTTTCTGGCTGCTTCCTGTATGCAGTCTGTAAGTGCTTTTAATGTCCATAAGAAAGCAGAGGATCTGAAGCTGTAGATCTGCTGAGGTTTTCTGAAAACTGAAAGCACAAACAAAGGATACTGTGCCATAATTAATTTGTCACTGTCTCTGAAAAGTGCTCTGTAGAGAGTTGGGGCATATAATCTGTCTGATCCAGGCTTCCTTACCACAGTAGGGCTCTAGTGCTAGTAGTTATTTGTTCTTCTAGTCTAGGTTGCAACTATAAATACACCAAAATGAGCAGTACTGCCCATGGTGAATTTCTAGTCATGTAGCTCAGGAAATAAGATGGAGTGTGGTGTATATAAGTATTTTTTAGACGCTATGTGCTTACTGTCAGTAAAAGCTCTTTTCTGTAAATAGAAAAATTAAAGCCTGCTAATTAGAAACATGATCTTTTCCAGCATCATAGAAATGTAGCTTCACTGGATGCGTAGTAGTTTTTCTGGGGAAAGTATCAAAACCATTGCGGAGTTGATTTGCTTTTTTTATTCATGTGTCTTTTTCTTGCCATGAGCAAGCTACAAAAGGATTGTATACTTAACTGTATGTTAAGATTATTTAGAAATAGACAGTCCTTCGACATTCACAGCACATCTGTGAGAGTAAAGTTGTCATAGCACTAATTCTTAAAAACTGTCCTTGCCCTTCAGCCTTCCATAGTTTATGGCTTTAATAAAATGAAATAATAGACTCAATGGGGAGCATAAATGAGAACACTGAAAAAGGAAAACTGAAACCCTGAGATTGTTTTCGCAGATCTGTCATGGGGCCACCGCTTTTGTGGTGGCCTTTGGAAACCATCCCTTAACTCTGCGGGGTACCATCTGATGGACAGCCATGGAGGGCAGCTGCAGGAATCGGAAGCTGTTCCCAGATCTGATCACTTCAAGGGCAGCTAAACCTTTGATAATCAGAAGCACGGAAAATAGACTAAAGGCAGAGCTTTTTTTTTTTCTTTCTTTCTTGTATAATTTACCCTTGGTAGAAGCCTCCATAAAGTTCACCAGGGACACAATTATTGCTGTTGATTCTTCATGAAAAATGGTTGTCTGTGGTTGGGCGAGTGACAGCAAGACACTTTGAAAGAAACACAAAGCAAACCATTTGATGAAACGACAGCAGGAATTTATAGCTGGAGGCTCCTGCCAAATTGGTGTCAATTCATATTTGAGCCTGACATCTGCTGTAAATCCTTACCTTGAAAAAGTGCCTTTTAAGCCAGTCCTGAGCTGCTGCATTTCTCGTCATCATACTTAAGGCTGGCTGAGGGATTTGCTGCAGGCTATGTCTGATTCTGAGCACTCCAGAAAGCTCAACTGAGTGCACTGCTTCAAATTTCAGTTTGCACGTGCCTCTCGTTCTTAGAAATGACTGCCGTTTATAAAGCCATTGTGCTCTGTCTGGAAGGCTTTCTTTCATCTTGGGCTATAGAGAAGTGTCTGGTCTTTGACGGATTTTTTGTGTCATCTTTGTTGCAGACAATGTCACAACAGATCAGGCTGTGGCAATGGGGAATGGAATTAATATTTCTTGGGATTCTTACCCAGACGTGACCTGTGGCTACATAGTAAAATGGTGTCGTTCATCTGGGTCTGAACCCTGTAGTGTGGACTGGCAGAAATTTCCTTCAAATACAACAAATGCAGTGATAAAATCTGGTAAGTCAGAAATAATTTCTTGTGAGTCTTTCTGGTTGAGACCCTGAGCAGCAAGTGGAATAAGAGCAGCACAAAGCTATAGGTTGCAGATTGTTCAATTGCTGTGTAAGTGTGTAAATAAATGAAAGTCTTCTTGGTACTGTGTTTATTTTAATTTCTTACACAGTCTTGCCAAATCCAAATATCAGTCTTGACTTAACTTCTATCATCCTGTGTTTATTAACTGCTTTGAAATTACATCTTCTAGCTGTACCCCATGATTTCCTAACTCAGCCTAATGCATAATGGTTAATCTAGAGTTTGGGGTTTTATTTGGATTCTAAGCATAAACAGTGCTGCTCAGGATGGGAGAAGACTAATCCGTTGTTTTTACATGAGGCAGATTTTTTTAAGTGTGACCTCCATGTGTTGGCTTGCTGTCAACTATTGAAATTTCCTGGAACAGGGCACATTCCAGGTCTCTAGATGCTGGTGGGCAGATCAGGGAAATGAATCTCAGCTGTGGTGGGACTAGTAGCAGCAGAAGAGGAAAGAGAGAACCCATTAAAGATGTAGGATTTTTATCTCTACTGTCTATAAGGGTATATATTTGCTTTTTAGAAGAATTTAGTATTAAAGTCTCCATTCACGAAAACAACTTGGGGCTGTGTACATGGGAAAGTTGAGGGGGAGTGGGACCTGGGAGGGTGGGAGCAGTATGTTTTTCTGTCTGTAATTACAACGCTGTGTCCATGTTGTTTTCGTTTGTGCTAGCTAGAGATTGCTTTTTTTTAAGCAGACAATACTACGTCTGTCCAATGATGCACTGCTTTACTCCTGAGCTCTTCCTTGGGATGGTTCTTGCACAATGTGACTCTTGTGTGACTTACCCAGCTGCTAGGGCTGGCTCAAGCTGGGAAATCCACCTCGCTCTTAGTCTTGCTGGGAGAATCTCTCAGGCTGGACTTGAACTCTTGCAAAACCCATTTGACTTCTGTATAGTTTCACAGTGGCATCTTGTTTAGAAAAAATCTTGAAAGTAGTGTACAGCCCTGACTTGAGAAAATCCTAGAAAGTGATAAAGTATTTACACATTATAGGATCAAACATCTGTGTTTCCATCAAAGACACGAGAAGCATAAATTTGATGACTATCTGTGTTTTGTAAAGTCAGTTCAGGACTGAAGTTCATTGCTAAGTTGCTTCACTGTCACTTTTGAGAGTTTTCTGCATATCTTTTTTGCTCCAGTAAGCCTGGTTATTTCAAAATACATTTGTATTTCTGAGGAGGCAGGATCTACACGGCTGCTGTGGGAGGAAAGGAAGGGTATTATTTCTGGTAACTTCAGTTTGTGTTTCCCCATGGAAAGGGCAGTTTATGCAATTTGAGTAGCTTGTTTTGAATCCTTTTTCTTTAGTACTAAACTTTTTCTGGAAGCTAGATTTGGTTACTGCTTCTAAGCCACATCTGATGGCACAGCTTTTGTAGAAATTAGAAGTAGGGATGGTATTTATACCATTATACTTTGAAATTTTTAATGCATATTTATATGTCTGCATTATGTGAAATCTAAAAGTGTCATTCTTCAGAAGTGAAATATTCTTACAGCAATTTTCTCTTGCAGGTCTGTTCAAACCTGGCGTGCGATACAACTTTTCACTGTATGGCTGCAAATCCACTGGATATCAGTTATTGAAAAACATAACTGGGTATATGAAAGAGCTGCGTAAGTGCACTTTTATCACTCAGGATCTCTGCAAAGTGGACTTAGTCTGTGTCTATTTTTAGCTCAGTGTTGGCAGAAGAAGACTGAGACCAGAATCCCAATGCAGTACTACTGACTTCTGTTTGTTCTCTGTGTATAACTGTGATACATTTCTCCAGCCACTTCCAGTTCCAAGCATATGCAATAACCCTGTGTTCTCCAGCTTGTGCGGTGGCACAGAGTGTCACAGCAATTCACAGCCAGAATTTGAACCACATGGCTGTGGTCCCTTCTGCAGGACAGAAGGCAACTTTTTTGATTCGTCAAGTCCAAGTAAACTTCCAAGCACATTTGGTACAGCTCAGCAAATACAAAAAGTATCCATAATATTTCTGTTTGAAAGCACTTCTTAGATCCCAACTAGATCATAGAGCACAAACCACCTTGAGAATTGCACTGGTATTCTGTCCCACACCAACCCTGTCTGGGTAACTGGGGTTTGACCCAGTGCTGAGCTTTGCTGGCCTGAAGATGCATTAGTGTTTCAATGCTTTCTGTTCCCAGGTGTCTGAACATTACTTTACCCTTTAACACCACAGCTGTATTGTATTGTATTGTATTGTAACTACAGCACCCATTTCACTTTGAAGTTCAATGTGTTTTCTGCTAAAATAGTTTGCTTGGAAAACTGAGCTGCTGACATAATCTGAGTCCTTGGAAATGATGTTGTTTATTTCATTGCTAAGGTTGAAGGTGAGGTTAAGGCAATTTTACCAGAAACTCAATTTTAAGCCATTTGTATCTCTGTAAAAATTCTGAACAGTTTCCCAGAAGAGTTTTCCATATGTGCTGTGAACAGATCAGACAGAAGCTTTCAAGATATGAAGACTTTGAGGGACTAAAAATGCATTGAATGTGCAGAAGAAACTAATTAGGAACTGAGAAATGCACAAGAGCATAGATTTATTCTAAAACTTCAGATTTGCCTTTGGGACAGATACTCATCAGGAGATAAATGGATGCATTCTTAAACATGAATTCAGCCCTGCTGGATCAAAGCCAAATGTCAGACTAAGTCCTGGTGCACATGACCTTATGCATTATCTGCTGTAGTGCTTTCTGTAGGCTTCAGGTGTTAGAATAAGGACTTGTAAAAACTGCTGAGAGTAGTTCTTTTAAGCTGAGATGGAGTTCCGTGGTAGGAATGTAGAGTTTGTTTAGTTTTAAGACAAGCTATGAAGTCACAGAGTTAAAGCCTTTAAAAGCTAATTTGTATCCTCTGAAAGTTTATACAATCTTTTGGGGTTTGTTGCAGGGAGAAGGGTATTTACACATATGGGTCTGTAAGAAGGCTGACCAAAGAGAAATTTTTCTTCTAGCACCCCTTAGCAGATAATACTGCAGTAATTAATGAGTCCAACATAGCTGTATTTTTGTAGTATCTTCTGCTAAGTCTTTCACATGTACTTTACAGTGAGGAGTCTTGAGGAAAAGGTTGGGAAATGCTAGCCCGAAAATAAAACTGATTAAATACTTACATGGTTTTGGCATTTAATGATAAGGTAATTTCTTACTAGTTTCTTCCTTCATAATTCTTCCTACAGCTCCAAAAACTGCACCAAATTTTATTGTTGAAGAAACTTCTTCAGATTCTATATTGGTAAAATGGGAAGACATTCCTATTGAAGAATGCCGAGGGTTTTTAAAAGGTTATCTTCTTTCCTTTGCAAAAGGTGAAAAAGATGCTTTAAAGCCTAGACTTTCAGAATCAGGTAAATGAATTGTATAGATTCCAACTTCCTTACTTACATCTTTCTTTTTTGTTTTTTAATAGTTTCACTTTAATAAAAAAGAGTCTTTAATAATAATTCAGTTGCATTACTCACTGTTATAATTGGTCCCTGATATGTGACAAAGGCATTTAAAATAATCAGCTCCTTGTGTGGTTAGCGCAGTTGTTTTTTAATATAAAGCAAAAGTTGGAGAAAACATTGTCTCACTGGGGCCATAAAGTAATGCAGTGACTAAGTGGCAATGTGTCATGCTGTCCCCTGCTCAGATAGCCTGGGCAGATGAGGCGGGGAGGTTACATGGCTATATTTAACGGGGTATATTCTTCCAGTGCCTGTTCTGTCAGGAGTGAAGGCTGACTCACATTCATAAGAGGACAAGCAGGGGGGTAAGGAAATGAAGTCAATCTGCAGCAGCAGCACCACACTCCTGTGCTGTTTGGTGCTGTGTAAGCAAGCAGCATTGCTAGGGTTCTTTATTTCAGTTTTCCTTTACATGGACTGTTCTTCAGGTTTCATATGCTCACTTCATGAAAGTTCTGCAAAAGCTGAGGTTGTCTGTTTGAATCCTTTCTTACAAAGTTATGTTTTTCTTACTGCTTCCAAACAAACAGGGAATCCAGAACTTAAAGTTAACAATATCACTGACTTAACAAAGAAGTCTATGAAAATACTTGATCTTCAAGGCAAAACAAGTTACCAGCTGGAACTACAAGCTTACACGGCTGGTGGGTTGAGCCCTCCAAACAGCCTCTATGTGGTGACAAAGGAGGACTGTAAGTTGATTTTCCCTGTTCAGACATATCCCTGTCTTTAGCACAGGGGCTGTACAATGTATATAAAGCTGAGCTTATTTTGTTGGTTTGTGGGTTTTTTTTCTCGTCCTGTAGGTAGTTTGGGCCTACAATCTAATTTTTTCCTTTATTTAGTTGGTTATTTATAAATACAAAAATTGGTACAGTTCAGAGTGAGGGAAAGATCCTTTCCTATTACAGCTACTTTGTTGTTCATGGTAATGTATGCAGAAAAATAACTTCTAACCTACTACTAAATATAGTGGAGTCTGAGCTTAGTTTTCTCAAACAGCGAGTTGTTTTTGTCAGGGTTCCCATGATGAATATCTGCTAATACATGGTGGGAAGAAAGACGTTGTGGAAATATTTATCAGTTTCAGTATTGTAAACAGATGCCTCTCTACTTTGAATTCAGTTTTATTGATCCCCTGACAGAAGCAAACACAGAAAGACAACTACAAAAAAAAAAGAGATTGACTTTGGGGAATGAGAGAAAAAAGTATTTCTTGTGAGGGACTAAAACTGGGGTGCAACTAAAATACATGGAAAATCAAACTTGAGGCATTTAATATCAATGAAAGAAGGCACTGGGGATGTATTGGAGCTAAAGCCCAGGGGTTGGAAGCATTGTAAAACATATAAAAGACAATGATGTTTGTGCAATGAGTTGTTAGCCTAGAAGAGTCATCACCAGAAACTTGGCCAGCTCAGGTAGCATGAAAGTGCAATTCCAGTGCTAGTGAGAACAGAAACACAGTAGAACAAGTCTTGAGCTGCACATGAAGCCTTCTCCAGTTGAGCAATCAGAGAGAAATATCTGCTGATTCCTGTAGTTATCACTGAATCTGTTTATGGATGAACTTTGCTCTTCCAGCAAAGGGGAAGGGTAATGGTGTAGGTCACTGTTTTTAGACCACTGCACTAGGTGAGTGTAATGGGATGGCCTTTAATTGGTGGGAATGTTAGAAAAGGCATAAAACTTGCTGGTAATGTTGGATATATATTTACTGTCTTTTCTTTTATTTATCCCCCAGCTGTAGGATTAATCATTGCAATTCTCATCCCCGTGGCAGTGGTGGTGCTGCTTGGAGTGTTGGCCAGCATCTTCTGCTACCGAAAGAGGGAATGGTAAATGCCTGCCTCGGGTTTTCATCTTTTCCTGGAAGTTTTTGCTTCAGTGCTAGGGTTTTCCATGATATTAGTTACTCCTTTTTTTCTCTAACTACCCAAAGATGTTAGTGGGCTTTGTTTAAAGGTGGGTGGCAAAAACACATTGTAGAAGGTGAGGGAGAAACTGAGTTGGAGAGAGGTTAGAGGGAGGAATGCAAAAAGATTTTGCAGGAGCCTGTCTCCCTGTGAACACCATTTATAAATAGTTCCCAAGTGGAAATAAGCTGGCAACAAACTGTAATTTGTGTGCCCTCTACAAACAAAGGTAGACATACCATCTTCAACTTTTAGTAAATGTGGAGTATTAAATTCCCCGCTTACCAAAAAAAAAAAAGGTTGCTGTTTTTTCCATTATACTCAGTGAAAGTTCAACACACTAAATCTTTGCACCAGATGTCTTCAGTATTCTGAATTAAAGGGAGATGTGCTGACTCCTTTTGTGTATTCACAGTCTGTTTCAGGCCTAGCTATCTTTATAATAGTTTATTCTTTCATCTTTAAAGGATTAAAGAAACATTTTATCCAGAAATCCCGAATCCTGAGAACAGTAAGGCACTGCAGTTTCAGAGGAACATCTGTGAGGTAACACTTATTTTAAATCTAGTATTTTAAGCTTCTGAAAGATAAAACAAGTTAAAGAATTCTTTTGCAAACTTTGACTCACTTGTTCCAATTGTAGAAAAAACTCTGTGGCAGGGGGAAACAAGCCAATTTACTGAGTAACTTCTGTCAGGTGCTATCTAGAGCTTTGTTGTTGTTAATGTAGTTACTTGCAATATTTGATCTAGGAAAGGACTGCTGCATTTCTCTTCTCCCAGCTAATAAGAAGTGTCAGTACCTGATAACAATATAGGAGTAACACGCCCATCTTTGTCAAAGTGTTAGAAGAAGCAGATAGTATGGAGATGTGTGTATGCTACCTGAGCCAGAAAATGATAAACACTTTTTTTTTTTTTTTATGTGTTGGTACTAATTGCCGTGGGATGAGTACAATCCATAAGCCAGCAAACTGCTGTAATTTGGGAAATTTGTTGCTTTCAGGTTTTCCAGATCTTTTAGCTTAGTGTCTCCTCCTTTTTCTCATTTCAGGGGAATAAGACACTTAAAACACTGGAAATGAACCCATGCACCCCCAACAGCGTTGAAGTGGTGGAAACACAGTCCACAGCTCCAAAGATTGAAGACACAGAGATGATGTCCCCAGCAGCAGAGACCACTGTGCCTGAAGATGGCTCTGACTCAGAAATGGAGAACCACGTCGTTGTGTCCTACTGCCCCCCTATCATTGAAGAGGAGATCTCAAATCCCCCTATGGATGAACCTGGGGGGTCATCTCAGGTGGTTTACATTGACATCCAGTCAATGTATCAGCCTCAAATTAAACCAGAGGAGGAGCCAGAAATAGACTTAGTGACTACAGCAGGCTATAAGCCACAAATGCAGCTGTCTATCAGTGCTCTGAAAATGGAGGGTCGTTCACCTGTGGAGGAAGAATTGGATAAAACTGCAGGTTACAGACCCCAAGCAAACACAAGCACCTGGAACATGGGCACTCCAGACTCTCCTGGATCAGTTGAAAGCAACAATGAAAATGCATCTTTTGGGAGCCCATGTTCAATTAATTCCCGACAGTTTCTCCTTCCCCCAAAAGATGATGAAGACTCTCCTAAACCCATTAACACAGGGTGGTCCTTCACACACTTCTTTCAGAATAAACCAAATGATTAACAGTGAGTCCTCATTGCACGTGAACTTGCCTTCTGAATAAGCTTTTATTCCTGATGTTGTAAAGAAAGGAAGAAGAAAAGTGCAAAAGGCATGAATTATTCTTGGAGACAGTCAGCAGAAGTTCTAGTGAGCTGAATGTTACCATGTTTAAGTTAGTCAAAGTGTTAATATTCCATTGTAATAGAGGCCGAGAGGCCAAAATTATAGCAATTTAGTTATTACTCTAGTAAAATATATTGGATGTAAGGGGTATTGAAGTTAAAGCCCCTGATAATTATAGTCAAAGAACTCTGCCTACCTTCACATAGTGCTCCAAGATTAACCTGGTCTCATGCAATTTATAACTTGGAAAGGTTGCTTTGCTTTGTTGTAGTTGTTCTCAACTGTGCAGACTCAAATGATGCAGCACCAACAGGTTTCCTTACTGAAGGCTTAATTTATCACAAATCTCAGCCTAGGACATGGAAACAATGTGGTTGGAAACTGTTGAGATCTTATACCTTAGTTATAAACTAAGAACAAATGAGAGTGCTATTTTTTTTCTTCTCCTGTATGGAAGGTTTTTGTCACTGTTTAACCTTACGAAGCAATGGCCATTCAAATCTGTTGCTTTTTAACTAGACACTAATTTCTGTACCTACTGTACAATGTTTATTAAATGTTTGACTCAGGGGTACAAACTTGGGGAAAAAAAGTGTAACACTGATTGAAACCTCAACAAGAACTGCATAAAGTTTAAAACTTCCTTTTTTTAAAAAAAACTTAGAATGCTCTATATTTTTTCTATCCTTTGGTTAAGGATTTAATCTTTCCTAATATCTTGCACTAATACATTTTGTATTTCATAGCTTCTGCTCCAGATCTTCTGCTTCAAAGTGGTACAGTAGTCCATTCACCCTCAGTGTTCAGCAGCCTTTGCACTATGCAGTAATGTAAGCCATGGGGAAATCTGTCTGCTCACCTTAGCTGCCATTAGAAGCAGTTTGGCACATGAAATTAGAGGTAGTAGGACTAGCTCCTTGAGAAGAAATTGCTCTTTGGATGGTCTTTATTGTATTAGCTTTGTATTACCTGCTGCCTGGCTGATCTTAGGTGTCAACCTTCTGTACAAATCCTGCCTGGGAGTACAAGGTAGGATTTCTCTAGTGGCAGGGAAAAACCCAGGGAGGTTTTAGTGCCGCTAATTCTACCTCTCCTTTACCAGATATGTGATGCAAAGAAAGCTTAAATGATGTACATTTGTGTGCTTAAAGGAGTGTTTAGAACAATCATCTTTTAAAATGCCTGTTTTCACATGTGCCTCTCTAGACAGCTGTAACTGTAAGACTTTATTGTGTAAATTTCAGGCTGTGGCATACATGAATTTCACTAGCTCACAGGAGAAACGTTCAGGAAACCTACCTGTTTCTTGCTGTGAAACACAGTGGTGAGGCATCAGACCTTGGAAGAGCTTGATCAAAGAGGGCCTCCATAAAGTCCTAGCCAAATCTTTTTTTTTTTAGCTGTCCATCTCCTTGGTTACTTTGTTTTTTGGTTTGGTTTTGGTTTTTTTTAATAAATAAGACATGGGAATGGTTTTCTAAACAAAACAGATAAGGAAACTGAATTAGCTAGGCTGCTAGTTGTAAACGTGTGAGAGCAGACTAGGAGGATGACCATCTTGACAGACATTCGGTCTCCAAATCACATGATCTGGCCATCAAAATAAAACCAAGCATTAGGTTAAACCTAACGACAGCAATGGATCATGCAGTTTCAGAGGCTGGCGTGTCTCTGCCATCTCCATGGAATGAAAGTGTAAGGTGTTTCAAAACTGACAAAAAGGCAAAACACTAAATAGTTACCATAATCAGAAACAGCTGCCTGTGTGTGCCTCCTGGAAGAATGAACTGTGAAGAAGTGAAAAACAGACCAGTCTGCAGGCCTGGCAGAGTGCAAGGTGTCTCTGAAAAAACAGAAAGTGCACATTGGATTCAGCTATTGAGTCTTGGAATTAGCAGAACTGTGAGTGAAAAGACAGTCAGTGCGAAGAGCTGACATCCATTTGTGACCAGGCATCAGCACAAGGGAAGTATCATAGGCTATTACTCAGAACACTAAACTAACACATGAAAGGAAGCAGTTATGCCCTTTTTGACTGATTGCTGGGAGGAGGCTAAATCCTAATAGTAACAACTGTTTTTCATAATTCTTTTTAGAGTATTTCTTTTCACTTATGTAGATTTGGCTAAATGTGTCTATCTCCTAAGATGATTGTTAGTTTGTGCTGCTATATGCTTTTAATTGAAAGCAGATGATGTCATGGATGGCGTGTATGGGTAGTGGTTTGGAGTTTTTTTATAGAGGAGTTTCTCAATGCAGAGGATAAATCAGTGTGAGAGCAAATGAAAATGAAAAAAACCCCTCTGTAGCAGAACAGCTGACCATGAAGAATAACTGTGCTTTTCATATGGCTGTGTATTGCAAGAAACAAAATCAAGCTGTAGTTTGAGAATACTAGTAATTTTTAATTTGGAGACTGGAAATCAGGGCAGCTGCAGAGAACAAACAGAGCTCACAGGGAGCAGTTCAGGACCATTCGCAGTGTTCACATGGTGAATCACTTACACACAAGCATCACATACTCAGGTTTCCCAGTGTGCTGCTCTTCCTATTCAGTAAAGACAACATTTTGAATTGCTTCATTTCTTAGGGATTAGGTAAGGAAAAGCTCCACAAATGCATGGTCTGCCTCGATGTTTATGCTATAAACTCTCTCTTACCAAATTATTCATCTCTTTTATTTTTTTTTTTTTAACTTTTGACTATACTTTTTTTTTTTGCCTAGTGTTCTGACTTCCAGGATGCAGGGCAGAAAGGTCCTGTTAACAGCAATGGCTTCAGTAACAGAAGAGTGGGGCAGATGTGGGAGAGACACAGGCTTGTGCAGTATCTGTAGCATCATTGTTGCTTAATGCTGATGAGCCAGTAAGCAGCTGTCAATAGAGCACTCGAAAGTTCAGCTGCTTCACCTCTGTGGTTTCCTTTGAGCCTATCCAATGCTGCCTTTCAAATGCCTGTCTCAGACTTCAGCAGTGAGTTGAGATGTGTAGGGAGAGGTGATGTGCTAATATTGTGATCAGGTGAAGCCACCCCTAGGTGCATGGAGCAGTAGGGATGAATGACAAGGACTGTCAGGGAACAGACTTGCTTTCTGAGCCCAGGTACCATGTTAAACCAGTGAAGCGTCTTTAGAAATGTCTTTGAACCAAATAACTCTTTCAAAGCATGGTGCTCTTTAGCCTCTAAATGCTTCCATAACAGTTGTAAGCTTCAGAGGGGATCAGACTCCTTGTACCTAGTGCCTTCTAGCTTCCTGATGAGCCACTTTGGACAATTTTTTTTTTTTTATATTTTAGGAATCTTAAAGTTTAAACTGCATTTCCTTACCATCATTTTGTGAAAGATCTTATCCTTTATTGAACATTTATTTTGTTTTAGTTCTTTTTGCTTTTTACTTTGGTTTTTAGAAGAGTAGAAAGTGCAGCATTTAAAAAAAATAAATTAAAAAAAGAACAAAACAAAAACCAAACCCCAGCAACTTCCAGAAGGGATATGACCAGAAGGGATTGTGTCCAAATCACTGTTATGCCTAACTCAGTGCTTCAGTCCTCCAGGATCAATGTTCAGAGAGGTAGGGTATTAATGCCAAGCAATTGCTTTCTGAAGAAAGTCATCAGTTCTGCTGCTTTTTGTTTTTGAGCCATGCCTGTCATATGTGACAATTTAAGTTTTGTAATCGGTTGTTGTACTGTTCACTGTATGTGTGGAACATCAGTCACATTTGATGTATCATTGTGCACTCTCCTATTTGACACATTCACTATTTTTGTTTTTCTGGCATGCACGGAGATCTGGGATCTTGGGTTTGTGTGTTAGATTTTGGGATGGTAGATCTGCATGTGATATACCTCACAGAACTACTAGTTAATATATCGACAAAATAGTAAGCTAATATTACAGGCAGGCAGTGAATTACCTCCCCTGCTAAGCAGTGGCTGTATAGGCAGACCTAGAACCTGATAACTGACATATGCTGTGGTAGCTTCTTTATTATCTCTGGTTGCTGCTTTCATGGGTAAACCATTTCCAAAGGGAACCAGTATCTGTGTTGTCTGTTATGGCTCAGTTGGCAAATGCGCCGTGTTTCTTCATCTTTGGTTTAGGTGGGGGACCAGAACTTTCCCGTGCTAGGAACGTGGCAGCAGCACACTCCTGCTGACCTTGAGCTTTAGGCTGCTCTGAAGAGGCATTTTAAAGCCACCTTTTTTGTTGCTGTGGATAGGTTCAGCTGGGTAAAGCTTAGTGCTGTGGTCTTTTCTGTGACCATGTCCTCCAGGACATTCAGTTGAACATGAATAGGAGCGAAAATGAAAGCAACTGGGTGCATTGGAGAGAGAAGGTGTTCAGACATCACTGAAAAGGCAATGATAAATTGTGTGCTCTATTTTTAAATAAATACTGCTTTGTAAATACAATACTTGTATCCCTACAAGTAGATAGAAATATAGTAAAAAAATTTGAGATATATAAGAAAAATGTAATATTTAGAGAATGAGATTGCTAACAAGGCTCTGTGTACCATAGATCTATGAAGAGCTTCCCATGTAGATAGCATCTTCTGTTCTGCCACAGACTTTGATGAAGGCTTCAGTGTAAATGACATTTAATATTTATAACACCAAGTCCTAACCCTTTATGCACACATGTGCTTACATCATCATGTGCCTAGGCGCATATGGCAGAGGACGTCAGCTTGCAACTGCCAAAGTGATTTTTTTGGAGTCCTGTGTGTGAATATATACCTTCTGACACAGTTTTGTCTAGAGGAAGCAGCTGCCATCTGTGCTCCTCCCAACACACTTCACACCACTTGTGGTGCTGTGCATTAAATGGTGCCCTGCATGGCCGATGCTCAAAGATGCTATTGGCAGTTTGCAAAATTTTCCTTGCCTTTTCCTTAGCCAGCCTGGAAACACAGTCCCAGACCCCAGATGCTAGACAAGGATTCAGAAATGTTAAGAGTGTTTAATTTCCTTATGTTTAAGACTGTCCTAAATATCTCATTAGGAGCTGGAAAACAGTTTCTTCCACCACAATTTTCTTTCCCCTCCCCCATTTATATAACTCTGGATTTTCCCCAGTGTTTTTAAGATAGCCAGTGTTTGTTTTCTTTTTGCATGTTGTACAAACAAACCTCAGATGATATTGACAGGCCTTCTGTAACTTTACAAGTTGTCCCAGGGTGCGTGACAGTACTTCTCCCCCACAAAATATCCATTAATTCCCTCTGCTTTTACAACTGAAAAAAAATACCTCCAGAGGACTTTTGCATTTTGGAGGGCAGGGGCTCAGCTTCCCCATGCAGGTGAGCTGGTCTAATGGCAGGGTGTTTCATGAGAGGATGGTGTTAATCCCTCTCCAGTCTCACCCTCTTCTTGCAACAGCACTGCTCAGGTGACTTTGTGGTGCAGCGGAGCAGATGAAATCCTTGGTTTTTAATGTGATACCTAACAAAATCTCTAGGACAGTCCCAAATCTGCACTTTGAAAGCAATCTTCAGTGGAGGTGTATGCACAGCTTCCACTGGAAGCCTCAATACCTTTGCAACTCATTTGGTCTCATATTGTGCAAAAGGTAGTGAGTAAAACTAACCCAGAGACAAAGCAAAAAATGAAGTGTTCTCATTTTCATTACTTGGATTAAGAAAAATTTAAAAGTAAATAGCTTGAGCAAGGCAAAGTAAAATAGAAAGGTCACCCTCTTTAGTAGTAATACCATTTTAAAAGAATCCTTGAACATCATTTTGTCAATGTTTTCTTAATGTGGTTCAAGAATGGCTTTGGATGAACATTTTATGTTTCATAGCGTGTCAAAAGTTTGTAAAGCTGGGGATAACAAAAAGAGAAGACAACTGAATCAACTCATGTCTGAAATCCTACTTGAAGGTAACAGTAATTTGAACTTTGAGCCTGTTGTGGTGCACAAAACATCAGAACTGGTGTAATCATACAGGTCACCTGAAAAAAACACACAACATTGTACTATAATGCTGTAATTTTGAAACATATACTGTGAACAGGTTCAATGTTTTTTTAGCTCTTTTTATACTGTATTTTTTACAGCATAAATAATTTGCTTAGAGATGTTTTTTATGTTTTGTTTTTATGAAGATTTTAATGGACTTTTGTTTAATACTAGTGAAACTGTTGTTTGCCAATTTCAAATAATCATCTATAGAAGTTAATTCTGAAAATAAATGAATAGACTGAGCTGAAAAAAATAGTCTTCATAACACACTAAATCTAATAAGTCATTCAACACGTTTTTGTTGCTGAAGGAAACTGAAATTTTCCAGCTTCCATATCTGCTATTGAAAAATTACTTCTTTCACAATTTTAGCAAAGTCATCACAAGGCACTTTAATGGAGCTGTAGCATGTCAAGTAAAATACTGTTTCAACAAAGTGTATCAATATGAAAATTTATCAGCTAAGCAGTTAAACAAATGCATGCTTAAAAAGGAAGCATGGGATCATGTTGGGGATATGATATTTCAGTGTGGCAGTTGACATTTAAGACTAACCTAACACTAAGATACAACTCTGCATATATTTTAAACCTAGTTTGCTTGCTTGTTGTAACTCCTGTTGTATTGCTTGGGTGTCTAAAAGTAAGCATGTGTTTAACAATTTTGCCATAGTATTGCCATGAAATTTAATAAATATATTTTCTTACAGTCTTATATGTCTTCATATTCTTTGCTTTCCTATTTATTTTTTAAGTAAGAGTTAAATTTTGATCATGCTTCAGTACAAACAGAGTTATTTGAATTTTGTGCCAGAGTAAATAACCACAGGATCTAGCAAGAACAGCCTTGGCTTCCTGATAGTCAGAGTGGGTAGTAACAGATACTCCCTGAGCGGCTTCTCCTCAGCACAGCAGACCCTAGCACATCCAAGGCCCACTGAAGCCCTCCTGTTGTAACGCAGTGGTAGGAAAAAGTCCAGGTCACTTACCCATGTCCTCCTCGGTTTGTAGCTCTAACGCAGCTGGGGGTTGATACGTGATCCCCCTGCACGCCTGGGCTGAGGTGTGCAGACATCAGCCACTGAGACTCTCCGTGGTGGCCGTGTCTGCACGGTGGACATCCCTGTGCCAGGATGAAAGGTGTAGCGGCAGGATGAAAGGGCACAGGCTGTGCACTGTGGGGTTCGTTTGAGTGGCACAGGACACTTTCTCAGCATGTTTTAGTGGAACAGAGATGACCAGCTAATATAGTGGTTGTAACATGGACCTTATGTTTGAGGCCATTTATGTCGTGTCATTGTGTCCTAGCGACAGCCAAGGAATTTTGTGGCTCATCTAAACCACAGGACCTTCGCTTGGCAATGGCACCTGAACTTAGCACTATGTGAAATGACGGGTGCCACATCAGAGCACATCACATGAAACCACAGTGGCATGGTGGCACTGTGCTCTCTCCATCTCTTTGGAGGCATTCTTGGAAGTCAGAGTCAATTCCTTGCCTTATAATTCCTTGCCTGCAGATCGGTGAAGCTTGGTGCGACAGCAGCTAGGCAGGATGTGGGAGCTCCTCTGAGCACTGGGGAGGTGTGGGATTAAGGACTTTTAGCCAGACTGAAGAGTACTGCTCTGAAAAGATTGAGACACTTAGAGCTGTGGAAATGAGGAAAGGCTTCAGTTGTTCCAAAAGTGAAACCCACAGCTGCCCTCTCCAGCCCTGCTACTGCTTTGGTCAGAGCAGGGACACTTTGGAAAAGGAAAGAGATTTGGAAAGGGAAGAGTTCCAGACAGGACTCGCTCCATCAGCTGTGTCTCAGGTCTAAAAGAAATAACAGAGTGATGGGTTTGCAGTATTTTCTGAAGATATGGCAAGTGTTCAGATATAGCTCATTCAATCCTTGGCAAAACCAGGCTAATCCAGTTGGGCTGGATATTTAACACAGCTCCTGGGCAGCTGGAGTGAGTAGAGGTACAGTCATCATGGAGATACTCACACACCAGCACCACAGGACCACAAAAGCTGGAGGTTTTTTTGCAGGGACCAAGAACTGTCCCATATGTCACCATCACAGTGAGGGTGGAGAGAGGGAGTCACCATCCATGTTTTCTGTCCCTGTTCCACCCTGTTCCAGCACACGTCCTTATCTTCTGCTTGACTCTCCCTGTGCTGGCTGCTCCCAATGTGGCAGTGGCTGTAGCATTAATGCACAGCACTCCCCTGGATTTGCAACCACAGAAAATTTCTCTCAGCACAAAAATAAAGCTTAAAGTCCTTCTGTGTGAAACATTTGTTAGCTATTAAAAGAAGTCTGTGTTTTGGTAAGAACAATCAGTTCAAATGAAAACTACGTAAACATGATAATAAATTGGTGATTCCTTTTTTGAATTCTGCTTTGCTGACACCAACACTGAAAACTGTAGAGAGGGAAAAAAATTGAAGTAAGTGAAATGGTAAAGAATATATTAGATATTGCTCCTCCCATGTTTTCAAAAGACAGAAAAATTTAGGAAAATTCCCCCATGTCCACAAAAAGTAATGACCTAGGCTGCCACTTCTGCCAATAGAAACTATTTAAGAGTCTGCAAAACAAAACATTAGGTTGGAAAGCTGCTGTTTTGTAAGACAAAACGTGGGATATCTGTGCTCTGCAGCTCCATTTCTTCCATGCTTCCCCCTACATCTCAGCAACATAAAGTGCTGGAAAACATGGCCTGTGGGGACAGTGTTGAAAGAATTGGAACAGTTGTTTTCCTAGAAAGAAAGACTGGGGGAAGATTTAAAAAGAATGAGCAGGGGAAGAGGAACAATGTCATCTTTGTCCTGTGCACAACGAACAAAGAAAAATGCTGTGATGGTGAATGGATATTCAAAAGAAACCAGGGCAGTCGGTCACAGCACTGCCAGGCAGTCTCCATCACAAGCAGTGTGACAACAGGGCACTCACAGATGAGCTGAGTCCCATCCATAGGGACAGGGACCGAAAATCAGGACCTTGCAGAGCCGCAGTGGCCACAGGTGCTGGCACCAGGCTGTTATTCATGAGTGAAATGCCCAAGTGCAGAATCAGGGACACAACTTCACTTGACTCAAACTAATACAAAAATGGAGTGGGAGAGAGTAGGTGAAGGGAAACACCCCCCCACCCATACACACGCCACACAAGAAATGAAATGCTGATAAAACATACATCTGTCTGATGGGATGTGGCTGTTGCTCTCCATGAGTAAACCACAACTGTACTTTATCTAGGCCTTTAAAGTGAGGAGATTCTGCCCTTGAGGGGTGATTGTGTCATGGAGGGAGCTGAACATGCAGAGCTGGAACAATACATTTCCCACCCAGCTTATTTTGCTGTGCAAATTGAATGAAAACCTTTTCTCAAAAGGAAAGCCTGGCTGACAAAAGAGTAACTCTTAACAGGCATCTGTTGCAGGGTAATACTCCATAAGGGAATGAGCAACTTCCCAATGCTGGCAGGCCCCTCCTCCTCCTCCTCTTCACTCTTTTGCTCCCTGGGGCCAGGCTGGGAGGACTGGGATGGAAATGGGCTCCTAGCTGACTACCCAGCTCAAACCAGTGCAGCAAGGATTTGCCTACCAGAGGGACCATTGCTAAGTCTCATCTGGCTTTAGAACCCCTTGACTTGCTTTCCTTTTCTTTTTTCCATATTTTCCTTTAGGATGAAGCAGATTAAACCCAACTGCTGAGTCCCAGTAGCTGCTTCCCATTGAGATGTAGGAGTACCTGAGAGCAGCAAGACACACTTTGCCCTGAGCAGAGCAAGGGACAACCAGGAAGCAGCTCTGCCCAGCAGCCAGGGCTGGGCACAAAGCTTGACTCAGCCCTCCAAAGCTGGTACCAAGGCAGGAGTTTAGCCCTACTAAGTGGAATGTTACGTATTTTGGGATTAATGTGGAAAATTAGTAAGAAATATAAGAACTGCAATTTAAGGAAGGAGATTAAATTGCAAAGAGAGGTACAAGCTCTTGTGACTGTTGCCTTCACTGCTGGTTTGCACAGGTACCTGCAGCAAAAGGGACACAGCTCTGCCAACTGGCAGGAACTTACCCTGTTCAGCACTGGGCTCATGCCTTGCATCTGAGTCAGCTCGAGCAAGGAGTAATGTGCTAATAAACATTCCTGGAGACAGTGAGCAGCACATGGAGGCCAGTTCCTTGGAAAATGACTAATCACTCTGCCATGCCCTGTCCATCTTTCCTTTCTCCTTCCTGACCCAGCATCAGTAGGAGGGTGGTAGAGGGCGGGGAACAGAGCCTCCACATGTGGCCAGATGTTCCTGATTTTCTGGCACCTGACTCCTGCTCAGCCCCTGGAGTGGAAACTAAAGACTCTCTCCCATCACCAAGCCTCACCAGGGAGAGCAGAGATGTTGATGAGGGATGTTTCTCAGATTACCTTTAAAAAGGATACAGAAAAGATTTTTTTGTTGTTGTTGTTTTGGTTTTCCTTAAATGATTTAAACCGCTCAGCATCTTTGCTATTCATGCCTCCACCCCCCGCCCGGCCGGCACCGCGCAGCTGTGCTGCTCCGCTCAGCCTACAGGGCTGCAGCATCACTCTGCAGGGTGACGTCGCCAGCCCCGAATTCCCGCGCCGTCGTAAGCAGAGATGGAAACAGGCATCTGGGGAGCTGCCGTTTGCTGCTCTCCTTTTTCCACAACAACAACAACAAAGGTATTTCCTACCCACTCCCCTCCCTATGCTGCATATCAAAGAGCAGCTTTTGTTTTGGCGAAGTACAGCCTTGTACCAAAGCGCCCAGTATTCTGCAGTAAATTATCTTAAAATAGAGACCTCTCCCGCCAGATGTTTGTCTTGGAACTGGTCTCCAAACCCTGTGACAGCAATGAAAGGATGGGAAAGGCGACGCACGTTAAGACAGAGCAGAGGATGATGCTGTCTGTGGGCCGTGGTAGTGCCCCAGCAACAGCAGCACAACAGGTCCTCAGGATTAGGGGTACAGCCATTCAAACCTCCCCACTCTGTGCCAGGTCAGGACAGGTCATTAGCATCTGGGAAACCCCTCAAGCTCATAAAATGTGAGTTTTCCAGCTCAGGCAGCCAGCAGCTCAGACATGACCCAAGCACAAGCTGTGTCTGGCCACTGCCACGGGGCTGCACTGAGCAGGCAGAAAAACCTTCAGCCTCCAGAGGTTTTAATTCTCACCATTCTCAAACTCAACACATTTTCCTTTTACATCCCAAGGCATCAAATTCCACTTACTTTCGTTTTAAAGGCACATCTTGATCCTGTATACTTTATCCTGCTTTTTCCCAACCATGGAGGTTTCTCCTTCCCCATGGGGGGCTCCTCAAGCCAAACAAAACTTTGCTTCTCCTGGGAGGAGAGTCATGAGTGTCTCCAGCTCCTCTGCAAGCTGCCCATGTCATCCACAGACCTTTTCTTCTGAAGTATCATTTGAACAGGGGGCAGAGCACAGGTGCACATTACGTGATGACACCACCATGTATTTTTCTGTTACTTTCTGTTTCTAATAAGTGCCTGCATTTGTTTTCGACCAATGCTACCTTATCTACAAGGAGCACAAGATCTTTCACCAAGAGATTAGGGTGTCCCTTTAGCATTCAGGACAGGATCTGAGGTGTCCTTGGCAGGTATTTGCCTGTGCCATAATCTAGATTTGCTGTAGGTGGGATGAATCTAAGGAAGGCGTTTGATCTCTCAGGGAGCCAGGAGCACTCTGAGCATAGTAAGAATGCAGCAGAAACCTCCTCACCTCCATTGCTTTCACCACATCAGGTCCTTTTAGTTCACAGGCATTCAGATGAACCTGTGCCCCTGAGGAAGTTTGTGCTTTCCCTCCCATGGGCACGTGGCAGGCTGTGGGGTGCCCTGCTGCATGGCTGGTCTCTCTTCCCCCATCCCACCCCCACAAAGGCTCACTCATCCACTTTGAATGAAGAATTAAGGAAGAAAAATCTCCAAATTATAAAATTCTGGACCACTCTTTCAGTGTCTCAACAGCACTCTGTTTGCCTGCTTAAATTACACTCTGGCAATCAAGGTTGCATAAGTGCTGTTCCGGTGCCTAGAAAACATAACATTTGAAGACATAAA
>VZTI01002052.1:252422-283583 GCA_013397865.1 Struthidea cinerea
GTGATTTATCATACCACAGTAGCAAACGTTTGCTCTTTTTTCCTAATCTTTTAATCTGTTTAAGACAGGAAAGCTTCATAATGTACAATTTTAAACTGTCAAAATTTACAGAACAAAACGAGTCAGATGTAAAACTGATCATAACTCACAAATATCCCCATTAAAACTGTATAATACAGACATTAAGCCACAGGTCACTTTTCTATTTTTAGGAAAGTGTGCAAAGAGCTAATTGTATAGTACATGTAGATGTTAAAAGTGATGCCATGTGAGCAGGTCTGCTGCTGCTATAAAAAATAGACAAGTATAAAATTACTTCTACAAAATTGGTTCATTGTTTTTGTTGCTTGTAATAAAAAAGTAGACTTGTAAGAATGTTCCTCCTCAACAAACAACAATATTTTGAAACCAGTCATTGTAACTGTTATCCTGTTACACAGGATGAAACATAATTTAGCTACATCAGAGAGTGGTAAGGAGAACTGCTTGTTCCAGGACCTACACGTGAATGCAGAGATATGCTGCCTGATGATGTATTTGTTGAACAGCACGGTCATTGTATCACTGCAGGGTGGGGTGACTGCAGGTGTTTCAAGACTGCTTTCTCTGATACTACAAAAGATAACCTAAGGACCACAACACAGTCATTGAGCTACTCCTAACATCACACTTTGCTGTTTGCACAGATGCACAACCTTTAGCGTTCACTAAACACTTAAGGGGTAGAGAGCACGGTTCATACACAAAATACTTGGTTTCACTTGGTCAGGAAAGGAGAGGAAAGGAGAGGGAATGAGAGGGAAAAGTGTTCTTCTGGTTTTTTTGGGTTTCCCTTTGGCTTTGTCACCTTCCCAGAGGGCAAACGTGGTCCGGCTATAGAGGACTGCATCAGCCAGCTCTCGCTCAGCCACACACACAAGCACACGACAGGTCCTCAGCACCGGGATTCCTCTCTTGTCACTTAGTCCCACACGTGTTGATGTTCTTCCCGTTGGCGGCGTCCTCCACCAGCGAGATGTGGTAGTCGGTGGAGAGCGTGAGGTGGGAGATGCAGCCCACCAGCCCCCGCAGGTACTGCCGGTTCGTGTGCAGGGCAATCTCCTTCATGCCACCTGTGGGAAGGGCAGCCGTGAGGAACCCTTCACCAACATGGGCGCCTGCTCCTGCTTGGCAGGCTGCACACCCAGCAATGCCATTAGCCTTCCTAGTGCCCCTCAGAAGGGAATTCTAGATTACCGGTTCCTCTGTGTTGTTTTAAATAAACACTTCCAGCACTTGAAAGTACAGAGGGGATAAGCAGGAGGTAATGAACTAATTATTTATTGCAGAAATCGTAGCATCAGTAAGAGATGAATAAGCTTGTGCCCAAATCCCCTAAGGTGTGGGGTTTCCAGCTGCCTCTTGCTGTTTCTCTGTGTACCTCCCAGGAGTACCACAGGGCATCCCATGGTCCCTTCACATACCAATTCCCCCATCCCACTCAGAGATGCCTCCTCACAAAAAACAGGCCATGGAGGACTAGAGGCTGCTGTGTGACACCTCCACCAGGAGCTGGACAGAGCTGGAAAGCCCTGCCTTGCAGCTGGCCTTGCATCTGTGTCCTGAATGTGAATAATTAGCACTCACCTACGTAGAGATCTCCATTGATATTTAGCTGCCTCATCTTCCCAGGGGATTTACCGGTCCTGGCACCATAATCGTCCACGGTTACTTTGCCAGACTGTCCATCTCTGAAATGAAAAGCAAAGCACTCTCCTGCATCCAGCCCACAATCAGAAGGGGGGAGGAGCAGCAGCACCTTCCACTTGCCAGGAGACCAGGGCAACTCAGAGCTTGGCAGGGTTAAAGGTGAAGGCTTGGGACTGGGAAGCCCCACAGACACAGTGTTCTATGGCAATCCAGACCTTTCATGTTTTAGGATTTTTTTATAGATGTCAAAGACCTGCAAATGGCAGAGCAGAAAGTGCTGGAAAAGAATCAAATTGCACAGCTAGGGGAGACGGGAGGATGGACACATTCTGACCTGTTGTTAAAAATCAAAGGTAGAGTTAAAAGAAAACAGCAGAAGCTTCAACAGAAGGGAAAAAAATAGGCAAGCTAAGGTAAAACATACTTCTAGGCAGTTTTGTTTCTCACTAGAGCCATTTTACATATGGTCAATAACAGTATTGACAGAAAAGCTACTTGATGGGTTCCTATTCTCACCGAATTTGGTAACAAGCTGTGCTAATGTCAGACTGTGATTTCCAGGGAATCAACCTCTCATGAAGAGAGGGATGTGTGTTTTCCCTGCTGAACACAGTTGCCTCCCATGAGGTAATGAGTTATAAATATGAGTTATATATACACTGCAAGATGTCTGCACCTCCTCCAAATAGAAGAAGTAGGTTTACACTGTCTGTGCTCCAGTGCTTGTGCCAGCCCGCAAAATGCTCACTAGGGAATTTCAAAATGCAGACATTAAAGAAAAATACTCTTAACCCAAATGATATGGGTTTAATAGAATGTCTGTCACAGCCCCAGAATAGCCCTGCATGACTTTGGCAGCCTGCCTTGAGCTGTGCCGAGCTGGCACTGTCACCTCAAATACAGCAATCTTCATGTACATCGGCCTCAAACAGCCAAGCTGCTAACAGTTCCACTCCTAGGCAACGTGTGAGTGTGGAGCCACAGTGATTCACACCCCACCAGCACCCAGATATGCCAGCCAGCATCTTTAATGGCAGGGTGGCCCCCAAGCACCTCCCAGATGAAGCCTGTCCACTTACCGAACAGCCTTGACTCTGTGCCACCGGCTGTCGCTGAAGGAGCCGTTCACCGTGATGGAAGCAATGCCGCTGCCCAAATTGTAGCTACAATTAAAAAAAATTGAAGTGTTACTGCCTTCCTTGAAAGGACTGGTTGCCTGCCAAGTTGCTCAGGCATCCTTACTCCCTTTTGGCTCAGATTTTGGGGCAAACAGAGGAGTCCTTTGGAGTCCCAGCAGCAGTGCTCTTATTTTGCAAAGTCAGTCTCATGGAAAAGCAGGCAAAACTCCCTGAGTCAGAGTGGGTACCACCACCACCTTCCCACAGGAGCAAGAGGAAAGCCTCTGCAGGGTCATTCTTCCCCAAAGCAGGGGATTATGAAGGTCAGTAATCTACAGACCTTCGGCCTAATGGGAGACAGGAGTGGGAAGTTGCAAACACGGTTAATAAATATATTTTTACAAGAGCAAATAAGCATGTGACCTATAATAGATCTACAAATCATCGAACTGTATGGAAGGTTGGGACCTGTGATGTTAGAAAAGACGAAGTCAAATAAATGCAGAGATAATTATGAAGTTCCCTATTTCAGCTGCCACTGATTATTTCTTTGTGTTTGCTTCTACTAAAATTACTCAGCAGATATAATGTCCCCATCATGTTTACACTTCAGGCACCTTAATTTCTGGGTCCCTGTAGCTTGGGCTAAACTTAAAGGAGAAGTAGATGCTACAGCACATCCTCAGGATGAACTAGCCAGAGCCAGCTGCTGCTGGACTTCAGCCTGTACCAAGCAGGAGGGATTAAAGTCAGCACCACTATCTCTTCAAAAAAGACTGAACATGGAATGAACTCATCACCAGGGAAAGGCTCTCAAAACAGCACATTAAACTGTGAGCTGCCCAGAGCAAATTGATTTTCCTAAATTTGTTTCCCAGGGCTTTAAGCACCCCATTTACGCAGGATGCAGACACCAGTCTGGGTCAAAAACAAGAGGATTTGGGTGTTAAGGATTGCATCAAAGTGTTAGACCTTTGATTACAAAAATGAGGTTCATGTCCCCAGTGAATTCCTCTACAATAGATATCCCCCTACAACAGTGAAATAACCTTCTACAGAAGCAGGGAGCAACAGAAAAGATTTACAGCAGCAGGTACACTGTACAGGGAATAAGACCATAGAAAATGGGAAAGAAAAGGTGTGTTTTGGATTTCAAATTGGATCAGGACACAGACATCTAAACTTGGCCTGCAGGAAAATACTTCTGACCAGTTCACATCCCTGATAGTCTTTTGACCACACCTCTCAAAAGGTGAAAAACTAGCACGGCGACCAACCTTTCGGAAAGATTTTTTTTCTGCATTTGTCTGTTCATCATATTTTTTCTTGCTCCCCTTCGGTAAGCAGTGATTGCTTATGAGAGTTTTATTTTGGTAACTTAATTTTTCACCTTCTTAAATGCATGTGGAAGGTACAAATTTTTCAGGAAAGTTCAGCTGGTTTGTTCTAAAGTCTTTGAGTATCTTCATCTCTGGGGAAGAGCAACAACGCTAATAAAAAATGCACTGTGCCTCGGAAGCAGACAGGTGTTCTCTCATGCTGATTAGACATAACAAACCCTCTCTAGGTTTGTACTTCAAGGACACCTTGTTGTCCCAGGCCCCAAAATATGTAAATGAATGCCTTTGAGAGGAGGGGCAAGCTTGGGGTAATTACATCACTAACTGAAAATATAACTGGAGAATTAACCCTGATATGCAAATGGGCCAAACTTAACAAAAGTGTGAAGAACCCGTGACCCGTCGTCCATCTTGGGTGGAGCCTCTTGACTGCCTAAGGTGTACCTTGAAGGTACACCTTCAAATAAATGCCTACTTTTAGTCTCTTAATCTTGTCTAGCCTCTGTTTTCAGGTAGCCACTTTGAGGCATCATTACTACCACGCACCTGGGAAAGACAGCCTCTCCCAAAGACATTTTAAAAATGCACCACTTCTGCAGAGTCAGTTCCTTGTATATAAAACAACGAGGAAACTAAGAGTTTTTGCCAAGTTAGCCACTGATAAATCACATTAAAAAAAAAGCTTACAAGAAATTAATTTAAGTAGAAATGTGCAACTTATCTATGCATCCATGGTAGCAAAGAACAGCCAGTTAAGTAAAAAAAATCAGCTTAAGTAATAACTCTCTGCTACATAATCGATAGTGTCTCACAACAATATGCAATAATGATGGCATCTGTACTTTGCTGTTTCAGTGTTGGTCTTAACACAACCTAAAAGAGCACCATGAGGAAAGACAAGGCTTTCAAAATACAGGAGTCCCAAAAAAGCACCACGCAAAAACTTGCACAGGGTCTGCCTGAGTGTCTGCAAGGGAGAAGGAGATTCTAGAGCAAGAACCCAACATTTCCCAATACTCCCCAATTCCACCATTTCCACAGCAGTATTACTGCTTAATTAAGGGATTCCGTGGATGGTGGCAGAAACAAGGTGTGGTGATGGCTCTGTGTGTGTGTCACAGAGCTGACTATTTGGGGATTTCAGATGGTGGAAGCCCTGCTCCCACGTGCACTCTCTGGCAAAGAGAGAGCCCACAGCGAGCACTGGCACCACCAGAGCTTGTCCTCAACCCCGGCTCCCTCCACCAGCCCTACCCTGCTCTGCCCAACCGAGGTGGCTTTAAGAGACATGCGGGGGGCTTACCAAGAGTATTCACCCACTCAAAAGAAACCTTTTAGAAAATCACAATAAAGCCCTGATGTTTGAAAAGCTGGGAAGAAGGAGTGATGCAAATCTTGCAGCACGTTACCTCTTCAACCAACATCCTTTCCCAGGCAGCAAATGGGACCCAGCACTGAACAAAACTTTGAGGATGTGTCTCACACTGTACCAAGGAAGAAGTGCACTGGATGTGTTGCAGCAAATCCTCTGAGCCCTGTGTGCTACCCAAATAAGGGAGAGAAAGTTTACCTGAATATTAACGCTCCCTCCTGAAGGCCTAGAGAGATGAAATCACTGTTAGGTCGCATGGGACTGTTTCCCCTCCACATCAAAAGACCATCCTTCATTGTGGTCTTAAACCTCATGAACACGTTTGTTCTTGTTCCTGACACCCTGTTTAATGTAGAAGAAGGAAATAATCATAAACTACTAAATTGCAACTGTTTTCTTTTAAAAAAACATAAAAGATAATGCAGTATTTCTTCAACGTTTGTCAGGTGGGTTACTGTTCTGTAGCTCACATATATGCTGATGTGGGAAGGATTCTGGTTCACGTCCCCATTTCCATCATTTCAGAGCATGGGAATTGAACTCGTCTCTCCAGAATCCCAAACACAGTAGCTGCTAGGTTATTCCACACAAATAAGAGAAAATCCTTTTTCTCCTCAAGACTAGTGTGAAATCCAGCCCAAAAAGCATATTTTGAGAATGTCCAGTAGATGTGGTGCCCTCAGAAGCCAGTGAAAGAAGCATAAGAAAGGCAAATCAGAAAGTCCCAGTAGGTGAAAGGTACTGAATGGCAGGTGAGGACACAGGTGAACCCTTCTCCACTCAGTGGCTGAAATAAAGGTAGATGGAGGTATTTGTTGAAACAAGCCTCAATTTTCTGGAATGTGGGGATGCTCTATGGTACAGAGCAGTCAAAAAAGTAACTTTGAGGATCTACACGTTAGGCTAAAGCAGAAGTTAGAAAGGAGTTAATGTCCTTAATCTCCTTAGAGACACAGGCTCTGTCTGTATGTCTGTTCTTTGCCCTCAGGGTAAAGTCTCTCTCCATGTCAGACATATGTGTGCTATTCCTTGACAGGCTGCAAGATGCTCAAATATAAAAAACTAAGGCACCAGTATATGCACCTAAAATGTATTTTCCCTTAAATTTAGACATACTGCAGAAATACAGCCAGAAATACTATAAATATAGCTTAAAACTCGTAAATATAGTACACCCTCCCACATGAGGCTGCTAGCATTA
The DNA here is from genome assembly GCA_013397865.1 of Struthidea cinerea. Classification (NCBI taxonomy): domain Eukaryota; kingdom Metazoa; phylum Chordata; class Aves; order Passeriformes; family Corcoracidae; genus Struthidea; species Struthidea cinerea. The sequence continues at coordinate 259,143 of VZTI01002052.1, forward strand.
TAACATTTCAGAAACAGAATACTTAGGTACGCAGGAGATATATTACCTTTTCAGGATATCTGGATTGTCGTATGTGAGGTAACTGCGACCAATAAATTGTGGGATTTCAATTGCTTCTGTAATGGCTGAGAAGTAAATACAAAAAATTAAGAAGCATGTCAGATAGCTGACATGGAAATGGAAGGAAAAAAAGAGACAAGACTTTTTTATTGATTTACTCCTGCAGAGGCAGGTACCTGCCAGTGGCACAGAACTGAGCTGAACCCACAGTGCTTCGCAAAAAGGCACTCCCAGTTTTTACCTAAATGTAGGGGCAGTAGTTAAGGGAGTTTAAATTGCTGACAGTCCCTCCGTTTACAGCCTTCCTGGCATGAGCATAATGTATTACTCCAACACAAATGTTAGTGCAGAAAAATATGAAGTATTGGGAAAACATTGCAAATTTTATCTTTACCCTCATTTCCACATTCCTCAATTCTCCATGTGGTTCAACACTCCCCCCTGCCAAAGCTCATGCATTAACCACCCTTTTTTATAGGCAAAGAAACTCGGCCCCAGCTCCTAACAGAGCACCATATGCGGAGGACATTAGGGACCTCTCACCCTGCAAAGGGAGGCTGAGAGGCAGCACACACAACCTGTGAGCTCCCTGTTTTCTCTTTCAGTGTATGTGACTTTGCACAGAGTGGCTGCTGCCTGCTCAGACCTCACCCTTGGGGTGCAGTGTGGGGGGCAGGCTATCTCCAGGGAGATCTTATGGGGTGTCCCAGATCACTTTAGGTCTGCAAGCAACTGAGACTATGCGAAAGGCTGCATGGCAGAGGCTGCAGAGCCCCTTGGTGTATTCAACACTGCAGTGCGGCCTTGGGGGTTGTTTTCTGTGTCCCCCATACAGCATTTCTCTAGGGACAGCCCCAGGTACCCCTGTGGTGCATGGCTGGGACAGTGGCCCACACTGCAGCCAGACCTGGGGCTGGTGCACTTCTGCCCACAGATAAGACTCTGGCAAAATAACTCAGCTGTGTGACATAAATCACTGAACATCCCTGATAAAGAGCCCCTCGCCAGGCTATGAGCCTGAACAGATTTTTTGTTGAGTGAACATCCCACAGTTTGTTGCTGATCTCCCATAATTCACTGCTGCATTAATACAAGCCAGTTGTATAAATTACTGAAAATAGAGGCCTTCATCCTATTTTCTTCCTGAGGAATAATCCCTTCAACCCACAGCTAATCCTATCTATATAAATTTCAAGCTTTCCAGGGCAAAGATGCCTGTTTTCTTTATGCAACACAGGGTCTGCCTGGGCTTTTAGACCTCACTGTGACATAGATATGCAACAATTGGTGTAGTCTGGCAGTCAGCAACAGCAATGTGAAATTTAGCTCTAGGTGCCAAGACTGAGAATTTTAGATAGTGACAAATGACTGTTTTCATCCATAGTGAATTCAGGAAAGCTGCCTAATGTGTCTAAAGAAACCACCACAGGCCATGCCCAGTCTGCAGCCTGCCAACGTCGTTCAAGATTGCAAAATTGTGTTATACTGGCCAAACACTCCTCACCAGGTCTGACACTTTCTGAACTGCACAGCCTCTGATGGCAGCAGAGCATGAAAGGAGCCCTTGTTCCCCCATCCCATCCTGCACTAGAGCCCCAGTGCTCTTGCCTTCAGTAGGGGAATGTGCCTGTGTTGTGCAGCAAGCCTTGCCTTTGCCAGAGTACTCTGATTTCCTCTACGGGGCTTAACGGGCTTGCTCTTCACTTGTTTCGCTGACTCTGACTTCTTTGCAGAAAACCAAGCAAATTTTAGCAGTACCCTCGATGCATCCAGGATCTTTGCAGCTGGAAGGGAGCTGGGCCAGTCAGGAGATCTAGGACTAAACACCCCCATTCTTTGCTCATTACCATCCAGCAGACAAGCACCAAAGCTCTCATGGCAAGCAGTAGTGAGCTCTGAACTGCAGGGCAGCCTGAAGTCACACCACAAAACCCCCAGCCAGCTGCCTGGCTCCTCTGCTCTGCAAATACAGGCACCAGCTCTACAGCCCCTGCTCTGAGCTTGGCAAATGCTTCGGATGCAGCTCAAAATACCAACAGCACAATGTTTCAGGAAGTACTATATAACCCTAGAAGATATTTTGGCTTAATGACAAATTTGCCAGGCTTAATGGAAACCCAGCATCCAGACAAAAACAGAGCAGTTTTCACATAATTTGTAGTACTTACTGTTGAGGCAGTAACTTCCACACTCTGCAGTGAGTCAGCACAAAACAAAACAAGAACATTCTTGGTTTATTATTCTAAAGCTTAAAAATCTCCTGTAGTCCAGTTTCATGCCCACTTTTCTGCAAATATGTAACCCCACACCTAGCATTTGCATAAGTGACTACAATCACCTATGAAGGTAGCACTGTTTTTATTATTGGTTTGCCCCAAGTATTTATATTCGTCTGCTCAAAACACACAAAGATGCAGACAGGTGGGACCAGCACCAAATCCTTCCGCTAGTCCTGCTTCTCACATCCCAGTAACTCACCAGGGATCAGCTCTAGTCAAGGGAAAACAAAGGTTTGCTGTTCTACTCCATCTCACGGTAAAAGTATAAAAATACCTTTAGCACTCCCACAGCTTGGACAGAAGATCTAAAACCTAGCAATGCCAGCAGAAACTCTATTGAATCCTCAGCTAATGAACCATTACAATATGAATCAATATCTCATATACCTCATACCAGCATTACTTGAGTTTTTAAGTGGTGTGTATAATTTTGAAGAATGAGGTGCAGTCCTTCATGAGCACTTTGCTTTTTAGGGTTTTTTAAAGCAGCCTGTCACGAAGAAGGATGGAGATATAGCACCTTCACCTTACATACCTTCCGAGTGCACTAATCAAAACCCTGTTGTGAAACAGAAGTGGACACAGACGTGCATCTCACCTTAACCATGTCTACATCCCTGCAGAGACGCAGGTAAGGATAATTTTGAGTAATCTGTTTCAGGTGGTTTTCATCAAGGCTGTCATGGACTGAGGTTTCAGGAGTGATCTCTTTGCTCTCTGCACACCTATCAGAAAACCCTTCAATTTTTGGTGGCAGCTGAGGCTGCACAAGAGCAGGGAGTTTGAGCTGCACCTGAACAGGAGCCACAGGGTGCAGGAACAGAAACCATGACTCATGCATTTGGACACTCTTAAAAATGAGTAAAGGTTGGATTCACATAGGAAGCACCACTCAGGATCTGGCTAAAGGCAAAAGGTGCTTCAGACTGTCTCTGAAAGCCTGGACACCCACTGAGGTGACAACAGGAAGGACATGCCAGCCAAGTGGCAGGAGTGCTGGTACCATGAGCTCGGACACTGCTCCCTGGGCTCAGCACAGGCCAGGAGCCGAGCAGAGGTGAGGAGCTGCGGCCCCAGCACTGCACAGGAACTCACCAAATGGGCAGGCAGTCACACACCCAGGCTGCAAAGCATTCCCTTGACTGACTGCCCCCAGAGATGTGTCAGTACAGCTGCAGATACCATCTTGAAGTCAGGAATTCAGCACCTTTCACAAACCTAGAAAGCCAAAATCCCAATTCTCCCTCCTCCCTACAAAAAAGCCAGGGTAAATGACGTTGTTTCAGCTCTTAGTTAGACCACAACAACGTAAGCAAAGGGGTTTCTTGCATTGTATTTTAATATGACACTTTTGTTCTAAGATATTGTCTGTTTTGAAGAAAAGGCCAATCTATTCATCACAATTTAACCAAAACCACTACATTTAACTTTGAAGTTTATGCCTGTGAGAAATGAAGCAGTGGGTGAAGACAATAATGTCAGCCAGCTGTTCTGAACTGAGTTTACTGCTGCATTACAAAACCTTCTCCTAGAAGTTTTTCAAGATCAAGCTTGACAGAAGTGAAACGTCTCCATCTAGTGGAATAACCCAAAGCACACTTTTTTAACACTCTCCATGCAATCTTATCACTTTCCTGACTCTAAGGTTCGAACTATTATGTGTGGCTCTGAAGAAAAAAGAGTAGCGTGCATGTGGATGAGTCTTCCTCCTTGGTGGTCTCCTTCAGCCCACCAGGGCAGGATCTCTGCAGATGCTGAAATTACCATCAGAGGAGTCAGTGTCCAAAACAGGAATAGACCTTTCTGTGTGTGAGAACAGAGTTTGCTGTCAGCTGTATGGAGGATAAAATTACAAGGGTTATCCATGCTCACGCTTCAGGATGTAACATAACTGCTGGCTGGAGGACCCTGGCAGGAATTCCCCTACTGTATAGCACTGCACAATTAAGGAGGTGTATGAAGTGTTACTGTTCAGTGTTGTTCACCACAAGCAACCAGACACCAGGTTGCTATCTATGGATCCTAGCCCTGTGCTGGGATAACAGTTACTACATTCCTAAACAACAAAACAAATTCTTCCCTAGATACAGGGAAAGTGCACAGATGTAAGGGGAGCTCTGGCCTCTGGGGTTTCTATTTAAAGGGATGTGTACAACAGTGGTTGTAGGTGCTAAATCTTCCTTATTTTTCTGATCAGCTCCAGATCCCTGGGTTGATATCCAGCCATTGTTACCTTTTTGGCAATGTTGCCCATCGAAGCCCAGGGGACAGTCACATTCATAGCTGTCCTTCTTGGGAACGCAGGTGCCTCCATTTGCACATGGTGAGGTCACACAGGGGTGGGCAGCATTGCCGAGGTTGATTCCAAAAGTGAAATCTTGTTTCACATCAATTGTCCGGTCATTCAAGATAATCTATGTGTTTTTAAAAAAAAAAAAAAGTGTGAAAACACATTGTAAAAACTTCCAAATTCAGAGTACCCTCCTGCTAGTTAGAAGATTCCTCTGAAAGACTTCAGAGAAATGTAACTTTGAAAACTTGGCCCAACTCCTATTTCTTGTGTGTTTTCCAGTTGCAGAGGTCCAACCCATGCTTTTGCTCCCCCAATCCACTGGAGATTGATCTCTTTTGTGTCTTGGGAAATAGCCTTAGGCAGCCCCTCTATGTGGTGAAGCTGTGTGGAATTTACCAGGCTTGTGCCTGAACACTGGTGCAATGCTTTGTAGCTGAACCATCAGCTAGGAGGGTAAAATTAGACAAGCGTTGCTGAGGAAAAGCATTTCTGAGATCAGAAAACCTCCCAGGAGATGAGTGTTGACAACAGAAATACTAAGCAGAACAGCTTGTTTTTCACATTTTCTATTGCTTTCTAGTATCTCATCTTGCCTGAAAGAAGCTAGAGTTAAGATGAATGAAAAACATAAATAATGACTTCACAAAACTGTTTGTATATAAATGGAAGAGAGCTGCTAAATGCTGGGATTTTTCCAATATGTCAGCAGCACATGTTCTCCTAACAAAATAAACCTACATTGGTATAATCTCAGCTGACATCTCGGCAAGAGAGATTACATGAGGGCACAGTATCTGATCTCAGCTACACCAAAATAAATACATCTTAACAAACAATAGATTTTAAGGCCAGAAATGAGAAGGTAATAGTTGCTCTGGCTCCTGCATAATTCGGACAATGCACCCTAGGGGATCCTACCCAGAGAAGAGGTTTCATCAAGCACAACACAACTCCAACAGCAGAAAAACATCCAGTCTTGTCATGTGATGGACCAGGGAAGACTCCCTTATGTTTTCAGCCCCTTTCTAAATTTTGACTACATTGTTCCAGAGACTAACAAGCCTCCACGCACAAAAACATGTCTTTTGTTTCTGGTTTTAAACTTATATTCAGTTTCCAGCCCTTGTTTCTCACCATGTCTTTTTCTGCATAATTCCAGCATCATGTATCCAAAGAAATCTCATCCTCATGCAGGAACTAGAAGGCCATAATTAAGTCACTTCTCAGCCTTATCTGACTAAACGAAATAGATTGTGATCTTAGGTCTTTCTATATGCTGCATGTTTTCCAGTAGTTGGTGATGTTTGCAGCTCTATCTCTATAGTTCTCCAAAATCCTACTATGTATGAAGCAGGCAACTAAACATTCCCAGAGCCCAAAAGGCTTGCAATACTCTTCCTTGACATCCCACTCATGCCTCTGAGAATACAAATACACCTTGCTAAGTACATCATAGAGATCCAGGCTCACACTCCACATTTCCCAATCCTTGTAAGCGCCTTCACTCTAGCTGCAACCCCTCACCTTGTAACTGTAACCTGTATTCATTGCTCCTAGGCTATCTTGCAGCTCAAAACGCATTGTGTTTAGTCAAATCTACCTTCCCAATGATGTTCGTATGTCTGACCTGTTCCCATCACTATTATTCACTCCCTCAGTTTTCCTTAACTTCATGTTTTCTGCTGGACAGCTGACAAAGACAGTACAAAATGTCAGACCAAGTGACGAAACCATTTACGCTGAGCTACAATTATTTTTCTGTCCTGGAGCAATTGTTAACATGATCCACTAGAGAGTTTTAAATTTTTTTTAATAAAAACTATTATTAAAAATTTGGGTTTATTTGTTATCTCTTTTCATTAATCTGATGCAATAATTCTCTCCTCTAAAGCTGTGAGGATTCAGGACCAACTTTCCAACTTTATCCAAGTTATTTTAAGTATGTTTAGAAAGAAAAATGTTAGTTCAGTTTGAACGTTCGTTGGATTATTTACTAGGACTGATTATGAATTTACATTTTCTAGAAAAGAACTGCACTCATGCTCAGCTGACCACATGGGAACACCATCCCTAATGTCTGCTAGCAATGGAAAACAGCTCCTCCATTCATGTGCCCCACATAAAATTGTAAGAGGGGAAAGCAGTAAGGAATGCATCTCCATTGTGGTGTAAGAACGCACTAGGTGGACTTTTCACAGTGAAATAATCATTTAACCACTTCATGGTGGGTTTCTGAGGTGAAATCCTAGATTATTTTGATTATTGCCAGTTGAATAAGGGCAGGTTTCCACATAAAGCATGCACTGGATGCAACAGAAATTAATGCCCCCAGTGTGTTTCTCTGGGCACACACCTTCTGGATGCTCCCACTGAAGGGTCTGAGGATCCCAGAGTTCTTCTTCACATCATCATAATTAGGGACTCCACCAATAAATATTTCAGAGCTGCATTTAATCTGTGTAAAAGCCCCCTGCAAAAAGCATAGAATAACATTTTATTAGAATAACTGGAACCACACTTGTATCTTCAGATTAGCCTACATGAGTTGTTACAGCCCTACTTTAGAATTACAGCTTACTTCAATGCCTCTTCTTTGTATAGCTCTGTCGAGAAAGCCATTGTAGGACACTCTCGACTGACTTGCTGTTATCCCAGTCAGAAGTAGCTGAAAAATCTCAAGTATTTCAAAATGGCAATACTGAAGGAAGAAGGAAAGGAAACTGCCTCATCGTGTTTTCTAATTGCACATCTAGCTTTATTTGCGAAGACTTGAGGTACACTGATGTAAATCTATAACCAGAATGAGGTTCTTAAAGCTAAAAATCAGAGCAATGTTCATGCAGCAGAAACTCATTCAGTATTTCCAACATCTAAGAGATAACCTACTGTAAGTTAGTTATCTTACTAAACAAAGTAATGAATATTATCAGGGCTAAATGAAAGAAACACTGAGTTTGCATCAATTACCAGCAGCAGTTGCTCAGGATACCTGATGGGAATATTCAGGGTCCTGGAGCAAACTGAAAGACATTTAACAGCTAAAGACAGAATAACTGTGTAATTCCAGTCCTGCCGAAGCTTCTGCGCTTTCATGGTTGGCAGCTCCCAGCCACCCTCCTCCTGGAGCACTGCACTGCAGCACTTAAAAGAAAAAAAATGAGAGTGTTCATCTTAACCCATCTATCTAAAGAAGTCTTCAGTGCTCCAGTCAAATGCTTCTCACTCAATTTGTTTCCTGACAGGCAACTGGAATTTCAGTTTATTTAAATTTTTGAAGAAAATTCAAAGCTTTGATAAAAGCTTCCCAGTTTGCTGAAAAGCCTGCTATGGGATTTTTCTGCTATGGGATTTTTCTTCTATGGGATCTGGAGTCTGCTTTTCTGTCTGCACTCTCCACTAGGAAAGAATAAAAGACATTTGCTATGCAGGTCTAGCCTCAGGTTCTATCAAGATAGAAAATGTACCTCTGTGCATGCATTTGAGTGCTTAGAGTGAATATCGTGCTCGGTACAATTTCACTTTATTACAAATTTGACTCACTGTGATCACTTGGTGAGCAAAGAACAAAAAGCAAGTCATCAACTGTCTGATTATTGCAGCCCCTACTCTGGCCTGCAAATTACTTTTGAAAGAAGATGACAAAGAAACAATTCTCTTCTGGCCTACCTTTCCAGGACAATATTCAAAAAAGAGGTAAAAAAAGATTAGGTGCATACTTTTCAGCATCGTACTTCTCCAAATTACACCTCTCATAGTGGACACGTTGCTCAACAGACTTAGCCACAACAAGTACCAAGAAAAGAACCTCAGGAATATATATGAACCAGACACAAAAATGTGAGTCCAGTTACATTTCAGGAGCAAGTACAGTCAGATTTTATCTGGACCCCTGCCTTTACAGGGATCATTGTCCTCAGAGGGAAGACCTTATGCACAAATTCCAAACTCTGGGCTTAAGAAAATGTTGCCCTAATGTGTGTATGTTTTAAGCTAGCAAGAGCTTTGAGAGCAGGCTGTGCAGTCGACCACACAATCATTTTACAGTCCAACAGCTGCATTCAAGAGAAGTCTGCCATAAGCTCACCTCTGCCATCCCTTCCACTGGCTTCTGTTTGTCCACTTGCAGGATACCATTCTTTGCCGTGCGGGACACTCGCAATTCGTGCCACTGACCCAGACTGACAGGTTCTTCACTCCTGTTTTAAGGGCAAGAAAATTTTCAAGCATATAACACTGTGCCTTTCTGATATGCTGTGATGTTAAAAAGTCAAGTCCTCTGGGATGATTTTCTAAATAAAAAATAAATATCAGCCACCATGATTCTTCCTTTATAAGGAAATAACAATCTTCTGAGCCCCATCAGCAAAGACCATATTTCTAGAGCAAATAACAAGCACTCTATTTTTATTTATAAATGAAACGCTATCATCAGCACACACTTTAGCTACCTCTGTGCTAGTTTTTCTGCCCAGTCATTTATAACACATAAAAATGAATTTTTGTCTCAGCTGTACATCCTCATTTCACTAAAAGCTTCCCACTTAATGGTTGGTCTAGCCCCACATTCTTCATCCTCTTTTAAAACAGAACTACTTTGTGTTGGCTTATCATCTCTATTTATGCATCCTGTTACATTGACATCTACACACATACACGTGCAGCCCGGATGCCGTACATAAAAGGGAAGTAATTAAAATATGATCCTAATGATGTGATGAGATCTTGGCTAGCAACAATAATCCCCAGTTGTGCAAAGTATTCACCAGTCTCAAAGGAAGCATTTTTAAACTGTTCTTACAATCTTTACTGGCACAGCCCTAATATGAATAGCAGTCTGTATGAAGGGCAAAACCACATTCCCCTTCACAAGTTCTATAGATCTTTGTATCTTGCTTTCAAATGTCATTTTACTACACTGGTTAAAGCATTTTATGTCTAAATGAGATGTTGCAGCCTTTCATCCAGGAGGACTGGGAATTGTGTTTGATTGACCTGCCAAGCTGGAAAAATCAGAACTGTGTTATCTAGGACCCCTAAGACTTTCTAGCTTCCAGTGAAAAAATACAGAATTTCTGGGGATGAAATAATGTTTTGTATTTTCAGGATACTTACATTTAAAAATAAAAATCTCCCACATTTTGAAATGAAAAAAAATGGAAAAAAAATGTAATTTGAAATAGTGAGTCAATAGTGATTCAAATGCTGATTTAAAAACTTATATAATTTTGAAAATGTGACAATATCAATTTCTTTTTTTTTTCCTTAACTATCAACATCACTTTTGAAACCTTTCTGTTGTATTTTTTCCAATCCTTCAAATTTTCTTAAAGCTCATTTTTATCTATTTTGATGATGCTGGCAATATTACTTGACACTTCTGAATGACACTTGGTTCAGAAAACCTCCATAAAAAATGCCATCAAGCAATGCCAGTCACTTCTCCTCATTCGTATGTAGCACCATTTAGGGTTTAACTATATTGGGTAAATCAATAGCTAAGGGAATCTAAATACCTTGGAGAAGTCAATGTATACATATGAAGGAACCAGATAGGTTTGGCCACATAGTAAGTGGCAATACAAACATCATCTCCTCTGCTGCTTAGGCCATGATCATGCTAACCCTCCTGCTTTGCTAGATTTAATTACAGTCAGGGATGATTAAGCCTAGCAGAGTCATCACTTCAGAGCTGCAAGCTATTTCTTGGAATCTTGGGCTTTTTGAAACCAGCATGAGTTTGAAACACTTTCATCCAGTGCTTGAACTCTCCTGCCTCTTGATGTGCTGGGGGGTTACTTTGTCCCATGTAAACCAAAGCTTAAAAAATACACCAGATCATGAAGATCACAATCCTGTGAATGCTCGGCCAAGAAGAATCCCAGGAAAATCCCTCTGAGATATTTCAGTGCTCAGGTTCTGCATCTGTCCACCCACTCAGCATCCCTTCTCCCTGTGGAGCCCCCAGAGCACACTGTGCTGCTTCCATCCCAGGACACATCAGGAAAAACAAACCTTCACCAGCATCAGCTCTCCTACTACTGCTACTGACATACAGAGATAAACTTGCCTCATCCCAATTATAAAGACATTATGGCTGTGTTCTGATTATTCTATAATATCTAACAGCCTGGTGGTCCTATGGCAGAGGTATCAGGATGACCAGAGCTACACCCCCGTTAAAGACAAAGGGTAAGCATGAAGCAGTATGATGAAGACAGACTTTTAAGTGGACATTGACCAGGCAGGCACAAAAAAAGGGAATCTATTTATCCTATTTAATCACTGACAGAGCTGATGACAGGGTGTGAGTTGCACATTTTTTCTAGAAAAAAGAGCTAACAGGACAACCTGACAACTTTCAATGAAGCCTGATGGTCTCACGAGTCTCATCCACCACTCAGCTATCTCACCACACTCTTTTTATTCCAGTGCATGTAGTTCAGGCATTAGCTGGCATCCAGCTTGCTCTTCTGCTTTCCAACAGAAAGGGGCAGTTTCCACTCCCAGGCATGCTTGTGGCTCTCGCCACATTTTATAACCCTACATATCAATTAAACTTCAGTACAAGGTGTTTTGAAGTGCTACAATATTCTTGGAAGAAAAAAAAATCTGCTTTAATACCTTATGGTTGCCAGTAACAGGAATTAGAAGGCTGCAATCAGTATAGATTGAAGCTGTTGTAAGAAGAGCTATTCTGAGCTGGAGAAAAGGTCTCCAAAATTAGCTATTTCTGCCACTTTTCAGCAAGAGAATAGAATAGGGCAAGTATGAAGTGATTCTTCCCTTGATATATCCTCCCAGCTTCTGGCAACTTGTCATTTAGCAATTTCCTGAGTCAGAGGCTGCATCCATACAATTGTGTTTGATCTCCCTCAATGGATCTTTCTTCAAATTTGTCCATTTTTTTTTAACCTATTTATAATTTTGGCATCCGAACTTGCTGTGACAACTAGTTTCCACAACTTATTTATGTGCTGTCTGAAAAAAAAAAAAACAAACCCAAAGAAAAAAGTCTTATTTTCTTTGGTTCCTTATTTTCTTTTCATATTGAAAAAATACAGAATACTCATTAATCTTCATGTCATTCATAATTTAAAAACCTCTATCATACTTCCACCAAACTCCTTTTCCAGGCTGAAAGGTCCTGCTGTATTTTGTGGAAGTTGTTTCATTCCCTCTCCCTGGATGTCAAAACTACTCTTCTTTTTTACATTTTGCTAATTTCTTTTGAAATGAAGTGGCCAGAATAGCAGCAAGTTTTCAAGACAGGGTGCCCTGTGGGCTTTAGCAGAGACGTTCTTCCTTATTCCACTCCTAATAATCCTCTGCATTGTACTTAGGTTTCTGTATTTGTCTCTGAGCAGTTTGCTGTTGCTTCCACAGAACTATCCATGACGAGTCCAGGATCTTTCTCTGTCTGATAACACTGTTTTTCCATAGCTGTGCATTGTTAGGCTTGTGCATTATTTTGCATTTGCTCCCTTGAAATTTCATCTCTCATTTTGTCATCTGAATGGGTTTGCTTGAGTCCTCATTCAGTATAAAATCAGTGCATTTGCCCTAATCACGGTATAGTCAAAATTCCTGATGTCCAGCCACAGGAATCATTGGTATGCAAGACTTGCAGACAATGTACACATTTTGCATAAGCTTTATATAGATAATTTCTAAATATCAGGTCAGCCTGGTCAAACTGGCAGCCTCCTGGGCCATATCCAAGATACTGAGTGCCTCTGTTCAGCCCGGTGCCTTTTCAGAAAGCCCGGGAACAGCTGCCCAGCGACTGGGCATTCAGTTACACAGGGAGAGGGAACAGCATTTTTGAAGAATTTCATTGCTTCCATCCTCCAAGACATTAATTTTAGGATGCAATGAGTCATTCTCAGAAGGTCTGTCTGGGAACCTGGGCGACTAGTTTAAACCACATTTTTATCTTTTAGACAGCTTACGCTATATAAATTGGATGCTAGCCCCAGGTCCCCCAGAGATGAGCACTGTGAGGAAGTGTTGGGACCTGGAGGTGTATCCTCTTGTGCCACCTCCAGCCCAGCACCTACCGCTTGGAACGGGAAACCAGAAAGGAAGATGCTCACAGAAGTGCCCATATTGTGAAATCCTGTGGCTAGAAAGCACATGCATAAAACATTTATAGATCCCCTAATTAGCTATGGTGCAATGTCCCGAAGTCAAGAAGGGAATTACTGCAGTACCACACAGACACAAATGTAACATCTGCAGTAAGATAAAGCACAAAGCTTTGAAACAGAAACTGACGTAGGATGAAAATCCTGTCTCCTTGACCACATTTCTTGTGCTTCTGTGCTTCCTTGGAAGTGAGCACTAGAGACGAAGGGGCTGGCACACCTCATCCTGGGCTGTGTGTCTTTCCAGTCCACTCCTCTCCTGGATCAGCACCGTGGCACTTTGGGGAAGGAAACATGAGCAACACCATTTACCTGATAACAGCTGTTCCCGAGCCACAGTCGAACCTGAACTCCACGTAGCCAGCCACCATGTTAATGGAGAGGAAGTCCTTGCTGTCTGTGTCGTAGCTGTACAAAAGGACACCAGTCTCTAAATCTGGACGAAATGTCATCTCAAACTCCATGAAGGAAAGGTAATTCTGTGGTTCCAAGGGCCAGGGTGTGCTAGCAAATGATCTTAAGGATTCGTTGAACTGAGGTATAGCCAAGGTGAGTGCTGGAAATCCAGAAATCACAAGCAGGTCACTTGAGGCTCAAACATAAAGGATTGACCCCTATCAACCAGTGTCTGCTCCTTTTGTTAAATATTTAAAGCCAATGCTTAGCAAAACAACCTGAATTTTTTACAATCTAAATTTAAAATACTTTTTAATCCTAGCCAATACTGCTTAATCCCTTCCTTTTCCAGGGATGCATTTTTACTATAAAGCATTGTGTACCTTTTCTTTAGTGATTCATAATAGTGTTTTTCAAAGTAGCAAGCATGCACACAATGGGTGGTGGCATGAAAAGTTCCACAGCATAGAAAATAATGCTGCACTTATTTTACTACTTGTATCTATGATTTTAGCAGGAAATTGACATTGTGTCCTTTACATTTCAAAATATACAACTGACACTGGTTTTAGGAGAAAAGTGCGTATTTTTATAGAATTAACGTGCAGCCGTGGAGTGGTACATTATTTTAACTTCCGAATAGGAATTCTGAGATGCTTAAGTACAGTTAGTTTAAATAACCAAAGAGGTTTGAGAATCACAGATTATGTAGGAGCTGGATGTAGCTTCAAAGCAGTAAGGGAAGGGTTTGAGCATGTGACTTTAAAAAGATGAAGTAACAAGTATTCTCTTCTGTCAGTGGAACAGGATGAGACCTTCTCGGCTGTCTCTAAGTGGAAAACACATTGAAACACTGAATAACACTCACAAAGAAATAGAGGCACCCAGCATTCACTCACCTTCCTCGCAATGATGACCTTTAAATCCAAGAGGGCAAAGGCAAATGTAAGAATCTGCTTTGCTCGCAGTACAGGTGCCACTGTTGATGCAGGCTGCCTCATCACAGATGCCACTGCTACACTCACCTAAACACAGGAGTCAGAACGTCAGTCTATCAGAGAAGTTTGTCAAAGATTTATTTGGCTGTTGATCACTGCTACTAACCAACACAGCTTGCTTTTCTGCCTAGATTCTTTCCCAATTTGCCAAATGGTGTGCAATTTAGACAAGGGAACTTGATTATCAGTAATTTTTTTTTTTTATTATCAGACCAGCAAGAGATCTTAAAAATAGCAAAAAGTAGCCCTTACAAGCAAACCATGACAGATGTAACTTTCAATCATTCCCTGGATTACTCACTGTCTGCTCTTCTTCCTATCTATTTTCTCATAAAACACAAATTTCACTAGATTGTTTACAAGCACCATGCCTTGTTTAATTTCAATTATCTTAAGTGCTTCTTTGTTGACTGTAAATTCATGCCATGCTGAGCATGGGAAGTGTTAATCATCATCAATTAATCTTATTATCCAAAATGAGGTTGTCAATCCTCTTGTCCACACTAAAAGGGATCCACATCATCAACATATGGGCTTTTTAAGAAGTATCTCTACTACTCTGGCACATCAACTTAAGTAACAAGGAGATTATTTCTTCTTGCTGGATTTTATCTAAATTTCTAGAACAAATAAAGTCTTATTTGCTTCTTAAAACGGGTATCTATAAAGTCAGATTATGCAACCGTCAAATGTACATCTGATTGAAGTTCTGGTTGAATTTATTTTCTCCTTTATTTTAGTTTCTGATCAAGTAACTCTCTCTTTGTCAATAGTAACAAACTGATTGTATACGTTAAGAAGATCAAGTAAGACTTTTGAGGTGTACAACTGTAAGCACACCATTTGGAGGGGCTTAGTGTTTCGTGGCAAAGTAAGAATTACACATTTATTTTGAGGCACATTTAAGCATCACTTCTGAGATGACAAAGGTTTCATGAGGCAGCTCTGACAACAGTTTTGCAATTTGAGGTGATTAAGAGAAGTCTTGAAAAACTATTGCAAGAAGGGGATATGCCCTTTTTGTTTTGTTTAAACACAGCACTCTGATTGCAAGAACAGGTTCCAGAGCAGGTCTCCACACATCTTCAGTAAGACACTGGTGTTTGTACAGCACCAGCTTTACAGTCTGAATTCCCATCCCAGCGCCAGAAAGAAAACCACAGACAAGCGTGCAGATGAAAATGGCTGATGTGCTGGTCCATCCCAATCACTCTGCAGTCCACAGTGGAAGATCACCTTTTCAAACTAACTCAGGACAACTCACAGGTCATCTGGTACAACTCCCTGCCAGAGCAGATTGTCTCGTATTGCTCATCTACTAATCTCCTACTAGGCCCACTTTTCATTGTATGGAGGGAAGGTCTAAGTACAGCAGCCATGACACAGGACTCCAGAGCTAACCTGAGGAGCACAGACAAAACATACAGGTCCCCTAGAGGGGAAAAAATGTGCCTTCTCCATGGAAGGGGACAGTTACATCTGCCCCATGCCCAGCCATGGGATCAGGGCTGCTGGCAGTGCTCACTGAGCTATCTTTTTCCCTTCTGGTCTGCACTGTAATGGTCACAAGTGAACCAAAGCAGGACAGGTATCTTGTTGCTCCGATCCCTCATATACTCACCAGTTATCGTGACACTGACAGAATAGCACTAGCTCTATTTTATAGGCAAGGAAACAGAGCCAAGACATGTGTGTAAACAAGGATCTCTCTGCATCAAGTGTGAAGACACAAACAGAAAACCAAGACAATGCTTATCTTTGCTGCATCTGCTGCAGTGTTAATCAGTGTTGGCAGTATGTTCAAACAGATCAGAGTTAAACAGATCAGAGAAACAGAAAAGAACAAGGAAGATAACAGCAATAGGACCAATCACAGAATCACTGCCTTGAGAAACAGCTTGAACTGGAACAGTCTTGGTATTTAAGGACAGGCTGCTCTCCCAGCGTCCCAGTGACTTTTCACAGCCTTTGGGCCAGCACAGGTGACTTTGCTGAAGAGGCAAACCACAGGTGTGTTGGCTGCATACGCTAGGCTGCAATGGCAGATGAAGAAGGAGGGAAGCTGCAGCAGGAGTCCAGGCTCCTGCCATGCCCATTCCGAACGATGGGTGCTGCCTCCTCTGTTGGTCCCTCAGGACCTCTGCTGTAGCCAGAAGAGAGAGCACAGGGAGGGAAGGACCCCTTCCTCCCCAGCCTCAGTTCTGTGATCCGTGTAGCACATCACCCCTGATTTATACACTGTGCCAACAGAAAAAAACTCCAAGAGACTGACTGGCAAAAGTCATCCCTAAATCCTAGCAGAGTTTACTTGCAATTTTTTTATTTTAAGTTAAACTTACATGACCTATTGTTTGCAAGTCTCTTCTGGTACAGTTTCATACAAATGTGTGCAGTCACACAAGGACAGTAAGGCTTTATCAGTTTCGAGTCACACATGGCAGAGCACAGCATTTATTTTCATTGATGTTGACTGTTAATGCAGTAGTATGTGGAGCATTCATGGATGGGAATGAAGCTAGCTGCATCCTAAAAGGCAATAGAGATTAGGGCTCAGAGAAGTTCAGCAGGGCTTTCATCTGTCTAAATTCCATAGATTCTCACTCTATCGTGAAGTGAGTGAGTCACACTCTGCTTCCAAAATCTCACTCTTTTCAGCAACTGTTTCTTGGGCCAGTCTGTTCTACCCCTATATTGCACAGAAGTTTGGGCATGGTATCTAGAGAATACAGAGCAATTGTTAAGAAGTTTCTCATAAATCATTTCCTGCTTGGGATGTCAAATGCACAGCTACAGAAGAGAAGAAAGATGACTTTGTGGCTGAGGCATGGCATGGCGATTCCAGTGATATGGAATCTATTTCTCGCTGTTACCACTTGCCTTCTGTCTTGGGTTTACTCTTATTCTTACACTATTTAGACTGGGAGATCATTAAAGCAAGGATTTTGTTGCCCTGCCTTTTTTCAAGTGCCCATTGCATGGATTAATAAATGAGACAGGACCAGTTAATTTCCTTCCCTACTTCTCCATCTTTTACTCTGAGAAGGGAAAATAATGTTATAATAACACTTCATAAAGCTGACGGAAGTATTTATTCCAAGCTATTTTTAAATCATACCATGACTCTGGGTAGCAAAACAAAGGATGGCATACAGGAAAGCCTATATGCTTCAGCAGTGATTGGGTGTAACTCAGAAAGCCCTCTGTAACAGCCACAGGACTGCTGTGGGGCTGAGAGATCCACGCATTACTTTGGACAAGTGCAATGATGTCTTTAGGCAAAACACATTTAGTTGGGTCCATACTGTTTCAAATGCAAGCTCAGCATACACACTATTGATTTTTGATGACATGACTGTGTCAGTCAGGGGCATGAAGAGGTGTCCTGAGAGATGCTGGCAGAAACACCAGCACAGTTGTAATGATATCTGCAACACAGATTACTTGCAATTTTTTTATTTTAAGTTAAACTTACATGACCTATTGTTTGCAAGTCTCTTCTGGTACAGTTTCATGTACCAGAAAAAAACAACAAACCAAAAAAAAAAACAAGATACTGCTTGCTCAGGAAAATGGGTTTACTATTTACCATGCACAGTACGTGTGTCCACAAAGGGCTTACTTGTGCAGTGTGGTGTACCTTCCTACTACAGACCCAGCAAGAGCAACGTGCAAAGGAACAGAGGAAAACCAGGCCAAAAATAGAGATCACACCTTCCACCTCTTAAACCTGGACCATCCCTCAATTTGTTCCAACAGCATAAAAGGTAACCCCGGGTTAGTCATGGATTAAAGACCCCACACCATTACACTTACCCACGTCAGCACCACTGAGAGCTTTCCCTAATGGCCAGGGTCTCATATCAATTATCTTGCCATTGATGCTCAGTGACTGGACGCAGCCCTGGAACCCGTGGTTGGTGCTGGTGGCCCTGACCAGCCAGTACACGCTGGGAGCACCGCCAACGTAGAAGGGAGTCTGGAAGGTGATTTTGCTGTACTGGCCCTGAAGGGAGAGCAGAGCACAACGTGCTGTGTAACAGATGTAACATAGGACAACTCATTAAGCCACAGTAGTTTACAATCCACTTCTTTCCTCCATGAAGAATTGTGTCAGGGAACACGTGGGTTGTTCATTGGTAATTCCTTCCCATAAGTCATTCCCTAAATCAGTCCACCATTTGAAATCAAACTTTTTCACCTGCATCCCATCATGATAACATGAACTACTAAAAGCACAATAAAAAAGACTAAAAATCACTGTTTTGAGGAGAAAGTGTGGTCTGTCTTTTGCTGCAATTTCTTCCTTTCCTTTTGCCAAAATTGTTTCTCTTCTAAACCCTAAGCCCTGAAGGACAGCGACCAATGAGATACTGTCTTTTGGACAGAACCCAGCTAGTGTTTAGCATTGAATAATAATGAAATGACAAAAAAAAAAAAAAAAGAAAAAAAAAAAAAAAAAAGGTAAAAACAAATAAAAGGCAAAAAACAATAAAATCACAACTTCAGTAGGGTTCTGCTCACTTTGCCATTGCTAAATTTACTGCTCATCTCTTTTTTTGGCTTTAACAAATCTATAGAAACCTACACACACAAGTTTACTAGCATTGCTACAGCGCACAGGAAAGAACAAAAAACTTCAAAAACTAACAGAACCTTTTTGGACTACTGGATCAAACTCCATGCTATTGTGGCCAACTGAGTCAAAATTCCTTCCACAAATTGCTCAAAATATGACTTTTGCCTCCTACTCAACAGTTCTTTCAGAAGTCACGGACCTTTAGAAGAAAACACTCAAAATTCTCAGTTATTCGGGGCCAGTTTTTACCAACCAGTGCTTCTGGCAGCCCTGACCTCCAGCCTAAAAGCTTTCTGGATTTTTCACCCCTGCCCTGTTGCCATAGGGTTTCTAACAATAAATTCTATCCCCATAGCCTGTATTTTGCCATGCTAAATAAGCTGAGGTTATTGAGTCTGCAGGTGTTCCCTCACACAGTGCACTGCAGAAACTGTGCACATCTCTCCTGATTCACATCTGCCCTTTGCATGGCCTCACAGCACTGGTAACAGCAACACATGACACACTGAAATTCTTTCCTCTGTCATTTCCAGCTGATGAGAACTCAATGCACTTCAATTTTTCCCTTCGGTGCCTGTACATGAAAAGGGAAAGTAATAAGATGTCTGAAGCTGCTTTCTTTCAGGGCTAGGGATGGCATGCTAATAGCAGCCATCAAAGGAAAGACATCTGAAACAATTTGAAACTGCCTTTTCTTCCAGTGCTGTAATTTTGTTTTCTGGCCCAGCAACAGATGAGCAAGTCAAGGCGTCTTCCTCCACTATATTTTATCTTGTCAGCCTTGTATGAGCTTGCTGGTGTTAACAAAAGTCAGGGCAGACTGTCTATCTCCATTACTATGCTTAAATCTATGTCCAGAATATGCATGCAACTACACCTCTGCATACAAACCTTGTGTGGATACATGCATATTATACATAAATATATACTCATATACACATATGCACATAATTTTTGTGTCTGAGGAAGCAGAGCAGCTCTCTGAGGCTTGAAAAAGAAAGCAATCAGGGACAGCAGCAGCTGTACAATCCAGTAAACTTCTAGTAGCCTGTATTTGAGAATGGCATAGGGTAGCGGAAGGGTGGCAGAGCAAACATGAAGGACAACAGGGAAACCGTGATGGAATTCAGCCCTGAGCTATTTATCTCTACAATTTCTAGACTATGTATTTGGAAGAGTAATCTGTACACTGATCCTAGTTCACTAAATGTCCTAACAGCAGTAAGTAAAACTGCACCTTTTAAATCTAATCAGACTTCTGGTGGCCATCAAAAAAAGGTCATCATAACCTTGAGAGACCCCAAGATAGAGCCTCAGGGGCAGGATTACCAACCTGAGATTTTCCTGTCACTGGAGCATTGTTGTCCATCCTGAGCCAGCCGTTCACCCCATCTCTGAACAATGTGACACTGTGCCAGTTCCCCAGCCTGATTTTGTTTTCACTCGTTATGACTCCAACACCAGTGCCACAGTTGAACCTGGGAGCATGAGACAGAGAGGGCAAGGTGACAATATTACATTAACCAGATAACCAAAAGTTGGTTTTAGACTCCAAATATTCTTTTGCACTCTCTGTTCCACACTGCATATTAGCACAGGAAAATTAGACAGCAGGTCTACATGTGATCTGTTCCAAGTTTCAAACTTCATTATCTGTCTTTCTAACATGGAGAAGATTTTGCATTCTCTGTCCATACCAAGTGCATTGCTAAACTTGCCAACAGCTGAAACTGCTTCGAGATGGAGGGTATTACAATCTGAGTTCCTGCTATCACAGTAATTTCTCCTGGGAATTTTTCTAACTCCCTGGTGAAAGTGTTACATTAATAACTCCGCTAGTCTATATGAAACTCAGCACTGATTGACAGGAAGACCTCCAGGAGACCTGAATGTGCACAAAATGTGCCATTTTCCCTGATTGTCATGCATGCAGGTGAACAGAAACACAACTAGGGCACATCACCCACTTTGTTATTCCCCATTTTCAAAGGACTCACCCTCCCAAGTAAGGAGATCCTGGAAATACTCTTTCACTTGCTTCATATCTATCAGACTGGAAGAAACACTCTCCATCTTCATTTAAAAAACCTGCACTTCTCATCTAAACAAGGTATATAAGGTGAAGTTCCTGGCCCCTTGCTGGCATTACATCCTTTATTTTGCTACATTATCTGCAAGTCTTTCGCTGTGAAGCAAAAACACTGACTCAATATACCAACAACACACCATCAGCTTGGCAAATACAGTGGCTCACTGGCATTTCTGGTAGCATAGCTGTGAGCCCCAGACAAATGCCTTAAAGAAAACTGATCATTTTGTCTTTACACTGAGGTCTGAATAAAAGAGCTCAACAGGGCACATGTTCACAGACTAAAGGATGAGAGAAAAAAGTATTAAAGAACCCTTAAATAAAATTATACTGTCCATTCTGTGCACTGTATGGGGCAGAAGTCAAAGCCACTGGGATATTCATCACATATAGCAGTTCCAGGAGGCAGAAATAGCCCCTTCTCTTTACATCAGATTTAGGATGGAGGTTTTACCTGAACTGGAGGCTACGTCGGATAATTGCCAGTGACATAAAATCACCACGACCATGTTCATTTTCTCCACAGTACAGCAGCAAACCATCTTCAGATTCAGCCTGCAATCATTGTGTCAACATGAAAAATCAAAGCCTCACAATTACAGATAAAAGCAAGCAGCAGTGGGGGACTTTTTATAATTTTTCAGATTGAGTTTTTAACTTGCAGAATCAGAAAATGTTTGATCAGTTTTGAATCCTGCATTTGAGAATCTAGAAAATCACTGCTTTAATGGCTAAACAATTTAAGACCATCTCTTAAAGTATGGTATTATCAGACCTGAAAAAAAGCCTGGAAGTATTAAGGACTATCAGACATGTCCCATATGAGACTCCTGGGTAAAAAGCAAGACTATCCTAGCAAGCCCAGTAAGTGTAGACACATCAGACTCACTGCACATGAATACATACACCCTACTTCACTTGTTCCATGAGACTGACACTCCTCAAGCCAAACAATCTGTGCTGGCAGCATTTCTCCATATGTGTGTAGCAGCTGACACAGTGGCTTTTTGCTGCCATCCTGCATTTTCAAATTAAATTGCCAGAGGAGGGTAAGATCGCCACTGAGGCAACGCACTGCTGCTGCTTCAGTGACAGTCTCCCTCTCAGACTGTGAGGCTGGTGAGTCTGCTTTATATGGGAGTTGGGGTGCATCCAGGAGTTTGGCCACCCTCCCTAGCGGCAGCCCTACATCATCTGTCCATAATGAACAGACAGCACTAACACTAGCCAGCGTGGGATGTACCCCCACTTTACACCTGCATTTTAAGTAGTATATATCCTGAATGTGTTAGTAGCCCATGTCCCAAACTTCAGAGGCGGAAAATAATGTCCACTTAAGTCCTGCAGGGTGGGAAAGGAACTCTACATATAGGGCAGTGTTTTGCTCAGTATGACAGGATCATAGTTTCTTGTCCACAAAAATACTGCATACTGCTTCCAAACTCTAATTCACAAAAATTCTGGGTGTTCTTCAGCCTGCAGCTCACCCACGTGACTACAACCTTGCCAGCATACATGGCTGCTAGTCCACAATACCACTATTACTAGTCCCAGGGATTCTCTCATGCAGTGCCTACCAACAATGGATGAAAACACTACAGCTGCTTACAAACTTCATTTACATTCACTGAGGGTTAAGCCAGATCTTTGCAGATGAAGGTTATGCACAGGTTCACCACAATTACA
Source organism: Struthidea cinerea (assembly GCA_013397865.1). Lineage (NCBI taxonomy): Eukaryota > Metazoa > Chordata > Aves > Passeriformes > Corcoracidae > Struthidea > Struthidea cinerea. The sequence continues at coordinate 281,664 of VZTI01002052.1, forward strand.
CCAAAAGCTATACTGAAGCTAAATTATTGTTCTGTTGTCCACCACATCAAAGTAAGTAAATAAAATTTAAAACACCTATGTGAGAATTGCTTAAACTTACCCTGAATTCAAGGGTAATTTGAAATGTCTGATAGGATTTTTTCAGCGGTTCAAAAGTGATATATGAGTGGCCAGAGAACTGAGGATACTGGATACTAATGTCTGAAAAGCAAAGAGGGAAGCATGTTATTTAGCAGTTTTCTTCCATATAAAAATCAATATACACATTTAGTACTAGATAACAACAGGTGGCAATGAAAGGCAGAGTACCTCCAGAGACAACCATTAGTCAGCAGCAGTCAACAATCAGTTAACCTATTGCCTTGTCCTCCCACCACTTTTTACAGCTAATTCCTTTATTCCCAAAGACCTGGTGAACTTGGAAAGAAACAGGATACTGAGGGCCAAGTAATGCTCAATAGTTTAATCAGAGAGTTCAGAGGAAATTTCTCTAGGTTTTCATCCTTGTTATAGAAGACAGAACCCATCAACTTTATATTTATCTTCTTTTAAGAATTCACTTAACAAAGAGAGGACAAAGTATATTTCTGTTCTGCAGGATTACAAAAACATATGTGGGAAATATGGCCAGACTCTAGGCAGCATTAGTCACTGCTGCTCCATAGCTGCTGCATCCAGCATCTGGAGAATCACTGGATGTCTCATAACAGCCCAGAAGCTTCCAGCACTTCTCTCAAGTCAGCTCAGGGCAGAAGCTAAAGGGAGTGATGGGGAGAAGAGAGTCCCTGCAGGCATCTTTCCAACCCTGACTGCAACAGTGGCTCTTTTTATTGCTCTTGTCAAATGGCATTATCAACCCTCACTCTTTGCTGTCTTATGTTAGACCCTGACCCTGAGAGAAAATGAAAATCAGAGATGTCCTACCGCTAGCCACTGTCAGCTGTAAAATTACCTTTGCAGCTAATTTTCCTAAGAAACACTGAGGACAGACACAGTTTCACGCCTGAATTCTTGTATTTGCAGTGGATTTAAGTCTAATGAGGAAGGAAGGATGAGGAGTCCTATTCCTCTTTGCTATTTGAATACTGAGTGTGTTTTTCTCACTCAGTTTTTGAACCTGGATAGAGTTCTCTCAGCGTTTTTGCTTGCAATGCATACATTTTAGGCTGAGGTGAAGGGAACTGGTGCTATAGACCTGAATGCAACTTCAGCAGAGAACAATTAACTCATGTCCTGATCACAAGCCGAACTGACTGACTTGGGAACAGAGTGCCATGCAGCTGTTGACTGTGAAGAAAAGTCTGTTTCCATTCAGATGAATGCATTATTTAACAATATTGGCTGCTGAAGATAAATTCAGTACAAAGGAGTATTGGCACATGATGCTTAGTCTGGAATAACACACACCCCTGTGAAAAATGAAGCATTTGGACTGGATGTTAACAGACTGCTTTACAAGTTGTATATGGCCATGTCAGTTCAAATAAATCCTCAACTCTTTGCACTTGATCAAGGCCTAAAATCACATCTGCAGCTGTTCCATGTTGCTGAGCCACAACAGATCGTTTTCAGAGGGAGCTCTCTTTGTTCCAGAACTCCAGTCTGAAGAAGATAAAACACCCTCAGTGTCTGTATCCCTGATGCATGACACTGTGCAACAGGAAGGTCTAACATGACTCTGTAGAAGAAACATGGGTCCCTGATGCTCTGCGGTATGGTAGGGTCTTGGCAGATCAGATCAGCACGTGGCAGGATGGAAAATCAGCTCTTTCTTAGCTGGAGGGACAGCCACCACATTTATTGTGGTGGAGCTGGACCACCACAACAAATGGAACATTTTGTCTGCATGAGCCCCAGCATCTATCTGACCCCTTGGTCACCAAACCAGAAGAAAAATTACCTGGTGAGCCAGTCCAGCTC
>VZTI01002052.1:289874-333388 GCA_013397865.1 Struthidea cinerea
TGGTGGCTCCAAAGATGGAGGTGCTGCTGGCCAAGGCTGGGCCAGTTAGAGATGGTGGTAATGCCTCTGTGAGAACGTATTTAAGAAGAAGTCAAAACAAAGTTTGTGGCGCAGTTTTAATTCCAGCCAGAGCAGAGCGGGGTGAGAACATGCAAGAGGAACAGCCCTGCAGACACCAAGGTCAGTGAAGGAGGAGGGGGAGGAGCTGCTCCAGGAGCCGGCACCAAGATTCCTCTGCAGCCCCTGGCGCAGCCCATGGTGAGGCAGCTGTGCCCCTGCAGCCCCGGGATGAGCCCCACCCCAGAGCAGGTGGGTGCCTGAGAGGAGGCTGTGAGCCCACAGGAGACCCAGGGAGAGGGGCCCAGCTCCTCAGACCCTGGAGCAGCCTGTCCTTGAAGGATCGCACCTGTGGAAGAGTGACCCACTGCTGCAACAGTTTGAGGGTTGCTGTTGCCTGTGGGATGGACTCATGCCAAAGAAGTTCATGGAAAACTGTCTCCCATGGGAGGGACCCCACGGTGCAGCAGGGGAACAGCTCCTCTCCCTCACCAGCGAGAGAAGCCCTGGGTGATGAACTGACCACAACTCCCACTCCCTGTCTCCTTGCGCTGCTGGGGTAGGAGGGAACAGGATGGGGAAGGTGTTTTTAAGGGTTTATGTTACTTCTCATTATACTGCTCTGATTTTGTTAGTAATAAATTCCCTTCATATCTCTAAGTTGATCGTTTTGCCCATGATGATATTTGGTGAGTGATCTCTCCTGGTCCTTATCTCAAACCATGAACCCTTCATTAAATTTTCTCTCCTTTGTCCAGCTGCAGAGGGGAGTGAGAGAGTAGCTCTGGTGGGGGCCTGGCATCTGTCCAGGTTAACCCAGTCTTTTTATTGGACAATGAGGGCAATCATGATGATTTTAAGATGAGGATACTAACTGGGAGAAGTAACGGGCAAAACAAGTACTGAAAAGTGTTAAGTGTTAAACAGTAGAATGATTGTGGGGAATTTTTGTTGTAATTATGGTGAAGGATCCAGGGGTGGATTTTGTGTAAATTGTTAATTTTTGTTCCGTGTTGTGACAATTTTATTTTGGTTTTGGTGTTTTTTTTCTTTAAAGTTTACCAAAAAAGGGATTTACTGGTATATCATGTACACTATCTTTTTAGTATCACCTGCAATATCCTTACTTCTACCTTGATTCAGACTTAGATGTAGAAGCTCTCAGTGAAGAAAGCCAGCACCAGTTCGCAATCTGCTCCTGCTTCCTTCATTCTCTCGATGAAGGCACTGCTCATTGGCTTCCTTCATTCTCTTGACCAAGAGCTTTGTATTCTGCTGCTTCCTCCTTGTTCTTTTGAGTGCTCTGCTTCTTCAGAGCAATATGCCTGCGCTTGCGCTGCAGCACTCCAGGAGTCCCTAGTCACTGGATCTTAGGAGCCTTGGTTCTGTGTTTCTTGCCCCCCTTCTTCACAGGCTTCCTCACAACATACTGACGAGCATCATCCTTCTTAGACAGGTTCAACAGCTTGCAGATCCTGCTGGTCCTCTTGGGACCAAGATGACAGGGTTGTGTCCATCAGCCCAGCAACGTCCTTTTCACCCTTCTTCACTATGACTAAGTTCTGGACACTCAAGTTTGCATCAACAGTGCAACCGCTAATGGATTTGCGCTTTATCTCTCCAGTTCTTCTGGGGCGATTGCAGGAATGGCCCTTGCTGAGTAGAAGGCAGACACATCCATGAGGCAGGACACCTTCACAGAGAAGCCTTTGTCAATGCCACCATTGATCCTGACAACACATCCCTTCCACTCCTCACGGAGGGAATCAGCCAGGATCTCTGTGGCCATTCGTTTCTCATAGAATGTTCTTAGCTTGCACCCATCATCCACTTCAATGAGCTTCTGGTAGCCAGTGGCTGGGAAAGAGATGTTCAGCTTCATCCTGCTCATGCCTTGACGCTGCTGGAAAGGGCAGCACTAACTCAGCTTCCAGCATTTGCAGCAATTTTCAGCTCACTGAATCACAGAATTAACTAGGTTGGAAAAAAGACCTTTTAGATCATCGTGTCCAACCTACAACCTAACACCACCTTATCAACTAAACCATGGCACTAAGTGGCACATCCTGTCTTTTTTTAAACACCTCCAGGGATGGTGACTCCACCACCTCCCTGGTCAGATGATTCCAGTGCCCAATCAACCTTTCAGTGAAGAATTTCTTCCTAATGTCTAGCCTAAACTTCCCCCCGAGCAGCTTAAGACTGTGTCTTCTTGTTCTGTCATTGGTTGCCTGGGAGAAGAGACTGACCCCCTGCTGCCTAAAACCTCCTTTCAGGTGGTTGTAGAGAGTGATAAGGTCTCCCCTGAGCCTCGTTTTTTCCAGGCTAAAACTAAATTTCCATGCATTTTCAGTGAGCTTTCGGGGATATTCCAATTTGGCCCCTACTCCCAGCTCACCTTCTGGGGATGGTTCCGAGAGTTTTTAGTCTCAATCCTGATCTTTAACTTTTGGAATGAGTAACAATAATCTGGGAGAAAGCCAATGGGGTATCAGCTCCTTCTGGGGCATTGTCTGGAAGCTCACCACTTCCCTCATGCTCCCAGTACTTTTATCACATGTTGGAGTGGGCAGAGGGATCAGTTCCTCCTGCCAACAAGTCCAAACTTTTCACGCAACAGTATGGATTCTGATTAAAAGACACAGCTCTTTGCCATGTGCTTTTTCTTCAGAAAGCTTTATTTCATTTCCCAACATCAGCAATATTTTCAAAAGAGTCTCTGTCCTTTGTAACTTAGTTAATTCTGCTGCAGGGTGTGGTACCATCACCATCAGCTCCTCTGCATCATAGTTAATGCCTTAAAAAAGAGCAGGCCTGAGGCTGATTATCAGGGGGTGGCTCCAATGAGTCATCCCCCTCCTCCAAAGTGTGAAGGGAAGTGACATCAGTGACCAGGGACTCCTGAGTCCCTCTCTACCTCCTCATCTTTAACAGGTGGGTAGAGTTCAGGGTGTGGGGAGGAGTCTGGCTTTGGTGCAAACTCCTCCCCAGGTGTGAGGTCATGTTGATGGTGGCTCAGCACCGCCTCCAAATTGACATGCATGCTTCCCCCAAAGATGGTAATTTTCTTTTCTAAAGCTCTGCATGAACTGGTTTAACAGGTTTCTCAGGTTCTGGGCTAGCTGCTTTTGGGCCATCAGCCCTGCCTCAGCCCTGAGGCAAGCATTGTTTCAGCCTTCAAGGCAATTTGCACCTTTACCAGCTCCTCAGCAAAAATGTGCTTCTCTTTTTGGGTAGACATTTCAGACTCCCTTATGGTTTTTGTCCCTTTTAGGACAGCCATCTTAGACTGACCATGTACTCTGTGGGCAGCCATCTTAGACTGACCACGTGCTACCTGCCCAGGAGGTTTCTTTTCCCCCTTTGTCCAAATTCCAATTCTCTCAGCTGCGACTTGCGGTTTTTGCCAATTTTTTCTCAGAGACAAACTTTACAAGTGTACAGCAACTTCACTTGGAGAGCAATCCAGGCCTGCCCTTGACCTTATTGCTGGAGAATATTAGTTTTAACCAAAAACTTTCTCTCCTTATATTGCAACTAGCAATAATCTCCACACAAAGCAACTCTTTGCCAGAAGTCGGAGTATCCAGCATGACTACGCCAATATCCTTTCCACTCCTCACCAAGGGAATCAGCCAGGACCTCCATGGCCATTCGTTTCTCATAGAATGTTCTTAGCTTGCACCCATCATCCACTTCAATGAGCTTCTGGTAGCCAGTGGCTGGGAAAGAGATGTTTTCAGCTTCATCCTGCTCACGCCTCGATGCCATGGGAAAGGGCAGCACTAACTCAGCTCCCTTCATTTGCAGCAATTTTCAGCTCCCTGAACCCTTTTGCTTTTAAGTCAGGTCTGTGCTACTGTCACCAAAACTGCTGATAAAACAAAAACTCTCCAACAACATTTTTTAGTGTTAGAGAATGAGGGCATTCTTTATTTTGGCCAGGATGTTGTTCTGGCCAGGATGTGCAACAGAATCATTTCATCCACGCATTGCCCAGGTTGTGCAGAGAAAATCATTCCATCACACATGGCTCTTTACTAGATTTTTCACATACTTATACAGTCAAAACCCAGAGAAATCCATTGTTTCAATGTTCATTAGTCCCAAGTTACACAGTTCTTAGTATTTGGTTTTCTATTGGTTATTGATCTCTTTGCCTTTGATACTAATTAGGTCCTCATTCATTCTTTTATTGATCTTTTCCCAGACCAGGTGTCTCTGGCACACCAGGGAGGATGATCGGGTGTTGATGTTCATTGTGGTCACTTGTATTTTGTGCATCCTCTGGCAGCTCCCACTCCATTGAGATGTTAAGCTCCTCAGGCCTTGCCCAGGGAAGAGTCTCTTGAAAAGAAATTTCCGTTCCCTTCCTCCTGGGCGAAGATGAACAAAACCCCTGACTAAAGTTAGTTAAAAATTTTAGAAGTTGTATAATTTCCAACACTACTACTTATTGCCTTTGTATTATGTGTCTGAAAGTATTTCAGAACTAATTTATTTCTTTTAATGTATAAAACTGTAATTTGCCTAAGAGCAGTGGAAGCCATAAGGATAATTTGGGAATAAAGAAAGGAAAAATCACAATCATGTGTCAGGGGAAACAATCTAATGTGTACCCAAACAACCTGTGATGCACAAACTCCATTTTCTAACTTAGAAGTCATAAGCTACAGAATAAATATCTGTTATTGTCAAAATGCTGTCATTTTTTTTCTCTTTTCAATCAAACTTTCTATTGGCTTAATGGGATGTAAGTTTGATAAGGATGGCAGGAGTGAAGCAATGCAAAAAATGAAGTATCTTTATATTCATACATAGGAGAATGTTAGGTGTCGAATTCACATTTAGATAAACACGCTTGCAGGTATGGATATGATTTTAATGCCATGCCAGTTTTACAGAAATGTAACTCTCCTGATTTGAGTGGTTGTCACTAAAAATACATTAATAAGCACCAGCATGCAATGAGACATGGTAGCTTAGGAGAGACCGGCACTTCCCCAAACAGCAGGTGTGCTTCTTTCATCTGGCAGATCAAAATGCTCCATGCTTTCTCAACAGAAGACATTGGGAGACGAAATGTACCCACTATTTTAAACCCAACAATGGTTCCTTTCACATTACTGAACTGGTAACATTTTAGAGCCTGGAGAAAGCAAAGAAGGTACAGCTTATTGTGTCTGGTAGAAANGACTTGCGGTTTTTGCCAATTTTTTCTCAGAGACAAACTTTACAAGTGTACAGCAACTTCACTTGGAGAGCAATCCAGGCCTGCCCTTGACCTTATTGCTGGAGAATATTAGTTTTAACCAAAAACTTTCTCTCCTTATATTGCAACTAGCAATAATCTCCACACAAAGCAACTCTTTGCCAGAAGTCGGAGTATCCAGCATGACTACGCCAATATCCTTTCCACTCCTCACCAAGGGAATCAGCCAGGACCTCCATGGCCATTCGTTTCTCATAGAATGTTCTTAGCTTGCACCCATCATCCACTTCAATGAGCTTCTGGTAGCCAGTGGCTGGGAAAGAGATGTTTTCAGCTTCATCCTGCTCACGCCTCGATGCCATGGGAAAGGGCAGCACTAACTCAGCTCCCTTCATTTGCAGCAATTTTCAGCTCCCTGAACCCTTTTGCTTTTAAGTCAGGTCTGTGCTACTGTCACCAAAACTGCTGATAAAACAAAAACTCTCCAACAACATTTTTTAGTGTTAGAGAATGAGGGCATTCTTTATTTTGGCCAGGATGTTGTTCTGGCCAGGATGTGCAACAGAATCATTTCATCCACGCATTGCCCAGGTTGTGCAGAGAAAATCATTCCATCACACATGGCTCTTTACTAGATTTTTCACATACTTATACAGTCAAAACCCAGAGAAATCCATTGTTTCAATGTTCATTAGTCCCAAGTTACACAGTTCTTAGTATTTGGTTTTCTATTGGTTATTGATCTCTTTGCCTTTGATACTAATTAGGTCCTCATTCATTCTTTTATTGATCTTTTCCCAGACCAGGTGTCTCTGGCACACCAGGGAGGATGATCGGGTGTTGATGTTCATTGTGGTCACTTGTATTTTGTGCATCCTCTGGCAGCTCCCACTCCATTGAGATGTTAAGCTCCTCAGGCCTTGCCCAGGGAAGAGTCTCTTGAAAAGAAATTTCCGTTCCCTTCCTCCTGGGCGAAGATGAACAAAACCCCTGACTAAAGTTAGTTAAAAATTTTAGAAGTTGTATAATTTCCAACACTACTACTTATTGCCTTTGTATTATGTGTCTGAAAGTATTTCAGAACTAATTTATTTCTTTTAATGTATAAAACTGTAATTTGCCTAAGAGCAGTGGAAGCCATAAGGATAATTTGGGAATAAAGAAAGGAAAAATCACAATCATGTGTCAGGGGAAACAATCTAATGTGTACCCAAACAACCTGTGATGCACAAACTCCATTTTCTAACTTAGAAGTCATAAGCTACAGAATAAATATCTGTTATTGTCAAAATGCTGTCATTTTTTTTCTCTTTTCAATCAAACTTTCTATTGGCTTAATGGGATGTAAGTTTGATAAGGATGGCAGGAGTGAAGCAATGCAAAAAATGAAGTATCTTTATATTCATACATAGGAGAATGTTAGGTGTCGAATTCACATTTAGATAAACACGCTTGCAGGTATGGATATGATTTTAATGCCATGCCAGTTTTACAGAAATGTAACTCTCCTGATTTGAGTGGTTGTCACTAAAAATACATTAATAAGCACCAGCATGCAATGAGACATGGTAGCTTAGGAGAGACCGGCACTTCCCCAAACAGCAGGTGTGCTTCTTTCATCTGGCAGATCAAAATGCTCCATGCTTTCTCAACAGAAGACATTGGGAGACGAAATGTACCCACTATTTTAAACCCAACAATGGTTCCTTTCACATTACTGAACTGGTAACATTTTAGAGCCTGGAGAAAGCAAAGAAGGTACAGCTTATTGTGTCTGGTAGAAAGACTGCTTTGAGGCCCTTCTTCAAAGACATTTGCTATGTAAGGTTGGCATCACCAGAATAAGCGTGACTTCAGAAGGTGTCCTAATATCCACAGGTCTCCAGTTCTTCAATTTTTCCCCTTCCTGACTCTAGCTATTTGAATTTCAGCCAGCACATGCCACATTGCTCTGCTTGCTGATCTGTGAGCAGTTTTGGTAACATGCAATGCACTTAGGAGCAATGGAGCAATGAGATGCACTCACTTCTGACCATGTCTGAATTTATACAGGTGAGTACACACATGACTGATGAGGTGTCAGCCCACTGGCTTCTCAGTTGCCTTGTTCTTGCCTACATTTGGCCTTTGCTCACTGGACATAACATCACAGTCACATGTGACATGATGCAACATAACTACAAAACAGGATGCAGAGAAATTAACAGGACTTTTTGTAGATAAACCCCCACATCAGCCCATCTCTTAAGTGCTTTCTGTGTTGCTTTCCTGGAGAGCTCATCTCATAATGGGTGGTAAATCAGGGACAATTAAGCAAAAGTGGTACTCTGCAAAGACCAAAATAATGACTGCACAGATTATAAGCAGGCTGTATTTAATTAAATCAATGTTCCAGTGTACAAGGAGAAGAAGTCTCATTAAGACCCTCTACCGGGTTCTATAATCCTGTTTTATAAATAATTGAAGAAGTTGTGGGGGTCATGAACTTCAGACAGCCTCTTTCCAAATAATTAGGGATTAAGTTATACTAAAGAAATCTTTCTCAAAACAAATATAAAGCCACACAAACTTTTTTTTTTTGCTAATTAGGTTGCCATCATCATACTGATAAAGGGACACAAGAGAGTGTAGGAGGTAGAACAGGGGGCACTGCAACACAGGCAGATTGGATGGAAGTGTTAACAGACTTGCTGCCTTCATGCAGAACCCGCCACAGGACTTAACCCAAAATACAACAGGAGCATTTAAAAATAAGTTCTATGCTTTTCAGTGACTCATAGTGTGATGCTGCATGTCGCTTGGCCTGTCTCTTGCTTTTTGTCACTGTCCCTACAAGTACCAGCACTGCTTTTTTAAAGTCTCTGGAGATCTGTGGGGAACAGTTCTGTGAAAAACCTTCTCCATTTACTATCTCCAGGACACATCACTACTATTTAAATCAAGGTTTGGATCCCAGAGACTGCCCTTTTTCTGTGCCTGAGCCTCAGCTGACACATTCAAGCTCCATGCAGAATATTTAAGCACCTATGCCAATGCCCTGCTCTGTGTGATCCTGGCAGTGACAGCCAGGACCAGAGGAAGGGATGTGCCCTGCTTAAGCAGTCACTTCTGTCACATTTGCTGTGGAGACAAGCAGGAGGGTATTTTTAACAGAAGACACTTCCTCTGTTGGTCTGGCAAAGCCCAAGGCTGGTGACCTTGCAGGCACAGTGCAAACCCCATCTGTTTCCCGAGAAGATGAAGGGTATTTAAGCAAGGCAGGTGATGACATTTTTTTTGTTTGATTCTTTGGGACAGTTTATTCTGTTGTTTCTAAATTGAGTATGTAAAAAAATCTTTCATTTTCCAGTGAATTGTCCATGACATTTTGAAAGATTTTATACAACAAAACCCAAACAGCCATGTAAGTGAAATACCCACCACGTGCAACTGTAATTAAGAAAGGCAACAAAAAATTGATTTATTGCATCATTTCCCTCTAGAAAAAAAATAATGAAACCAAATCACAAATAAATGAGAACCCTTGGGGAAACTTGCCCTCTCTTTCCTCCCTGAAAATGGAGCAATCAACGAAGCATGCATTTTTTACTAGGTGAGGGGGTAACTGCTTATAATCAAGGCCACATGTTCTACTATCAAGGACCTTAGGAAGTCTGTCACATTAGGTGATACTGTCAGCATCCCCTTAGTGGAGCAAATAAAGACAATGTTTTCCTATGGTGACCTGAAACAGTGCAGTCAAGAGTACTGCAAAACCTCCATTTTAAAAACAAAATGAGTGAATTACCTGTGAAACCACAATAGAAAACATCCCCGAGTAGCATGGACTCATCTCTGCCTCAGCCTGCCTACAAGAGGTCTGTGCAAGCCAACATGGACCCTGAAGGTCCTCTGCTTTTGAGGTAATGTGGGGAATTTGTTAATCAGTTAGAAGAAGCATCAGAAAAGCACTACTTAGTTCAAGTCAGGCATGAAAAATCCAGCATATACAAGCGTAAAACTACAAATTTTTGAATTCCAAACACACTAAGGACCTTAGTGCCAGCACCATGTGAGCTAAGTGTAATGCAAAGGAGTCAGACATTGTATGAACTTCTGCCGGCTTTCTAAGATATTTCAGGAATTCTGAAGAATATATAGGCAGGCAGAAAATAGCATCAAAAATCTGTGGCATGTAGCATGTTTCACTGCTTAGGAGGAGGAGGAGGAACCATGGTAATAATGAAGGTAGTAATTCTTATGATGTGCACTCTGAAGGATAAAGGTGCTTAGTTTCAGAGACGCCAACTGTCTGACATCTTTTCAGAAACAGGAGGTGACTGAGATGTATCTGCTGGCACTTTGAGACAGTCAAGCAACTGGGACCACCTGAGATACATCACCATACCTGAGACAGCCCCAGGGGACTGTCAGGTGTTTGCGAATGGCACATGCCCTCCTGCAGTCACTGCTGAAAACCACAAAACTTTGAGGACCTCAAATCTGCTGAACACTTACACCTAAGCGATTGAAGTGAGTGATTAACTGAGCCAAATAACTGGGTTTTCTGGCCGCTAAAAGCAGGAGGGTATACCTTCAGATACATAATGTGAATTAGGACCGAGTTTTAATTGGATGCCCTTGAGCTTAGTGTTTAGTTTGAGGGTTTTTTTCTGTACCATGAAACTTGTCAGTGGTTTAAATCATTCTTCAGAGGTTTTTAATGTTTTGGGGAAAAATAAATGTTCAGGCTATGCACAGCTTTAATGAAGAACAATTTTCTCCCAACAAAAGTTTAGCTTTTCTACTAATGCGCAATGTACTTGTGTGTCTGGTTACCATCAAGTCAGTCTCCTACACAGACATCACAAGTAAAGACAAGTGAGAGCTGCTATCAGCTAGACTATCATTGCAGCTACACTCCTGCCTTCAGAAAACCAAATAATTTATTTCTAAAGGCACTCATCCCTGATGCTTTTGAGCAACACTCCTTGCTCTGCAAAAATCTGGTTGTTGTGACGACAGGTATCCGCAAGATAACACAGCACGTAGTTTCATGTATAATGGCTGTATGTAGTTTTTAAGCCTATTTTCAAAGAGCATGCTGGCAAAAGAACAACATTTGCATTTGCCAAAGGGTCCAGAGTTTGCCAAAGTAGCTCCAAGTACAAGCAGCCTGGAGCAGGGCTGGAGCACATCACAGGCATGACATGGTCCTGGGCTGCAGGAGCTCTGCTTGGTCATGAGGGTCTCTACCAAGCACTGCCAGGCCCCTGGAGCAAGGAAACCAACCTCTCAGCCACTGCAGCACCCATGTGCCTACCCTGGGCCAGCACAGACCTTTTAAGCCCATTCACAGAGCGGTGCAAAATGCGTAATATATTGACTTTTCAGATCTGATCCAGGCACAGAGAACCAAGCTCATGTCCCTTATGAATGAACTTCTCCAGAAATCAATGCTTATACACACCAGATGTGAATTTGTTTCCAAGCACTAATGACAGAAACCCATGTTTTAGAGACATCTTGGCAGGCCTCTGCAGAACAAGCAGTTTCCAAAGACAAAGTGCCTTCCCTGGAGTACTGCAGTTATAAGCACAGCATGAAGATGATTCCACCCTTATTAATAGAGCTAAACACTTTATGTTTTTGACCAAAGGATGCAGCTGCTAACATCCAAAGATAAACAAGATACCAAGGAACACACATGTGTGCCTGAGGCAGCAGGAGCTGACCTTGGAGGATCCACGGGCCGAGGAACTCCAGAGTACGCTGCAAGATGTTTTCACAAACATTTACTTCAGAAGTTAAACTTATGAGCTCAGCAGCCATAGCAAACTACATGCAAACTGTTCAAGTGAATTTATGACAGAAGGACAAAAAGAATGAAAACTGCCATATAAGAGTCAATGAAAACAGGGATTCCACAACAGGGACACAGTTTAGAAATAAATCTTTATCAGGTTAAATTGGTGGGTCACTAAGCATGTTGCTTATGTTTCTGCAGCATGTAAAATCTTATTGCAGAGCTCACAGTCCTACCTGAATATTTGCTGCTCATTTTCACAGGTTAATTAGAGATGGTTTGCAATTGAGACAGTGAGAAAAGAAAAAAAAAGGCACTTAAACTTAAAAGTACTGATACACATTTTTATATAAAAAGTGTGGAACACTAAAGATATAGCTCATTTAGTCCCCACACCTTTCTGGCTTTGGCAGTCTTTCCTCCATTTCTCTTCGCAACATTTGGTTTTTTGCTGTTAGAAAATGTGATTTGTGTGATTCCCAGCATGCTCTGTTGGGATTCTCACATACAAGCTATGACTTTGGGTGTGATAAAGAGCAACAGCCCCCCCAAATCACCCCACAGAGACACTAGCACTGGCAGAGCAGTGCATCCTCAGGAAACCCAGCAGCAACTGGACCAACACTTACTGCAATGTGCATGGTCTATATTGCTACACAAATGTAAATAAGTGTTCACAAGTTGGTATGTCGGCATGTTCACCTAATATTTTTGCTATGCAGCTTCTGATCAAAAAGGGTTGCTTACTTCTTTGTATCACTATTTTCATGACTGTGTTTAATAGTTAAGAGTCTTACTCCTCAGAAAACTGTACAGGTTTGATTTGGTGTTTCTGAGTTGCTGATAATTATATATGTAATATATAAGGTTCAGCTTAAAAGAACAGAAAAAATGAACAATATACTCATCTCTCTCCTTTCTCCCCATGATATTCACTTATAAGTTCTGCATGAAGCCAGCACAAAATTCAGAAAGCAGCCATCCAAAAATAGCTGGCAATGACCTCCAGAGCGGAGAAATGGCATGAGAGTGATGCTGCCTGGATCTTTTCAAATCTTTGCTCGTGGCTTGACTTCTACAGGGTGCTTGCTGCAAACTCCTCAGACAGGACTGAGAGGTGTCAGAATGGGAGTGACTCTTCCTGGAGAGCAATTCTTTCCACCAGCAGGCCTCCACAGCTATCCCAGATACACTTCATTTACACATATACTTCATTTTTGTTTAGCTTTGATTACAAGAAGGTGGCTGTACTCACTGAATGTGCGGATGACATCGCTCGGTGCGCTGGCAGGGCTGGATCCAAAGGAGTTTGCTGCTCGGACGGCAAACTGGTACTTTGTGTTTGGGAGAAGTCCTTTGAGAACCATGGACTCCATCTGGATCTGCTCTCTTATTACCGTCCAGTTGCTGTCAAGGTCTGGTCTGGAGGATCAAACAAAGACCACATCTTAAATAATTAAAGCTGGCTGTATAAATTAGTTGCCTTTAAATTTTTCTAGGGAATACACAAATAAATGAGACAGAAGTCTACTAAATCACTGAAACCCTTCACTCTTAAAGGGTCAGACTGTGCAACCCACCATTACCAAGCTGTGAAGTCTGCAATACCAAAACTGTACAATCATACAAACCCAATACTCAGATTTTGGTTATAAAGCCAAGGAGGTTTTTTAGAGGACTGACTGACAAATCCAGTTGTTTTGTGGATTTTGGGCTAGTAGTTTTCAAGTGGGGGTCTATTACCTGTAGTTCCCAACTCCCTCCCTGTATGGCTGTATAAAGCAGTAGTTCGCAATAGAGGGAAAGATCTTGATTTATTTCTAAGAGTTTCTGTTCTAATGCCAGTAAGTCCCTTCAAACACATACAAGATGAGAATCCATCATTTGATCTCCCATGTAATTAGGTTAATCCACTCACACAGGAAAATACAGATCCAAAGTCTTCTCTTCAGAAAACAAACAGAAAAAAAACAAACCGAAACAAAAAACCCCAAACAAAACCACCAAAAAACACAAAAAGACAACCCAAAACCCACAAAACAATAATGCAGAGAGCATAGCCTGTGTACCTGGGTCTTGTAACCACATTCCTGTAGCTGCCTTTGGACAATGCCTGGTTAACTCCTGATTCATAGTGGAAGCCAGGTGCCAATAAGTCCTTCTCTAAGTGACATTATAAAACAGCTGAAACCAGTGTAACCATTCACATGGCAGTTTGGTATCAAATGTTTTAAGTTCATACATACAGGCACATTGTAAAGGGATGGGCGATTTCAAGTACTTTGAGAGAGTATTCTGATGCTTTTGCACCATTTCCACCCTCTCTAAAAGTGGCCTCTTCTTATCAAAGAGAGAACAAAATAAGAAGCTAAACAAATACAAACGAAACAAAAATGTAAACATTCACTCTAGGCCACCCAAAATACTAAAATTAAAGTTTATGAAAGTAAAATAAGGACAGAAATGGCATTCAGAGAAAATTATTCCAGTGTTCTTGCAATATTTATTACAGGAAATAACCTCCAAGTGCACCCTGAATCTACCAGTGTTTACATAGGACTAGCTGCAAATGTCTCCAACAGTCTTTGAATTAAAAATTATGGCACAAGGCAGGCATTTTGTATTTGTTTATTTTCAGCTGAAAGGAAATGCCGAAGTTAATAGATGTTTTCTTTTAGTGGTCAATACAAGATTTATTGATCACTGAGGTTCCATTGCTTTGTGCCAGCATGGCAAATGCAGTGGCAAAGCAGCAGTTCCCAGCTGCCTGCCCCAAGTGCACAGTGGCACACAGAACATTAATATTTCATTGTCTTGCTAAAAATAAAAACAAAATCAGACAAACACACAAGATGTAATGATAGCTAAACAGACCATCTTAAGTCACCCTTTACCACCATTTCCTGGTAGACAGGAGAGCATTTATTTTGGCTACTCTTCCGTTGTTTCCCTCCTCTGAGCTTTTGATGCCTGGGCCAAAATGAAAATATATAGTGTTTTCCAAATGAAAGCTGTTAACATTGCTTCCTTCCAAAGGCTTGCTTAGTAGTGTTTTCAATTTTCCTGTGCACATCCTTTTTTGGTTCTAATTCCCATCCAAGGAATTCCTGCTAACTCAAAAGCTGCCTCTTTGCAACAGACCTTGCCGATGTGTCCACCCAAGTGGAAACAACACGCCTTTGATGGAAGGACCCAAAGGAGGCATTGCACCCTAAAAATATTTAGGAGATAACACAAACAGCAGGCTAGCCTTCAAATACACTGACTGTCTCTCCCAACATTTCCTTCTGCAGAAGTTTGTAATAAAGGAAATGCCTGCAAACATGTAAGGATCTGCAGCTGAAGGAGAGGGAAAGAGGGAGATTTATCACTTGACCTTTACTACTTTTCCAGAACACTCCCTGTGTGAACAAAACGGTATGACATGAAAACATGGCAAACAGATGGGGAAAGGAACACAAATTCAGCTGGTGACTGCATCCAGGGCCAGCCAGCTCCCATGTCCCCTGAGACGTGAACATTTTGTTGAAAACTGACTCCATGGTCTTTTTTTGTATGTCAAATGATTTTGTGTTGTCAACTTTTACACTGGAAGGGCTCGTTTTGATGCCACTTTTCCCCTTTTCCTGCACCACTACATTCCCTAACACAGGTCTCTCTGCCTCTGGCCAAGACCTTGCAGGGCAGCTCCAAACATTGTATCTGTGAACGGGGAGATCAGACAACTTCCATGGACATTGCCTGCTCTTGAAGCTGCAGCCGTGTGTCTCCAACACATAAATGCTATACAGCAGGAATCTAACACAAGTCATAGTGGTTTGAGATAATAAATATACGGCTAAAGTCAATAGGGCTGGATGGGTATAAACCAAGGGCAGAATTCCGTGCCAAATCTACCCAAAAAGTTTGGATTATTGCTTTATGTTGTAACTTGGGGACTGATTCAATTCAAGAAGGGAATTCTTTCTGATGCAGAGAACAGCAATTTTATAGTCACTTGAACTTCCTTTTAAAATCACCTGGAAATTATTTAAGTGTGAGGCGTCCACTAGCAATCCAATTTTTCTATGGTTTCTGATAGTTCTTCCAAGCCATATTTGTACTCATCTCAAGGGGCAAATTCATCTCTATAATGGTTTTTTAAAAATATTTCAGCAAATAATAAATATGATGGCAAGTACAATACATCATCATTCACTATGGAAAAATCTCTTGTAGAATATACTGCACTATAACATATTATTTTTAGTAGCTATTCTATTTCACATTATTGTGACACTTTCTACAAAATGTATCAACCAATATGCCAGGTCAGTTCTCAGGAAAGGAAAAGTGGACAATTTTCATAACTCATTCTCTTGTTAGATATTCTTCTGATGCTATCTAATGTTGTTAAGCACTTCCTCCCTAATATCTTTTGCTCCTCTTTCTTCATCAGTTACCTTTTCAAGGATTTAATCTCACAAGCAGTGAGGTAAATACTGAGGCAGATATGCCTGTTTCATGCAATAATCAGGGAAACAGTATTAAAAGTATTTTTCCTGGACATTGGGAGGTGTCTCCCTGGTCAGATCTGTTGTTTCAGGTTCTTTGCAAACAAAAGCAAACAATGACTGTCTGGTTCAGTGCAGTGGCAAAGACAGACAGTTCAGCAGGGAATGGATTCAGGGATAGATTTTTCTGGGAGGGAGAGGGAAGGCTTCAAACTAATCAAGAAATCTGTCCACAACACCATGCTGAATCTGCACCACCCTAACATCTGAATACTAATAAATCTCCCAGTTCTATCAGCAGAACATGCCTAGTTCATTGCAGCAGAAGTTTCATGTCACTACCAAGATACTGAAAAATTTCCTTTGCATGCCAAGATTAATATTAAAAGCTTTTGATTTCATCTACATACCAATGAGATGAAAAGAAAGTGACCTGATTGTTTTAGGGCATGTGCTGCTGAAACACTTGCAATTCTGTAGCTGCTATGTGGGTATAAAAATTTGGATAAGTTAGTCACCAAGTTTAAAAGTGTAGGCATTCAACAGATTAAAATTTTGAGTATTTGGAGTATTTGAGTGAAAATACCCAAGATATATTTAAGAATTAATTTTGCATAGCATCTTTAGGAAGAACACTCAAACTCATATGCAAGTCCACGGTCTTGCTTTAGAGGCTTTCATAAAAATGTAATTTTTCATTACATACTTCTCACCATTAACCAACAGAATATTTACACTGAGCCTCCAAAGTTGCACAGACACTACATATTTTGGTTTTAACACATTGTATTGCACATTCCCTATGAGCTATCCAGAGAAGAGTGAGTCCCACAGTCCCCCTCCTGACCTCCAGCATTTAGACAAGTTGGGCTTGTCATCTCCTTACCATCCTCTTTTAGTCAGCAGCAGAGCAGAGCCTGAATTAGCTCAGCTCATCCTATATCTGAAGCTGCCTGCAGTCCTCTACTGCCTGTAGTGAACCAACGGGTCCCAAGGAAAACCCCTCAGGCAAGTGCTTAAATAAAGCCCCAAATTTAGACCCTGCGTAAAGACAGGCTGCAGGCTAGCTCTGGTTCTGATTAGAGTCTGGTATCTCAAAACAATTAAGGTACTGAATTTTCATGAATGTACTGAATTTCCCCAGTATCACATCTGAGCAACTGAGAGGAGTGTTTTGTCCCAACATGTTTTTCCTAGGGTTAAAGCCATAAAGTTAGTTCTAAGGAGATGGAAATTATTTAAACAATGTCATGGTTTTTAGACATTTGTGCTGTACCAAAGTGAAATTACAGATTTGCATTAGAAAGTTATTAATTTTGCAAAATCACAGGATAATGGTGTGTTTCTTTGACATAAGAGGACTCAATTCTAGATTTACTTGAACTGATTTGTTTTAGTTTTACACTAGTTTAATTTACTAGCCTGAACTCATGATAATACATTTATAGTAATTAAAACTATATGCAGCAAAAGACAATGAGGCTTGAAGTTAAATGTTTACCTCTAACTGCCATTAGGGCTTATGGCTCATTGAACTTACTCCAAATATATAACCAAGCTTCCAAGTCTAAGAGAGCATAATCCCAGAATTAACAAAGGCACTTTCTACTTAGCTCTAAACCTCAAACTAAACAGTGCAATCAAAACATTTTGCTGTTAGCAAATTCTTTCCCAAAGTCTAAAGCCAATGAAACACTTAAATTTCAATCACTCGCATCTTTTGACCTAAACAGCAAAGGCAGCTTTCCACTCCCTGGCTGAACAAAAACATTAAGACAGTGTGTCAGATGGAGATGATGGTGACCACTTCTTCCATTAGCAGGCTCCTGGTGCTATGAAGAAGTTTACATAAGCCTCCAGGTTCCACTTTCCAGTAAAACATGGAGGTGATAGAAGTGCAGTCAATCAGAACTCAACAAAATCCCTTCCCCATCAACTGAGCAAATGAGAGAGAAGTGATGGAGAGAGAGCAAAAAGCTCAGATAAAAATTGTGTTAAAGAAATAGATATTGAAAAAATTTCATCATAGGTCTACAGCAGACATTGAATGAAGGAGATAAGTATCTTCAGCCCTCACATCCTGCCTCGCAGTGCCCTGAACATTGGATGGCCTCCAACTAAATATGGGGCATTTCAGTCCAAACACAAAGTGCACCACTTAAAAAGAAGGTTTTCAGTCTGGGTATTCTTTTTGCAATATCAATATCTTTTTGCTAGATTGTACCCATACTTTGAAAATCAAGTTCTTCCTGTCTGTTCTAACAACAATTCTTTTTTAAAAATGACTATGTTTTCCTGAAGAACGATTTTTTTTTTACTTTTGCAGATTAGAGTAGTTAAAGAATCAATTCTCTCTTATTTTCCAGGGACCTCAACTAAAACCTGTCATCAACTATTCACTGAAAGGACTAAAAGGCTGAATTTTACATTCACTGTAAGGGTAAACATTGAGGTGAATAAAAATAAATAGATTTGTATGCAGATATTAGCTCACACATGCATATGAACAGTCAAGTACAAATACTTGTTTATGCTTGCAGATACAATCACCTCCTCCTGACCCTTCTTATGCAGCTTATAAAAGCAATTTGACTGGCAACTTCTGTCAGTTCAGTTCTACTGCTGTGAATTTTAGAATTCAACATAAAATTTTAGAGTTCAACATAAAAGAACAAAAAAAGGCCCCACCAACACGCCACTTCCCCCCCCAAATCTAAACAGAGAGATCAACATTTCATGTAAACTTGATTAGCATTAGCATAACAAAGCAAGTCTAAATCCTGCAAGCTCAAGACCCAAATGACTTTGTGTTCAAGAGGTGTCTGGGTCTGGCACTGCGTGATGTGGTTTAGGGGCTACAGTGGTAGTGTTGGGTTGATGGTTGGGCTGGATGATCTTGAAGGTCTCTTCCAATCTCGATGTTTCTATGATTCTATAACTTTTGTCAGGTAAAACTGTCCAACATACTGAATTTTCAATCCGTGGATTATTTTCTACAGGCAGCCCAGGGAACCCACTCTCCCAAACACTCTTTTCTCAGCATGGTTAGACAGCATTTGATGACAGGAGAAACTTAAAGCTTCATTCACCCAGGCCACTATTAGAGGGAACAGAGCAAATTAGACCTTATTTTTCTTCCATCAGAAAGTACAACTTATTGGTGATTTTATAATAAATTGGATCATTTCTGGTTTTGTCTTTAAATTTTCATGGTAATTCAACACACACTGAGAGGAAAACTAAGCATACAATACACAGTAAGTAAATAAATCATATCTGTATGCAGTTTAATAGAGCAGTTTAGGTTAAAAAAAACCCCAAAACACTATAGTGCGCAAACACTGAAATTCAGGCTCCACTGGCAAACTTGCCTGATAAACTCCACCGTGTAGTACTGGATGGGAGAACTTCCTTCACTCACTCCAGGCTTCCAGGACAACGCAACTTCTGAATCAGAAACCACCACGATCTGGGGCTGATAGGGTGGGGCAGGGGGCATGCACTTATCTAAGAGGAAGTACAAAGGAATAGCATTAGAGAAGCAGCTGCATTCCCACACACAATAACCCAACACCCACAGACTAAAATCAAATCCATAGCCTTCTCCCCTCACCCTATTGCCCCTCTAAAACCCTACATTTGTGGAAAAGTAACGGAGAAGTACTATGATGCTGCACATGACAGAGGTTAGGTATGAGTGCTAGAGACATCTGCCCTGCCAGTTTTGCAAGAGCCCTGCAGGCAGCGTTACCTTGGGATAAAGTTGTCACCTCTCTGGGCATGCTGGGCCGTCCTTTCCCTGCCCAGCTGTACGCTCCAACGCTAACGCGGTGTGGAGTGCCTGGCTTCAGGTCACCAATAACAACATCCTGCCAAGTTAAGAGCAGACAAGCACATTGTGACAGCAATTCTGTGCAACTGGGGATGGTGCTGTGAGCTGGGATTCAGGGATCTTACATGGTGTTTTCCATGTAGTCTCCTAGGAAGATTGTCCCCAGCCCACTGCAGCTCAGAAACAACAAACACAAATGGAATCATGTTTCCTCTCAAGCTGCAGCTTTGCCCCAGGGGAATCCACACGGTTGACCTGGACCCATTTCTCAGCATAACTCATAAGGTTGCAGATCATTTGTATTTGATATCCAGCTTTTTCACTGGTGAAGTCAAAGTCACATACTATTCCCTCCCTTGACCCAGCTGCTAGCATTTGGTATCAGTCTGGTGTGTTTTGCCCTTTTTTTTTTCTTGTTTATTTCTCTTTTAAATTCAGAGGCCATAAAACCTCCTGAGAGTGAAGCAATTTGATGCAGTGTGAACTGATGATCCTTAATTTCTCACGAAGCAGAGCCCTATCCCATCATCTCTCACAATTTTACGAGCTCAGCTAACAGCCTTGACCTGAAGCGAGCATTTCCCTTATTTGTCCTTCTGCCATAAACACAGAAAGATTAACCCACAGACAACTACCATAAAGGAGGCAAGGCTCAGCTCCATGTGAAGAGATTGTGCTGATGAATACTCTTCAGGGGAGCCTGTTCAATTCTCCCAGACAATGGAAAACATCACCAAAACATTACATTTCATCACTGGCTACTGCACATAGCATGGATCAGCCTCAGACATATAGATCCGATCTTTAATGGAGAATGTGTACGTGTGTACAGAAATTATGTATACTTTACCTGCAGCCTACCTGGAATGCCTGTGTTAATCCCAGATTTATGAATTTTGACAGCATACACAAGTAAACAGAAATATCAGATTCTACACCACAGACTGTTCTGGTGTGAAAAATAAGCACTTACAAAAAAACTGTTCTACAGCAATTATTCTTCTGTTTTTCATTCTCTGATATTAAACACATTAGTCACAGTGCATTTGAAAATGTGGAGTTCTCCTTTCTCTTCATGTTGGAACAGACTTTAAATCCGCACTTCCAGTTGCAGTAAAATAGTAAACAATCCCAAAATTTTATTAACTGCTAAATTTCCATTTGATGGTCTTTTGGAAAAAAACACTTCCTCTCTACTCTTTGGGGAACTTACATTATTACTACAATGTTGTTCGGCAACACCCTGCCGTCTGTCATTTCTCTGGACATGGTTTTGGAGCACTAACACTGATTTCCTATTAACATGGACCACCTGACCACTATCCTGTTTTTCTGTCATTCACCCTTGATGTGTTCGAATGATCTGGACAAATCTGAGACTAATCTGAGATGATAACAATGCTGGAAAAGTAACTGTCCAGAGAGAGGCAGCAAGAACACTCACTCTGAAAGATTAATCTGGGTCTTTCAGAGCTGAGATCTTTCACAATGTGATCTGAGAAGCCAGTTGCTGAAAACCCAGTACCTCCTCCTGATGACAGTACTGACACCCACGCTCCTGCCTTTCTATCCTCCATGCCATAGGTACTGTCTGTCCGCCCTTAAACTCTGTGCATTTGTTCCTGCCAGTAGTCCTCTTTATTACACTCATAAGGAAAAATCCTTCATTATTTGTCTTTTTGTTTTCACACTATTCAGGAAGTTGGTGCTTGCAGAGAG
Organism: Struthidea cinerea; assembly: GCA_013397865.1. Lineage (NCBI taxonomy): Eukaryota > Metazoa > Chordata > Aves > Passeriformes > Corcoracidae > Struthidea > Struthidea cinerea. The sequence continues at coordinate 310,973 of VZTI01002052.1, forward strand.
TTGGATATTCATGCGCGGTGCCTCATACTATTACCTCCAGACTCAACTCTACAATAAACTAAACAGAGGGAATCTCATGGAGTGCCTGGCCAGTCAAGATCAAAGCCTTAATATCTACTGAAGTATTTAAGTTCAACATGTGTGCCCTCAAAACCTCAATAAGGTGCACTCATGCCTTACACACGTGGCTACCTGCCTCCTTCTGGCAGTGCTCTCTCCATGAACACAGCTCTGGAACACACAGTGGGTATCTCTGAGATAAGCCTCTTCTAATCTTCAAGGATCAGGACATCAGTGAATAAGTAAGAATTCAGGACGTCATCAAGCTACTGTGACCTGTGGCAATGTCAGGGAATACCCACCTCATACTAGGAACACTTTCAAATCAGATCCTGGAAAAGAAACACATTTCCTTGTGCCCCACTGTCCAGCAGCCTGGGAGTACATGCTTCATTTCTTTTTTTGCTTGTATTTAGAAGACAGGTCTTAAACCCAAGATTTCTCCCTCTCAGAAGAGACAGAGTGGCCTCACAGATAATGAATTTAGGTAGTATGTGGAAGAGTTATCCCCATCATTTTTGTAGTCCTCCCTCCACTCAGACTACCTCTATATTTTAAAGCCTGATGCCCTAAACTCGATTGCTGATGATGCTTCAACAGTCACCAACCTCACTTTCTTGTCTTGCCCAACTCTCTTGCTGAAATCCTAAAAAATTACATTTGGTATTCTTATTACAATGTCACATTGTTGAATGAGGTGGGGCAATGCAATACCTTTTCTGTGGTAGGGGAGCCAATTGCACTTAAATTATCCCATATATCCCTCCCTGCCCTGCCACACAGCTTGCCTTCCCTACAAGTGTGTTGAAACTGTTTGTGAGGCTCAGTAAGATGCCTCACAGACATCAGGATTACAAATTGTTTTCCAAAAGAATGTCTGTTTTCTGTTTTGTTTTAATCCAAAAAAACATCAGACCCTGGATTACAACACAGCTGCAGGAACTGAGCTGGGTTTAATGATACTCTCTCCCGTGACGACGATTCCTTCCCTGCACTACTGGTCTCAGCTGGTCATTTCCCATTTCGTACTGGTATGTTTCGTGATTTGACAGGGAGCAGTGTTGCTCTCCAGGGCTCTGTGCCCAACCTAAAACCTCCCACCTTTAAAGCCTACTAATTTTTATTGATTTTTCTTATTTTTTAATTAGGTATGCTGGAGTTCCTGAATATTATGCCCAGTTAGAACAACTGCCTCACTAAATGGTACTGCATCTGCACTTCTCCTGGCTGCTGTCTCTCACACGTTCTCTTCTTTATGATAATACACAATAATCTATTATCCACTTTGCTAACACACAGGCACATTAACGTAGGCAAGCACAGAAACAGGCGGTGCAAATCAGCTCTTGCTACAGCGGTCCCACACGACCCCGAGAAGCCTCTAAGAAAGCAGCAGTGTCATACCCAGCACCAGGAGAGGCTTAGTGATGGAAACATTAACTATGCAGACTTAACCACAAAACTATTGCAGATTTCTGTGGAGTTTGGTATGAATACAACAGAAAGCATTTCATCGAGAACACCACTTCCTGGAGGATTAACAACAGCTGGGAGCTGATTAATCCCAGCCATTCATACTTCTCCACAAGTACCCCTCCGAAGTGTTATTTTTATCAAGCAGAAAAAAAGGGCCCAGCGTGGAACCTCAATTCTGAGATGCCATAATCCAGACTCAGCTCAGCTAGGATTGAACCAGACAGTCCTGGTTCAAGTGCATCCTAAGGATTCAGCCTCCCTATAGTACAACCAAACTTCCCTTATTTCAAATCACAAAAGCTCTGTGAGCTCCAGCAACTTTGTGAGATTTCTCTATTTCTAAAATAGCTCTCAGAAAAAAAAATTTGCAAGAGGCTGCTGATGCTAGGGATTTCAGTTAAACACTGAAATTACTGTCCTTCTCCTACCTAAACTCAAGCACCTCTTGCTTGCTTCCTGCTCACAATAAACCCAACCTGTTTACTGCTCACAGGAAGCAGACTGGACCGAGTGCAGGACTGGAAATAATCAATCTGATTAATTCACCAGCTGCAAAGCCATTAAGAGAGTTGGTATTTCTTTCAAACTTGTTTTAGACTAGTAGCTAGTCTCCCACTCCTTCCTCCTGGGCGTTGCAAGGCTGGCCTCTTCCTGTGCTCCTCCTCCTTTCTCTCTGGACTGGCTCAGGTTTTTCCCTCTTCACCTCCTCTCCAATTGCCAGACTTTGTTCTTCCCTTTTACTGTCTGTCTGACTACTTGACTGTCCCCATCATCTTTAAATCCTCACTGCCTGGATATATCTCATTTTTTACACAAATTTACTCCATCAAAACAAGACATCCATAAATACCTCTGATGACTGAGAAAAAAGTTTTTCCATTGCTAAAAAGGGAGCTGCTTTTCCTACGTGTGTCCACATTGTTCACCTGTGGATTTTGAGCTTTTTGGGGCTACTATTTGCTACATTTTGACCATGAAAGATCCTGTGTAAGTGCTACATAGAATCAACATTTGAGATCAACTATTGTGTGTGAGTCTGTGGAAAGACCAAGTCAGAAACATTCAATTTCATTTTAAAGCACATCCGTGACCAAGTTTCATGTGAAGCAATACTTACAAAAATTGCTTGTCCTTCAAGCTGACCCTGGGAAAAAGCAAATAGGACTTGTTAAGAACTAACGTAATAAAAAGTGATGGCAAAAGCACATAAATAATGGGTCAGGGAATTAAAACAAGACCTATATGCTGCAGCATGTAGTAGTCTATGTGGCTGTTAATCATCTGCATGAGTACTGGGATACAGACACTCCTCTCCCAGTAAATAAAAAGTACTGCTGTTGGGATTAAGATAAAAAAAAACTGTGTGTTGTTTGATCTTTCCTGGCACTACTAGCAAGAATGGCTTTTAGGAAAAGAAAAAGGTGAGAGACGAATACAGAGATAAAGATAAGAAGGGAGAAAATAATGCATAAATAAAGAAATTATATATCATGACAGCAATATTGTTTCATTCACTGTGATCCCAGAATCCTGCAGAAGTCAGAACTGACAACCAGAGTGATGGAAAACTGCAGAAAATTTGAGCATCCTCCTCACTCATGCTTCTAGTGAGGAAGTGGGGCAGAAAAAGGGAAGAAGGAAAGAGAAGGGGCAAATGGAAAAAAGCCCTGAAGCAAGAATACAAAGGAGATATAAAAGACAAAACATAACTTGAAAAAACAAAGTGAGAGCAATGAGAAAAAGTAGTGTATTCAAGAACAAAATAAACACCAGCAGCTAGGGGAATCTTCTAGAATATGAACTTGCAGAACTTCAATTAAAGCAGCCGTATTTCAGGAGGCCACAGTCTCACACAGAAGCAAAAACACTCCTTAACTCACACAGCTGTGTCAGACACTGCAATACACATCCACTGATAGTGCAACTCTCTCTAACTGTGCATAGACTCACGCGATTCCACCTCTCCCATGTGTGAAAATGCACAGAAAATGCATATTCAAGATTAAAAGTTCTGTTTTAGTAGATGTCAAAGGTCAGTACTAGGAAGCTGAGAGCAAGTCCCAATAGTTTTACATGATAAAACAGTCAGACAAGAAGGAGCAAAAGTGCATCACGCAAACAGAAAAATATTGTGATTTCCTTTTGCTCAACACCCAGAGCAGATCTGGGGCTTGGATCCTCACCACATTTCACAAAACTACAACAAGGAGACAGTTGCAAGTTTCCACTTGCATGTTCTGCTCCAGTACTCTGATTGTTGATGAAAAGCAATACTCACCATGCTAATCATATCAAAACTCAGGGGTACGTCGTGTGAGAGCTGTTTAACTGCTTTGTCACTTTCAACTTCTGAGTAAAAGACCTTGGGAAGAAGATATAGTCAAACCAGTTAAAGCAGTAACTCAGTGTTTCAGAGTTACTTGAGTGCACCATTCTCACTCTAAGGACAGCATCTGAGCCCATGATCCCTTACCTTTTCAAATGCAGGAAAAGGTAATATTAATATTTAATATTCCTTACATATTTGCTAGAAGTTGTCAGTGTGACCAAAGGACACCATCACAAAGTGTATACACTTATCTAATGTGAAACGCAGTTGTAGGGTTTGTAGTGCAGACCTGAGCTGACAATTCTAATTGTGCATAATTTGTCTGTGGTCAGCACGGACGGCTAAAGAGTTGTGGGACCAGTATGCACCACTTAGACACCTTACTTCTTGTAAGGAAGATGTGGACATTACATGATTATGACATTATAAAAATTGCTCTGTCGTAAAATGTCTCTCCGTGTCTTTTGCCATGTACTGGAGACTAATGAGACAGAGAATCTGCTTTCCCATGCACAGAGACCCAGAGAAGCCAGAGGGTCAAGATACTACAGTGAAGACATTTTAGGTACAACACTATTGATGCTGCTTGTCATCGGTTTTATTATCATGCCACAAAAAAAGAAGTGGAACTCAGATGCTTGATCTGCATGCATGAAGAGTGAAGACTGTTTACGGCTTAAGACACTTACTGCACGTCTGTTTTCACAGAGCAGGATGGACCCAGCTACACAGAGCCCACCTGAGGCACGTCCTGGCCACACCAAGTGCTTTTTGGAGTTTTAGACTACTATATTCTAGTCCACAGCACTTTCATAACAATAAAATCAACTCTGCAGCTGGGCTGCACTGGTGTGATTTACAAGACTGTGGGATAAAGGAGCATGTGTACCAGAAATACCTGTTGCAGGGAGTTTTCTCACTCTTTTAGTGTACATTAACAATAAAGATATTCAGTGGTATTCTACTTCCCACCTTTTTACATAGAACTGAATTTTGGGTATTTTATTCCTGGAAATTTCAAATCCCTCCACAGAAAATGCTAATAAGAACAACTGCTATTTGTTTTTTTTGTTGAAGGGGAAAGCAACACATTCTAGTCAACAACTCGCATCTTTGGTGCTAATTTCCCACTGACTAACTTCCGTTTTGGGACTGAGTTTCATTGCCATGGAATACCTGTTAAAGCAAGACCTAACAAAAATTAACAAATGGCATGTTAGTGCTCACTGTTTTTCTTCTTGAATGCTAAAACACAGTAACCAGTTTAGCCTAGCCATTCTGTTTTGTCCTCTAGCCAGAAGGTAACATGGCAGAGCCTTGATGGGAGTCAGAGACTTCCCTATAAAATTGCTGAGTACAACAGGAAAATAATTCAGCTTCTTGAGGTAGGAGGGAATAAAATAAAAGTCCTTTTGATATTTAAGGCTGTTGGGTTCCCAGGGATTCTATGCAGTCCAGTACCTATCCAGGAAGAGACTCCATGAAAGAGACTCCTTCCCTTGTACCTGCTGCCAGTCTGGGAAGTTTTAGAGGCGTAGTTTGAAAACTTATTCCTGCTAAAGTAATCCTCAGGCTGGAAGTACAAGTCAAAGGATCTGGATGGCCCTCCTTTGCACAGTGTAATATTGACCTGCTCTGCTCTACTTTACTGTTTTATCAGCTGCAGAGAGCACTGAGAGCTTTGCAGGAAAACCGCAACAGTTGCAGAAAAGCAATCTATATCCACTGCAGGCCCTTGGCATCCAACCCAAATTCCCATCATAGCTTGTTTCTAAAACATGAACTGCTTGTTTTTTAAGGTTACAGCTCAATCCACTCAAGCCCACTGTCCCCTGGCCACTTTCTGGGCAGTGGCACTGTGTGCTAGGAGACGGGGCTGTCCCACTGGTTTCAGTGTGTGCAGGCTGAGGCCAGGCAGCAGCAGGGAGCGTCACTTACCGTGTACCCCGTGATGGTGCTCGAGTGCTGCTTTGGCATCTTCCATTGCACACTGAACGCTGTGCAGTTCAGTGAATCCAGCAGAATATCCACAGGAGGCCCCAGCCTATCTGCTAAAAACAAAATGGCATTGTATAAGGAGCCATAGGACAAAAACCCTCTCCTGTAGCTACCTGGCCGGTATGGCTTTGAAGAGTAGGCCTGTGCTGCCCTCATTCCAAACTATCAAACATAGACCACTACTCAGATTTTACCTGGGTGCCCCTTTTCCCTCTCCAGTTCTAACTTCCATGGTAGCAGTGGAACACCAGGAGAGGGGGAGAAAAGGAGGACATCTCCTCTTCTCAGTGGGCAAGCTGTTGCTCAGCTCAGGAGTACCCAGTGCTTCAAGCAATTGAGCAACTCGTAGGCTTTTAAATGTGTTCCTGAAATGCTGGGTACTACCCAGGACCCAAACACAGGGACATTCACATTCATACTGCTCATACAGTCTGTGGCACAGATTCAGACTACTGGGAAGGCCTCCCAGGAGTGTTCTGGAGGACAGCACAGCTCGTCCACCACATCTGTAAGTCAGTATGGACATATTTGGGGAATGAAAGGAGTTCAGCTGTGTGGATGAGAGCCAAACCATGCCATGTTCTCTGGGCCCTCACCCTTCTTCTTCATAAGCAGGGACTTAGTCCAATGGATTCCTGCTTGGCCCAGGGGCTCTGAACACAGCATGTGCCACCTCCCATGCTCCCCTCCTGCCCTGGACTCAGCAGTAGCTGGAACCATACACCACCTGCTACTTAAAGGAGTGGCAGGGATGAGCAGCCAGGGCTGGGGTATCAGTGTCCAGTTAAGAAGCATTTCACATTCAGAAAACACCTTTCCAATATTCACAACACCCAGTGAGGCAGATCAGCATTTCAGCTGCATTAGTAATAGTGAAGAAAGAATACCCCCTAAACATTCACTCTTAACATATCCATTGCATCCTTGTGTTACTTCCTGGGGAAGCTCTATGAGACAAGTTTGCTGGAAGGCACAGTTGCTGAAGTAACAAATTTTAACCAGCAATGACAAATAGTCATGTAAGGCAGGCTTTGAATTCATATTCTGAATGCACTATAGGCCAATAATATTATTTACTGAAAGTATTTGGTGAATAATTTGGAACAACAAATAAATTTGAACAAAATGCAATCCATTTGCAGACTATCTGCAAACAGAGAGGCAACATCTGTTTAATAAGGAGCCACATAATGAATTATTCACTCGGCCCTAGAAAATACTACTATCTCCAGGTTGCAGATGATGAAAGAGACACAGAGAGCCAAAAGTGACCTCAGCTACACTGGCCTATAAATTGTCACAGTGGAGTAAATATAAAGCCCTGGCCGAGACCAGGGAAAACAAGAGCAAGGAGCCAGAGAGGCCTATATTTCTATCCTCCTTGTTTAGTTCTCCCTAGAGTTAGGGAATTCCCCTAACACAACAGGGATATGGCTGGATACATGCTTGGGAACCATCACTTAGCACTGTCTTTGCAAGCAGCCTCGGGTGATGGCCAGAGCTCACCACACCACTGCATCCTGCCCTCTCTGTGACAAAGCCATGTGACAAGCAGGCACATGGCACTCACCCTGCCGGGGACCTGCTGCCTCATGCCCAAACCAGGAGCCAAGAGGAAAAAGAAAGCCAGTGGCAGCTGTGACCCGTGTACAGAGTTATTTCCTGGGGAGGATAGAGGGCAAGGCAGAGAGGAGTATCTCATGCAGCATGGCAGTCCCACAGTCCTCTGCTGTCACCACGCCTGGCCTGACAGCTCAGTGATGTGCGTCTGGGGATTCGGAGTCGCATCTGGTTGTCAGGGTCTGAATTTCACACAACCCGGCAGAAAGTAAAAAATGTCCATTTCTGGAGTGAACTTTCTCTTCACAACCATGGCAAAGTGACTGCATGATCTGACACAAGCAGGTTTATGGCTCTGAGCTGCAGGAGATGCCATGGCTTTTGAACAACCGTATCAAAGCTGATCAGAACTGCTGCAACACTTGTCACTGCTCTACTGATGAACCATTTTGAGGTAAATGTCAGCTTAACATATTTTGCATGATTTTACAGAGCATCATGTATTAGGCACACTAAAAACAGATATTGAAACTGGTTAAACGTTTATGTCTTTATGTCAGATGGCATGTTTAGACTATTACAAATAAAAAAGAGTTTTCAAGGCTAAAACTCTTGGGGTATTTGTAGTTTATCCTACAATTGGGGTCAGAAATACCTCCTCTCAAAACTCAGTGTGAACTCTCTGTTAATCTGGTAGCACCAAACACAGTGCAAAACCACAACAGAGCCTACTCCCCTCTGCAGCCTGTGGATTGGGAATCTGCAGACAAGGGGGTGAGACATATCCACTACTTATGCATGCCCTGAAGATCTGCCTCAGTGATGATCCCCCTGCCAATGTCCTCTGCAGTTTGGTCCAGTGAATACCTAAGAAGGCATGGAGATTTGCTCTGATCATAAAGGACAAGGAGACAATTTATATAAACAATAAAATTAAACACATTTTGTACAAACACAGTCATTCTCCTTTCTGGCCCATCAGGCACAGAAAGTTCGATATTGTCCAAAATGCTGTTATGGTAACGGAAGTAATGACTCCAGTGCCATGCAAAGAAGCCATTAATCAAGGGGGAGCACTCTCACACATATTATGACTATACATTGTGAAAGTATAGCAAACACAACAACTTAATGAGGATTTAGCCATAGATAAACAATGTTGAGCTGACAATGTTGTGTTTACTTTTCTGCTTACAGCTACCTTCCTTCTCATTTATACATGTCTTTGGCTCTGTACTTCTACAAATATGCAAAAACCACCCAACCAGTAAAGAAGTCACCAAACAAGCTCTCAAAGTGAGCTGAAGAATACATAAGCACTCTCCCTGGGATGAAGTAAATTTTGCCTGAAATGGAGTAAAATTTGCCATTTCAAACTAATGACCAGTATTTAAATTTCTGCTTGACAAAAGCAACTCAAATCAAAAACGGTGAAAATGCTTATGCCATCAATACAAGTGTCACTTCCATTGTGGCTCTCACTGCTACATACAACAGCCTCTGCCCATACATTAAACACCCATGGGCTACCATCAGGGTGTCCACAGGCTAAATGTGTGCCTCTTGGGAATGGTCCCCAGCCTGGCCAAGGCAATGGTGTTATCCTTTCCTGTAATGAAGAGATGAAATTCTTTGCTGTTAGGGTGGTGAGGCACTGTCACAGTTTGCCCAGAGAGGTTGTGGATGCCCCAACCTTGGCAATGTTCACGGACAGGCTGGATAAGGCCTTGAGCAACCCGGTCCAGTGGGAGGTGTCCTTATGGCAAAGGGATTGGGATTAGATGGTCTTTAAGGTCCCTTCAACCCCTTAACCTTCTACTGTTCTACAATTCTATATACCAGTGCCTCTGGATGCTCCTTGCCATCACTGAATCCACCAGCGTAAGTGTCACTTCCATGTCTGCCCTTGTGATTTTGTGCAGTTACTTTGAGTACACAACAGAAACATTTCCAATGAATCCACCCTCTGCTCCCAGGCCACCCATGCTGGCCTTGTGCAGGGCTCAGGAGCAGCCACTTCAGCCTGATCCTCTCCTTCAGCAACTGAAAAAAACTGCATATGTAGGCACAGTTCTTCCTTCCTTCCTTCTAGTCATGGACTGATACCAATATCTTACTACAGTGATGAACACTTACGAGAAAAAAACCCTGCTTCAAACCAAATACATTTCTAATGTCCAAAAGCTTCACACTTGAAGCATTTTGGATGAACTGGATAAAGCTCATCCCTACCAGTAAACACTCCTAGTACTACAATTTTAGAGCAAATTTCAAAACTGATTCAAATTTTAAATTAGATTAAAATAATAGTGATTGAAAACTAGTTTTTATCTAAAATACTGATGAATGGACTATCTGAAAGGATTTGTGTTAGAAATTTTTATTTCAGAATTTTAATTATATTTTTAATTTAATCTTTTCTTTTCTGATGTTTTTGCTGTATCAAGGCATGCAGGTAGTCACAGGTACTTAAAGATCCTGAAATAATATGCAAATAATTCACTGATACAATCTACATGCAATAATATGGTAATACATTAAATGGAAAGCAGGTGGTTAATTTCATCTTTACTAGTTTGTAGTTTGGAAAATCAAAATCTTTATACTACATTTTCTATACTACTCTTAATGAGAGGGCATAAACCAATGGAAGGAGAGAAGCATTTCACTATTTTACTTTTAAATCTCTGTGGGGAACAGCTAAGAGGTACTGACTAAAGGGCTCTGTATTTTCCAGGTTGATGTGTCTCCTATTCGTATCCTGCGAAACAAGTGAAACTTGCTGATGAAATGCCAGCTGTCACTACTAACATGTCACAATGTAAGAAAATAGGAACAAAAAAGCTCAAGAAAAACAATTCAAACTACTTCTAAATTGAAGTTTTCAGAACAAAACACTTTCCAGAAATACCTCGGAATATCTTCTGTTTGAAATATTTGTGTTCACGAATTCATAAAAAAAACTCACCCTGAGTTTTATTGAAATAGTATTTCAGCACTGTAATAGCTGTTTTTGAGGTAAAAAAGCTTGTCCACTCCTAGAGGTGAAACAGGCCTTCTCTCACTGAAATATTGGTGAAATTCTTATCTATAAAACAATAAACAGTCTTTTGCTTCCCTTATTTTACAGACTGAAAGTTATGCAACCACAGTGGAAGGAAGACAACATGACAAACTGAAAAGGTCAGGAAATACTAAATGAAAAAAATATGCCATGTTTCAATTTCTTTGAAGCCTTTTCCAGCTCCCACTGCCCAGCAGCAGTACGTTAAGAGAGCAAGAATTTCACAGCCACAACAACTACAAAAGACAAGGACTTGAAACTGGAAAATCTCAGCCAGCCTGTCCTGGTTGTGCACCCCGAGCAGAAACATACACAGACAGACACAGAAAAAAATCTTGACAGTCATTTCTCTGAATGAATCACCTTCCACTGCATCAGATCCTGACAAAAGGAAATCCGCTGGATCATCTGGACACTGCCACACTGAGTACCAGAGCAGAGATGGCAGGTAACCTGGCCCTAGAGAGGCATCATGGGTTTTGATCCAAACTGCAGTGCACAAACCTTTGGAGAGACTAACCTGACCTTCATGAGTCCTTTAAAAACACTGCAAAAGAAACCACAATGAAAAAAATCCCTCAACATTTTAATAAATAACAGGCTTGGACTCATGTGATGTTTTTCTGATGCTTATATAGCATCTGTTATCTGCCCCAGGGACATCGGAGGTGATGGTCACTGGGGTTTTTATAGCCCAGGGAAGGGGAACGAAGGAGACAAAGCTCAGAACTTAAGCTGCAGTGCAACACCTCAAATCCCATTAAGAACAAACAGGCACAATGTCACTGGTGGCTTTGTCGTGGCTTTTCCTGCTTTACCTTGGCCCTGCAGATCACTGAACAGAAAGGCAGCAATGGGAAGCCCCAGCTCTCTCCTTACCCTCCTTCCTGGAGCAAGGCTCAGTGCTCCCAGGAGGGCTCCAACTGCAGAAAGAGAAGGGGAGAGGAGGGGAGCTCTTCACAGTGCAACACTGACTTCCAGGAGTGAAAAGGAAAAGGAGCAACTGCTTTTTACAAAAAAAATTTTGAAGAGATATATGTAAAAATTTCTAGCTGTGGATGGTTATGCCCTGGACTCACTTTTGGAGAATTCCTGGTGCAAAAGGTTATAAAAAGCAGGGGACATCATATCTCTGAGCAAAAGTCTACTTTGGATATCTTGCCCTAGTCAAGAGGAACACATGGGGCAATCTCTAGGTAACTCTTACAGGCTTGTGTTTTTAATAATTACTGCTCAGAGGCCAGTTTGATTCACACAAGTGCATACCTGCATAACCTGAACCTTCACCTGGATAACTTGGTGAACTATTGCACCTAATGGAAGCATTTTCCATTTCCAGAGTAAATGGAGTTTACGTGCCTGTAAAAACCTCCCCAAAGACACTCCACTTGCATAACCTCCAGTGCATTTCTGAAACTCTGAGTCAAAATCTAATGCTCACTCCCCTAAAACCAGGCTTGTGCTTTGCCCACTGAAGCCCCAGTGCTGGGGCATGGCTGTCCTAGTTCCTGACATCTCTACAGTACCTTGGCCTGGCAGAGGAAATTGGCAGCCAGGTTCCTATTCCTGGAGAAGGGATGATACTCAGGCTCACTCCTCCCAACCTACAAGCTGCTTGAAAATGCAAAGCTCAATATTTTTCCTGGCTTGGGATTTCCTGTCTGGGCTCCAACCTGCCTTGTCCCTGTGGATGTGTCCAGTGACTGGCAGGCTGCAGCTAGCCCTGCCTGCTGCCAGCACACTGCCTGCCCTGCCATGGCCTGCCTTCTCATCAGCTGCTTCACCGCTTTTCAAATAACTTTTTTAAAAAGTGACTCAGAGATACAATTTCAGTGCCAGAAGGTAGCTGAAATCAAGCAGCAGTATGTCACCATGTCTCTGTAACAGACTTCAGTAATCAGTGGGATGGGCTGCTTAGGAACCAGCATGCCAGAAACATATCCTGGCATCTCCTCCAACCTTGTCTCCCTTCATGGTTTCCTATAGTGGGACTACACTGTGAACATCCATCACTTAAAATGCCACTCAGCTGATGGGCAGCATCAAGCAGCATCTTTCCAGCCAGGCAGCCTGGTGGGTCGGCACAGGCTGCTGGGCTGAGGCACGCACAGTGAGCTGCAGGAGAAGCTCTGCACATGAAGGAAACTGTGCCTTACTGTTCTGAAACAAAATAATAAAAGTAAAGATAAATGTCACCCTGCTGCATTTTCTGAGCATTTATAACATGGGTACAATACATAAGAGTACCCCATATGAAAGACTTCATATTTATTATCAGAAAATACAGTTGCATTATATACATACATATATATATATATATAGAAGTAAAAAGGCCAGTGAAATTGTAAAAGTGCCAAATAACTTGAAAATTTCTTTTCCCATCAATCAATATCACTTATTTTTCAGGTGATCTCTATCCAAATCTTATTATCTCAATGAAACACATGGCAAAGTTGTTCATGATAGTTGAAAAGTGTTCTCCTTGATGTCCCTTAATCTGTTCGCTTTATCTACTACACATCTTTTCTTGCTGAAACCCAGAACAAAACAGCTGTTGAAGAAACATCTTACTTGGTGCAGGAAAAAGAATTCAAGGGGAGCTTCCTGAAAAGTGGTCAGATAGAAAAAAATTACAATCAGACAATCACATATGCATTATGTACACACATGCAAAAAGATTAAAGAGGACAAAGCTGACCAGGTGACAGGCAACAAATGTGCAGGGGGAGGACACGACATCCAGCATTTGGGTTCACACAGTCCCTCCAAGTCCTGAGTGATTGTTTTGAAGCTCATTATTCGTGGATACAAACAATCTGGTCCCATCCCAGAAAGTATCACAAAAATCATGGTGCAGGTTGGTTATCCCTGAGGGTCTGGCACAGGCCTCATAGACAACACAAAGGGTAGCAACCTCCCACCAAACACTTTGTACTGATCACAACACCAGCAAACACTCTGTAGAAAGCAGAATAGTTGGTCCAGTTGGTGTTTCCAGTCCATGACAGGGTGGAGGAGAGTTCAAAGGCAGCTGAACACTAGAGCTGAAACAGACATTTTCAGGAGATCCTTGTGATGGTCTGCAAAATCACAGAGGGACTGAGGCTGGAAGGCACCTCTGGAGATCACCTGGTCTGAACCCCTGCTCAGAGCAGGCTCAGCTGTACCAGATTGCCCAAGGCTTTGCCTAAAGGGGTTTGAATATCTCCAAGGACAGAGACTCCACAACATCTCAGGCTAAATTCTCAGTCACCCTCCCAGTAAAAATGTATTTTCTCATGTTAAGGGGAATTTCCTGCTTTCCCTTTGTGTCCATTGCCTCCAGCCCTGTCACAGGGCGCCACTCAGAAAAGCCTAGCTTCATCTTCATTATTCCCCCATCATTTATATATATTTGTATGATTCCCACAAGTATTTTACTTCCAAAGCTTAATTGTTCCTCTTCACCTCTTCCCATTTATTCACCTTTGCGGCCCATTGCTGGACTCGTTCCAGTATGTCCATGTTTCCTCTTTTATTGGGCAGCCCAGAACTGGACCCAGTGCTGCAGGTGTGTCCCACCAGTGCTCTGTAGAGAGAAAGGATCACCTCCCTCAACCGCCAGGAAACACTCCTCCTAATGGACTCTGGGGTGCTGGAAGAGCATGTCCACTGGGGCTGCCACTGCACAGTTACCCGAACCTGCTCAATTGCAACCGTGATTTTATTAAAGGCTGCTGAAAGCCAGGTCAGGGAGAAAATCCGACATCTATTCAAGGAGCAGGAAATTCTTCCCCGACTCAGTTCCTCCATAAGAAATGGGATAATTTCAATACCTTCTGCAGTCAGCAAGTCTCTCCATTCACCAGCACTATCAGTGAAACCAGAGGAAATTCTTTGTCTCTACTAAGTGACTGAAATAGCTGTGGTTTTTAAATCTGAATCCCTGCACTTATTTAGTGTGGGACACAGCCTGAGTATTCAAAGAACCAGTAACAAGCAGCAGGATGTGAGAGCTGGGAGACTGACAGGGAAAAACAAAACCCTCTTTGGTGCAAGAGACAATGAGATGTGGAAAATATATCACAGCATAAAGAACAAATACATAGGGGAAAAAACAGCACGTGGCCCAGGGACAGCTATGATGTCCACACAGCTAGGATCTAATGCTCCCTAATCCTCTCCAAGCATTCCCTGCTCCACTGGCACATTGTCTTCTGCAGCCTGTAGAGTCCAGCCCTTTGACCCAAACCTCTACCAGGCCTACCTCACGCAAACCATGCCCTTTACTTGGCATCCGCTGGTCCAAACAGCTTGCTTTTTTTTTTCCCTTTAAACCCATTTTAGGTGCTGTCTTGTTCTTTATCCAGAAGTCCCTGAAAGAATTGCTTCTATTCTCCAGGTTTCTTCTTCCATCCTATGATCCTGTGGCTCTGCAGGGGTGAATGGCTGGAAGGACCCCATCTTACCCTACTGAGCGAGTCCTTTGGCACACACACGGACGGAGAAACAGTTCTTGGCTGCAAAGTTTGACTCTGCCATTGAGACTGATCAGTTTTGATGGGAACATTAACAACCTGCACACCACAGGTTCACACGGGAACGAGAGCGTCATGAAATGGGAACGGGAAGTAAAAATGCCAGCAGGACACTGATCTCCATGCATGGCTGGAGTATCTGCTGCAATGCCAACATCCCTGTAAATAGTCATCTTCTTAAAATGCCTGCTTATTTTTGGAAACACGTTACCTTCTCCTGTAATTGTCTAGAAAGCAGAATATGAAAGAGACCTCACATTTCAGTTCCAAGGAACAGATTCTGGCTTCTGCAATCTCTAATTAAACCACAAAAATTTTGGTCCTAGACACGTACTTTCTATCATTTACAGTTTGACAGGTTTAGTTCATGGTTTGGCTTCTTTTTTCCTAAAATGATATTCTAGTTGAAATTTTTCATGCATAAAAGCAATTAAACTTGAGTGAAATACTGTATAATTTTTGCCCTTAGGATTTTTTATCAGAAGATTTTTGAGCCCAGCAACACAAAGCCAGTCTTGATTTAAAACTTTGTATGTGTAACAATACCTCTGGCACAGCAGAAGGATCAGAATGATTTCTGTATTTGAAAGAAGCATGATCAACATTCACAGGATGTTCATTTCCCATTATTTTAGAAAGACAGTTTTGCAGGTTTCAAATGTATATAGGTATTGACATATACCATCATTTTCATAGAAGCCAGCAATTTTAAACTACTTTTAAAATTGAGAGAGGTGTGAAGAATAATCTGGGTTGGGATTCTTCCAGCTTCAGAGATATTTCTGTGCGAGTTAGACTGGACTGACTATCCTCTGAGGACGTAGGGAAACTCAGAAACACTCAGTGTCCACTTCTCAGAAGAACTGCTCTTGACATGACTGCTATCTCCACTGTTGTATAAAAAGTGTTTATTAGCTGTAAGGTTAACATATATAAGGGGAAAGACACCCTATTACTACTTGGGGATACACTCAGAAAGCCAGGTTCAGATGATAGCACCTGCATATGGTTTATATTTCCTAGCTCTAAAAAAACTGTCCAGGATAACTTTGGCAATGCCTGCGTGAGAGATCTTTTTAAGAAAAGAAAGCCAATGTGTTTTGGCTATCCAGCTGCAGGGATCCAAGCCAACAGAGGAAAGGGTTTCTCCCACGACCACATAGCTGTCCTCTTCCTTTTGAACAACTGGCTCCCTTTGTCAATATTGTGTGGATTCCTTTTTCATTAGAGGCCAATATCCTGAGGGACTTTCCTCAACAGTAGTCTTTACTCCTGGGTGTAGCTACCCTACACTCAGTGGAAGAACTGGCATGAACTTGGTGTATTTCACCCTATACACCTCTCACCTGCAGAGTTTTATGGATCATCACACAGCATATCATTATCTAGGTTTGAGTTAGGTACCTGGTTGTGCTGGAGCTTTCCCCCTAAGCCTCCAATTTTCAGTGGCTTATGCCCTCCTGAAGCAGTTATTTTCAAAGATGAATTCTGCTGTGCTTGTTCTCAGCTCAGTGACTCTGAAAAGTCTGAAAAAGTGATGTTCACCTTTCACTGTGGTTTGGATGGTCATGTTGTATGAAATAACTAATTTGGTTTTCATGTGTAACCATCTTCACTAAAAGTAAAAAATAAAAGGAAATCAAATCTTGCCTAGCCTTACTGAAAAGGCTTATTTCCTTACTTATTTCCTTTCAGTTGGAATTAGTTATGAAGAACAGGTTTGGGGATTTGTTTGGCTTGTGGAATTTTTTTTTTAGATAGATCATTTGTTTGCACAGAAAACAATTAAGAAATTTTATTCAAGGTCACACAGCTAACACAATCTCCTGTGTGCCTGTGATTTAGAAAGTCTTTTGTGATGTGATCACAGACCACCATTGCACATTCACTGATAAATATGGCACCAAACTGTACACTCAATAATGAAGTAATGAACTCTGCAAGGAGCTATTCATGGCTGTTTCCTTAGATTACAGGTATCTTTAATATCCTTCAATGACTTTTTTAAATGAAAAACTTTCTATAAGCATTTTAGAGTTTCATTTCCTTGTGATGGGAAAGTCGTGAAAAGGTCCTATCAGTCCTGCTTTGAGGACATGAAGCAACATTAGTCACCTTTTTAAAATTAATTTTATTTTCATTAAGACCACATTAAAAGAGCATAAACAGAAACATGCAAAAATTTGAGTCCCAATATAAGCATGATCTGAGGAGTTAGAAACTTCCAAGTGTACTCTCAGTTAATCAATGAGTTTGAGTGGCACTGCAGAGAACTCCTGCACTGACATTTTCTGGTTTAAGACAACAAGGTACTACTCTGCTCCTCAGGATGTCTTTTGGGTGACTGACACTCAGAATCCCTGCCATAAAGTTTAAGGTGAGTCTGATTGCTGGATCTGTTCACTCCTAATGAGCTGCACACAGTACACAGTGCTGTGTCCTGTCTAGTCCAGTGTCACTGAGAGAAAAAGAGTTATTTTTTCTGCAAGGCACACTAGAAGACACTGAGAAAATCGCCTACATATTATCACTCAGTTAAAGCCTAGAAGCATTGACTAAAATTGGGGTACAGCTGTGCTGAGCACACTACAGGAGTTTAATCACTGTCTAAAGTAGCATGGTTGGAAAAGGATAAAAGCATAAAACCACTCTAATGCCATTTTTAAAAATGAAAATCTGGTCTGTGAAGGACTGGCAAGCCATCAAAGACAGTCTGTGACAGCCTCAAGGCAAAAAGATTGCCCAAGGATCACTCTAGTTCCCTAACTCCAAAACAACCCCTCGTCTCCAAAGCATCACTGTGAACCCCAGTATCTGGTATAGGTATAATTCCATCAATATTTAAAATGTCTTGGTTAATTTTACCTTTCTGAAGTCTGGTGGAAGTCTGAATAGTCATTTCAGACATTGGCATTGGCAAAATGGTGCCCAAGAAAAACATTTACTGAAAGTTTCCTTGTACTGAGGAAGATGGCAATTTCATGGTGGAAAGGGCACAAGATATTTTGCTCAAGTGAGACCAACTAAAGTCAGAAAACATACTTCAAAATGAGTAACAGTGACATACATGCTCAAGTGGACTAATTCACTGCATTCCTATTGCTGCCCTGGTGAGTATTACCGGAATGCTCATATCTGCATGAGGTGGTGATGTGATTGATCCGTTTTCAGGATTTACCAGACTACGGACCCCAGAGGTACAAGAGTAAGTCCAGTCAAAATGAGAATGTCACATGAAGTTGCGATGCAACTTACACCTGAATGTGACAAAGAACAAATACATATGTAACTAGTGCTTGATTTTATTGGTGTTGAAGACATTTTTGAAGCTATAAAAGGATGATACTAATCTTCCCCCAAATAAATTATTCACATCTTCTTCATTAGTTCTAGCTCACAGATACGCACTCTTACAATTCTACATCCCTCACATTAGCAATCATACAGCTTCAGAGTCATTCCTCTTCTCAGACACTTTGCATTCAGCAGCAAATCAACCTTACCCTTGCACGCTTTACATGCGGGATTTATTATGACAGTGAACAAGAATTCATCCTACTGTTGTTCCAAAAAATTGTAATATTTGAAAACTCAGATAAGCACCTTCTTTCCCAAAGACTGCTGCATTTTTCACATTTGTAGACCTGATTCCAAGGCAGTCTGACCTGTTTTGATACATAAATACAGCTAGACTTTCAAAAGTGTTCCATATCTAGCAGCTCTTATTACAGTCAGATTTTCTGAAGAATTCAAGTATCTCAGTGCCAAATCCTTTGGAAAAAAAAGTAATTTACTGTAGTGCTGACCAAGGATCTGTACTCTTGAAAATCTGGCCCTGATATTGAGTGCTACTCTCTTGTAAAGTCTTTAGACTGTAACTGCTCTGATTCCTCCAGCATTTACACAGAAAGCCAGTGATGTCTACTGCTATGGACATCTGGGAAAGAGATACAAGCCAGATTCTTTATTTATATTAACTGGCAAGCATAATATATTTATAAAAGGAGAAGCATTCCTAAGCATCAGATATGATTATTTTTATTCTCCATGCAGACCAACTTACCATTTTATTATTCTACAGGGCGTTGGAATTTTACACTCTGTTACTAATGAAGCATCAATGCAATACAGTGCAACAACTTTATGCCATGAACATCCACAGGACTGGTCAGCCCTTTCCCCTAAAATTCTCTAAAATCAGACAACCATTAAAATTAAATATTGTGCTCATATTAGTAGCAGTGTAACACATTGGGAGCTAGTTTTAGACTCTCTTATCTTTGACCAGTTGAAACTTGAAACAGATATGGTGAAAACCCATGTCATTGCAGAAAGCAAAAGCAAGAAAACAATGTGAAAGCAGCAGTATGAGTACCAACTTCTGGGAGTACAAGATATAGAGAATCCCAGGCTAATCTCTTCCCAGCTATACTATTCACCACACGGTGTCTAAGGATTTGTTTTAAGCCCTTCCCGAAAAGTCTGTCATCCCGTTTCCTTGTCTCCAGAAAATGTATTATGTAACTGTAAATAAATGATCAAATGAGTTTAGCAGTCATCAGGATGTCTTGTATTTGAGCAGGACAGCCTTTTTCCCTGAAGATTAATTTAAGAAGTTGCATTTGTGGCCACTTTACTATATATTTTTAACTGCACAAACAGATTTCTCACTTTGCTTCTTTCCTGGGATTACAAAACTGATCTTTGTAAGCTAAACCTTGAACTGAAACTTGGGAAAAATGGAGATGCGTTTTCCTATCTTTTTTCTTTTGACCCACAGGACTTCCAAGTCAGCTTCTGTTATTGAAGATGAACTGGTTTTTTGACTTCTCTCTTGACGTAATCTCTTGTTTTCACCTCAATTACAATTCCTGTACATGTTTCACTTCTATCACATTAAAAAGGCAAAATGAAAGAAAAAAAATCCTGAAGAACTTTTTACTATCTTATCTCTTCTTTACTCACTGAATGTGTAATTATGGATGTGTGAGTAAATGATTATTCTTTTCCACTCTTAGCCACCCAGCATATGACATGCTGCAGAGCAAGGCAGAGGTGCTCCAGCTACCTGGAACTACACCTGTTCTCAGTGTTTTGAGAGCAACATTTCACAGTAAGGACCCAGTCATGGGATCCTTGGAAGCCCTCAATTCCAACAGCCCCTGGCAAAACGCAGATGGGATTTAAATCATATATATACTACTGCACACAAACTGTTTGGGGGATTTCCCTCTTCAAATCTTGCTACAAGTGGGTTTTCAAATGTTTGCACAGATTTTGAAAAAAACTGTGCCCAGTAAAACTCATTACTTCTTATACTGCAAAAGAAGCAAGAAAGGAATGATTGAATCAATCAGTGAATCTGAAGCATGTTATAAAAACATAAAATGTGTGCTAACAAAAGTAAGGTAAACACAATACTAACATATTAATTAATTTCCCTCACAACACTACAATTAGTTTCCAAGCTTTAGACTGTTATAATTTAATGCGCAGAAATACATTTTCCCCAGGACTGCCATCCTACTGTGACTAGGGGAAACAAGTACACCAGTATGTTACAGTCAAGGAATATTTAAAAATATTTACACACTTCCCTCCCCAGCTTCACATATCCAGCATTTTTAATGCAAGCTACTAATCATCTCATTCACAACAATGTCTGCCTAATTTCCTCAAGTACTTAATGGTAGCTGTTATGACAGCCAAGGATCATGGGACTAGATCCCTAAGAGACAAGGTCAGACCAGTAAAATTAGCCATCTGTCCAGTAAGGCTTTTAAGCTCAGGCTGTATTTAAGTATTAAGTTTCCAACTGTACAGGCATTTGTTTTCTTTTCATGAGCAAGAAAAGGCGCAATAGTGATTCTAAAAACCAGCAATAAAAATCTTTCAGTACTGTGGGATAGATACAAAAAGGATCTGAAGCTACAAACACTTTGTGAGATGAGGCAGAACTTAACGAAACTTTTTGTATTTTCAATTGAACTGATACCGGTGAACTCAGTGATAAGAATCTGTGTTGGTCACAAAGACTCCAGGATAGTCCCAGTGTTTGAAACAGTCTCGGGCATAGTTATCGTCTCTTAGCACCGCAATTTGTAAAGTACACAGAATGTCAAACTTCACCATGCACTGTGTCCCCATCCTATTGTTTACATTTTACCATACTGTTTCATATGCTGCAGACTGTAAAAGGGCTGTAAAAGCTGCTCAGACTCAGGGTTTTAACTTTCAACGTCTAAGGACCGTGCAGGACCTCCTTGATCAGCGCGCAAACCTCCCGCCGACAGCCGTGGGAACTCTCCGACAGCAGATAGATAGTGCTCAGCCAGGAGCAGGACCAGGACTAGGAGCAGGACCAGGACCAGGAGGCTCACCACATCATGCTTGGTACACAATAGCTACATTTTTGGGACAAAATCATTGCTTCTCTAGTAATATTTCTTTTACATTTACTACTCTATGTCTTACATTATTCGCTGCCACACACACAAATGTCACAGCCACGGCACAACCTCCCCGACAGGTCACGTCTGACCGGCTTAGAGGTTCACCGGGCTTCTAACTCTGCTCACGCCGCACCGCAGGTAACGGGATCCAGGGAAAACCGGATAAAATCTTTCCCGATTTCTTCCGCAGCAGCTTCAGCCTCGTCCTGGTCTGTAACTCGAGTACGCCCAGCGGCACTGGGTATAAGATGTCGGAGAAAACGGGTAGTACACCGATCCCGCAACTTCACGGGTCCCTGCCATTGCCTGGGCATCCTCTCCTCCCCGTGAGAGGGCGTCGGGGGCTCGCAGGGGAGGGCGAGGAGCGGCGGACGCCCCGGCGGGCACCCGGAGCTCCCGGACGCGCTCACTGCTCGGGGGCGCGGTGCAGTGACCATCCCCGCTGCCCACCCGTGGGCTGCCGCCCGGCCCCGCTGGCGCCTGTGCCCGGTCCGCGGCAGCCCCAGTGTTAAAGGGACGCGGAACTTCGCCGATGCAAGCCTGTCGCCGGGCGGGCACCCCTCGTCTGGCGCTGCCGCCCGTCCTACCTTGCCGGCGGGGGATGTTCCTGCGCGGCGTGGCCGCGCACCCGATGCACGAAGCCAGGAGCAGCACCAAGGCGAGGCAGCGGCGGTGACAGCCGCCCGGCACCTCCATGTGCGCCGTGTCCCCCCGACCGAGCGGGGAGCTGGGGTCGGTGGCCGCGGGCGAGGGGCCGGGCGGCAGCCGCGTGCGGAGCGGAGCGGAGGGGACAGCGGGGCTGGGACTCCCGCCGGGCAGGGACGGGGAAGGACGGAGGGAAGAGGGGAGGAGGCTGGATCCGGCCCTTTGATGGGATTACGGCCGCCCGGCGCGGGGCACGGCTCGGCACCTCCCCCGCGGGGCGCCGCCGCCCCGGCTCGCCCGGCCCAGCCCCGCTGG